>CM062823.1:11330838-11471992 GCA_031772345.1 Himalopsyche anomala
CCTTGTCTAAACCAAAAGAATTGATGCATTACTGCATTGCATATCCCCTGTGAAATTTGAGAGATTGGCTCCTTGATAGCTAGAATTCTTGATGCACACAGGAAAATTATTTAAAAAAAGGGAGGCGCCCGTGTTGGCAATGGCTAAAGTAGCATTGAAACAACCCCGAACGCGTCCCACAAAATTTATCTCAAAATTTTGTTCAATACAAAAAATACATTATCAATGTGCTAATTTTATTCCATTTGTTTTTCTAGTGCCGCCAAATGGTCTCGTTATCTACTGTGGTACGATCGTCACTGAAGAAGGCAAAGAAAAGAAAGTGAACATAGATTTTGAGCCTTTCAAACCGATCAATACTTCCCTCTACCTCTGCGACAATAAATTCCACACTGAAGCTCTCACCGCACTTTTAGCCGATGATAACAAGTTCGGTTTCATTGTGATGGATGGTAATGGAGCCTTATTTGGTACTCTACAAGGAAACACGAGAGAGGTTTGTGTGGTTTGATTCATTCGTAACTATTGTATGATTTGAAATTATTAACTTACAACTTATTTCATAAATTGATCCATAATACATATTTTAAAGTAACTGAAAACACAAGCGGACAACTATATCAATTCAAAAAAAAATTATAATGACTATGTAATATTCTTCATTACAATTTTTATACTTCACTTTGAAATATGTGTTGTTCCGTCTGACCACACTGTATACCCCTGTGAAATTTGAGAGATTGGCTTCTTGATAGCTAGAATTCTTGATGCACACAGGAAAATTAAATAAAAAGGGAGGCGCCCGTGTTGGCAATGGCTAAATAGCATTGAAACAACCCCGAACGCGTCCCACAGATTTTATTGAGGTTTTTGACTTTAGTATCAAGATTTCAATAATCATTTATCCTCTGCAGCTTGTTGCTTAAAATAAATATGTTTTATACTCTTGTCTTTTTAAACCCATATTTTTTTTTGTACAAAATCAGCTATCACATGGACCGATCAAAGGTCTTGCTTTTGTACGAAACTGATAATTATCATTTCATAAAATTGTTGAATCAGTACGAAACGATGTGTTTAATTTTTAAAAATATAATATTATTTCTCCAATAATTGACAGATAACACAATGAAAGTCATGGTTCTGACTTTATACTCCAGATTCCTATAGTATCAGCATGAACTTATCAACCTATCAAATAACGAAACGTAAAAGTTTAACCATGTATATCGGCACTTTGGGTCTTAAAGGGTTAATTTAAGTGGCTCATGTAAATATTCGTATGTGTGATGTTGCTTATTAATATTAACTTATTTCAGGTCCTTCACAAGTTCACTGTGGACCTCCCGAAAAAGCACGGACGTGGTGGTCAGTCAGCTTTGCGTTTCGCCCGTCTCCGTATGGAAAAGAGACACAACTACGTGAGAAAAGTGGCAGAGGTCGCCACTCAACTTTTCATCGTGCAGGATAAGCCCAACGTATGCGGATTGATCCTCGCCGGTTCAGCAGACTTCAAAACAGAACTCTCACAATCCGATATGTTTGATCCTGTAAGTATTTAATTTTCACAAAGTATGACATTAATCCTGAAAAATAAACTTTTCCCCTGTGAAATTTGAGAGATTGGCTCTTTGATAGCTAGAATTCTTGATGCACACAGGAAAATTAAATAAAAAAGGGAGGCGCCCGTGTTGACAGTGGCTAATGTAGCATTGAAACAACCCCGAACGCGTCCCACAATTTTTTTACTCATTTCTTTCTCATAGAAAGTTTACTGCTTGCAATACTTTATTAAAATATTGTGAGTTCGATATTGATTTTACAATTATGTATTCATTTTGTTAATTTCAGAGATTACAAGCTAAAATTATAAAATTAGTAGATGTTTCATATGGCGGAGAAAACGGATTCAACCAGGCAATCGAATTAGCTGCTGAATCACTACAAAATGTCAAATTTATCCAAGAAAAGAAACTGATCGGTAGATACTTTGATGAAATCTCACAGGTTTGTTTTCATTTAGTTTTCATTTTTAGTATCCAAGCCAATAATTTTTTTACAATGATCATTTCAGTTGCACATTCGTTAGAATGAAATTCCGCTGATTGAATATGCATTTTTTTTCATTCTCAGGATACTGGTAAATATTGTTTTGGAGTTGAAGACACCCTCAGAGCGCTTGAGTTAGGATCCGTTGAGACCCTCATCTGTTGGGAGAACTTAGACATTCAAAGGTTCGTTACTTCCTTGATTAAAATATAGATTATGTTTCAATTGTTCATTGAAAGTTGATGTTGTGAAAAAATATTTTTTTAGTAGCTAAAAATGCATGTGTGTGTAAATTCAATAATTCCTGATAATAATCATGTTTTATCAATCTAGGTATGTTTTGAAATCCCACGCCACCACAATGGAGACCGTACTGCACCTCACGCCTGAACAAGAAAAAGACAAATCTCATTTCACAGACAAAGAGGTCGGTGCAATGTTTCTTTCTCTAATTATGACGTGAAGTATCACAATTGTGACATCTCTATTTTCGTAGTTTAGAGTTAATTAATAAAATTTTGACTGAATATGTTATGCTTTCAAAATAAGTATTTCTTTATTATTACAAAATTCATAAAAATACAACATAGTTACGGTTTTATAAGCTAATCATATTTTATGAGTTCTACAAAACTGCTTACATAATTTATTTTGTTTAAAAATACGAGAGACTTTACACCTTTATATTTCACGTCAAAATTGTTTTTATTTATTTATAGAAACGGGTGGATTTGATTTCACCTTTATTTGTTAGTACTTGTGCAATTTGAGTTAATGGCCAGATTTCTTCCGATCGGAGGGATACCAAAGGGAAGCAGCAGTGCACATCGAAAATAGCCTATGCCAATGATTTCCAATGTTTATGCTACTACGTCTCCCTTTGAAGAAAAAAATATCTTCGCGCCTCCCCATCATTTATTTCATATAGTTATTAATAAAGACACGTTTTAAAGGGTAAATAAATATTTTGGACTGTTTGCGCCTTCCTCTGCAATAGTCTACGCCTCCCAGGTTGGAAATCGCTGGCCTATGCTATTGTGTAGTGCAGGTGTGCGTCCGACAGTACTATTAATAGTTTTTTTTTAAACTATTTTTGGTTGATAATCTAGAATTATAGTAACAAAAGAGAGGTGTTATGTACTGATTATCCTGTACTTTTGGTAGATGCCTTTGTCTGAAAATATCTTAAACCGATCCTCAAAAGATAGCTGAAACCAAATATTAAATAAATACAGCAGATAATTAATATTCAGTTTTAATATTTTCACTGTCAATACTTAGTGGAAAGGCATATTGAAAAATAAAAAAAACTCTTTTGTACTTATTCCACAAAAACCTCTATTTCATAATATAACGGCAAAACCTTGAAAATGTGTGAAATGTCTCATTTGCTTATCACTTTCTGCCATGACACATGTGTATCATTTTAACTGCTGACTACCTGTTATCTTTTACTATTGTGGTGTAGTAATATTTTAATTATCTCAAAAGGACCTATACCATATGAGAAAGGAAATACCCGCGAATAAATGAAATTGTTGGATTGTTCAAACAATTAGGAAAACATTTATAATAAAACAGTACCGCTGAATAAGTATTTTTATTGTTGTAGAGTGGGGTAGAACTCGAGTTAGTGGAATGTCAGCCGCTGCTAGAATGGCTGGCCAACAATTACAAAGCCTTCGGAACCACCTTAGAGATCATCTCCGACAAGAGTCAAGAGGGAAGCCAGTTCGTCAGAGGGTTCGGTGGAATCGGAGGTCAGTACCCTCTTTCACTATTTTTCTAACCAAATAACTAGTCTGGTATAATAAATTAGATTTTTCGATCAAATATTTTTAAAAAGATATAAATTTTGTCTTCAAATCGAAGTTGAGATATATTTTTCTCTTTTTACGAGTTTTACTATGGTATATTGCTAATACGAATGTCTTAAAAAAATTGCCAATGATATTAATGAATATGTTCTCTTCTCTTTTTCTTTTGTGCCGCTCACATGGGATTGGTCTGTTGGGCCTCTGGGTGTTGATATTGCGCTTCTTTCCTGGACTTAATGATTTTAATATAATACTAACACTGCATGCTTTTTACAAATATTCTAATGTGTTGTTTTGGTTGTGGGGTATTTGTGGGGTATCCGGAATCATATACCACACTCCCATCCCTAAATTGTATTCTATTCACAAATTTCTCTCATCTTTGCATCGTTAAAAAAAACATTTTATCATACAATTTATTATTATTATCCACGCTTTCAATATTATTTAATTATCTACAATGAAATGCTAATTCATTTAATTAATTTAAATGAACCATCCGAATTTGTCTGCAATTATTGGCAATATTGTTTGTGATGATCCTCCCCTTTTGGTGATATGTTTGATCCGTGGCCGTTCAGGAATTCTACGGTACAAAGTTGACTTCCAATCCCTGCAACTGGATGAGCCTTTGGACGACGTGGACCTTGACGATTACTAAATGTCCTCAATAAGATTCTTTCGACACATCTCGGCCTTTAATAATTATACATATTTTATGTTATTTTTTTATATAAGTGTATACCTTGCCCAACAACATTCCTCTTTTTAAAAGCACTATTTGCAAGTGATGAATTTTTTATTACATTTAGTTGCATTCTATGTTTACTATTTTTTGAGACCTTCAATTCGCTACGTACTTTTTAGTATACATTACCAAATCGTACCATCCGCCCTACATTCACTTGATGTGCAGACAGACATTTTTTTTAAACGAAAATATTTTGTTTAAATCATTTTTCTTGTAACCTTAATTTGCCTTTGACCTACCTGGGGTTCTGTCAAAAGGGAATGACATCTTTTTCGCACTATTTTCAATGTGCGTGTAAGCAGATCGGTTGGAATGGCTGATCCAAAATATCAACATTGAAAGAGAGATACTAAATTATGATTGTATTGGTAAAGTTGGAAATAAAAATTCCATGTATTTTTTATGGAGTCGCAGCAGTGATTTGGAAAAATAAATACAAAGATACTTTTAATAACTAGCACCTGCTTTGAAATATCACAAAACTGCCACTAATATTCGATGCAGACTGATATTTTTGTGTTAGAATTACTTTCATGCGTAAGATGTACAATGTTTTTTGAAATGTTTTCGACACCTCAGTATGTGCCGACTGCTAGATAAGGCTTGGGAGCACAGTATCGAAACATATTGCGTAACGATACTTTATCAGAATTTATAATGTGTATATGGTTTTTTTGAATCACTAAAGCAGTGATGCACAACCTTTACCTTCTAGTGGGTCGCATAAAACAAATTTATCGTGGGTTCGGGGTGCAAAGAAAAAAATGATTTAAAGTACGCTCTTACAGCTTATACAGAAAATATGTTCGTTCCGTGTAAAACAGCCTTAAAAACGTGTAAAAAAGATTAAGTGAATTTAGATAAATGAGTAATAGGTTCCATTATATTATTTTGACCGTGTTATTTTGAAAATAAATAAGCCATGCAAAAAAGGGATTATGCTTGCTTATTAAAAATGGTTTCATTGTGAAATATTTACGTTTCATTTAAATGCAATTCATAAGTAATGCGTCTTTGTTAACCCTTCCGGTCCTATGTCGAATCTCATTGGACATCGATTTTATTTCCGTGGGTCCTATGTCGAATGTCATTCGACATTTTTTTTCTTTATTGGTATCGAGTTAAAATAAGTTCAAATGTATTGAATATATTTTTTTTTCCACTCGTATCTATTACAGCGGTATTCTGAGCAAAGAATCAAATGGTTTTTATGAACATTGTAATGTGAAACCGTATGCCTGCAATGGATACAAAAGGGTCGTTTTAGGGGCTGGGTCAGCTCGGGCGCGAAGTTCTACATTCTTCTTTCCAACAGTAACACTTGCCACGTGCACTTGAAAATTAATACCGATATTTACTATTGTTCTAATAATTCTAACCTTGCAAAAATGCCCAAAATTACAAAAAAAACGCAAAAAAGCAACTTGATACATATATTGTATAACATGTAAGGCAAAACCTGGGCTATGATAAATGCTTTTGCCGTTATCATACTTTAAATTTTTTTTAAATATAAATAATAAGGTCATTATTTTGATATTTAGAAAAAAAATATAATTGCAAATATTAGTTTCCCTCGTGATACTGTAAATCTATTGTGGACCAGGTGGAATATTTTTTTGTGGACCGGAAAGGGTTAATTTTTAACTTTTTTTTTTTAATTTGACATTATATTTGTTAGCCTGTTTCTATGAACCAATTTATTCTCCTTCATTTAAGAAAAAGGTTGCTTACATTTATTAAATAATTTATTACGTGAAAAAAATATGTTTGAGAAAGAGATTTAAGGTCCGCATGCGGGCCGCTGT
This sequence comes from Himalopsyche anomala, assembly GCA_031772345.1. Classification (NCBI taxonomy): domain Eukaryota; kingdom Metazoa; phylum Arthropoda; class Insecta; order Trichoptera; family Rhyacophilidae; genus Himalopsyche; species Himalopsyche anomala. The sequence goes on from CM062823.1 coordinate 11,337,264, forward strand.
TTGTACATCACTGCACTAAAGAATCTGTCATTCTCTCTTATTGTTCTCAATTTGATTGCTTCTCTATCAGTGTTTTTGAGCTCGGTATACACATGTGTATTTTGGTTTTGTTATAGTTTCAAAGCAGCCATAGGAATTTTCCTCTAATAATTTTTTTGAATGTATAGATTAAGATAACGGGTCGATTTATAAAAAGGAAGAAAAAAAATATGCGTAAAACAAAATACCACAGCGGCCTGTCTGCATTTTTTACACAGTGTCAGTTTTCATAAGCTTGCGCTGTTATCACAAGCAATACGTCCTCGCTTATGTTTGATCACATTTGTAATGCTTTCAAATATTTAATTTTCTGCTGAATAACGAACAACTATAAATATTGTTTAAAATGTCAGTGTTGCTCAAATTCAGTGAATTGTGTTCTTCGTTTTAATTGTATAGGCTCTCGGAATGGTCCTTAAACTTTTTGTACCTTTTCTACATCCGTGAATATAAAAACAAATTACTTTGAACAGACTGAAATGTGAAATTAGTTTTAAGGAGTCGTGTTTGAAACGGTAGTGTCTGTTGTATTGCTGTCATGTTTTTAACCGTGAGCAATATTCTTCCGAGGCTTATGGGAACCCGACGAACGCTCATGTTTCTGTTGACGAAACAAATTACGTCACAAAATTTGGGCAACATTGTTCTTTTCTATTAGATGTTTACTGCGTGGTTAGATTTAGTTAGTTTTCCGAGTGATCGTTAATAATGCCAGCGGCAACGTAATTTTCTACATTTCTTTTGTGTGCAATAATGGGAGCATTCAAGTTTTACTTTGCCATTCGTGTTAGAGTATAATTTCCTCGCTGTTAATTTTTTTTTGATTAATTTTACCGCTAGTCGAGCATTGTCAGATCTACTCGAAATGTTTATGCAATCCTGTGATAAGGGAAACCAATTTTGCCATAAGAACTAGGTATACAAATACAGTTAATTATATAATATGACGTAGGTGTGAGGACGGTGGCATATAAATTTTGTATTTGCCCACTATCTCACCCTACTCGTATTGCTCAACAGGTTTAATTATATAGTTGTATCTTATGTATTAATTTATTTTAAATAATCTAAGACGAGAAATGGTTTTATTTCAAAACGACCTGACGAGTTAAAAAAAATTGCGACTGATAGTTACATTGTATCGCTTTTTTATATTTGACGGGCTGCACCGATGGGAAAACGGCTTGGTTGGGGTCTTTGCAAACATTTGTCTATGTACATTTTTCTTCACACTCCGTTTGGCTATAAATCATTTTTGGTGTTTTTTTTGTTTTATTATCTGCTATGTGTAGGACATCCAGTATACAAACCGAATGTGTCAATTGTGAACGCTTGCATCAGATATTTAATTGACTATAAAATACTATTTCTATACGAAATGTAAAATATCAAATTTCTTTCTGCTTGTCTCATTTCATGCAGTCACCTTATCTAGCGTTGAATTTATCATCTCGATAATTAGTGAAAGTCATGAGTATTCAATCTGTACATTCTTCTATTAATGATTCAGTCTATTATAATGCATGTCTCAACGATTTAGGAGACCTAAAAATATAATATAGTATCAGAGAGTTGTAGTAAATCAATAGTTTGCTAACTTATAAAAGACTGACTGTGTTTTTCAATTACTGTTATAGCCAAATAATAATATACTCGATAAGGATTTTTTAGCATTGGCAATACTGATAACATTAATCCGTAAAGATTTATTTACTTGGATATGTTTTCTTTAAAAAAGTGATAGAATTGACAATGTTATAACTAAATATACGGGCGAAATAGATTATAGCAAAAAAAAAAAAATACTGCTGTTTTCATATTGGGTGTCCTCCACTTTTGGAAACGAATTAGGTGAAAATAAAATGTGTACTGCCGATATTTATCAATTAAATTATGCTGTAAAATAATACGAATTAAATTTTAATAAAAACATTCAAAAAAGATTTGTCATATTTTCATTTTTGTCGATTTCTCCAATTTGTTCAGTCTAATTTGGGTGAATGGATTTTTTTTAACCACTGGAAACATTGCTACAGATAGGAAGCAAATTTTAACTGTCAACATTTTCCAGTAAGTATCTATTTTTCTGTTGGATGTTAATCAAATTATTAGTTTCAATGTCGCAATGAGTTAAAAAAAATTGTAGCTTGTTTTTCATTTTGCAATTAGTTGATTGATTTTTTCGTTTAGTTTTATCATTAGTAAAATAGGAATTTTGATATCAAATTCGTCCATTATCAAATTATTTTTACACTACATACATATATTTTTGCTGTATGATTTTCCCAATCACTAATTTGAATCTCGTTACCCAAATCTGTATCCCCATATTTATAATGTACAAAATAAACATTAAATTAACTAACCAAACCTGTGAAATTTGAGAGATTGGCTCCTTGATAGCTAGAATTCTTGATGCACACAGGAAAATTAATTAAAAAGGGAGGCGCCCGTGTTGGCAATGGCTAAAGTAGCATTGAAACAACCCCGAACGCGTCCCACAAAAATTTAAATTCGGTTTCTAAAATGGTATTTACTTATAAAATCTTTTTAGTATTGAGCTACTTTTAGTGCATGTGTGTTGGTGTTGGTATTGGTATTATGCATGGCATTGCATTGCATTGCTTAATCGTCTGCGAAGGTATGTATTGTTTTGATCAATTCAAATATTGCTAATATTGCCTTCATATTATTCCGTAAAAAAAATGAAAAATTATATTTACTCAAATATTTATATCATAACTTTGATTGCAACGATTGATATTCTTGGGCTAAAACACTAAGATAAATTTCTCTCATTTTCATTTGACCAGTTACAACAGAACAGAATGTAATCTTCTTTCTTATCAGTTTTGTTTATGTAGCTTATTTTTGTTAGATTCTTTGTGAAGTAAGTCTGAGGTTATGTGTTTTATTGAGCTTACATTCATGAATGCTTTTTCATTGCCATTTAATGGCCTAATGCACGTTTGTTTTATTTACGGTTTTATTATCGTTCTTCAAACAAAAAAGATTGTATAGGTATTCAAAGTACTATTATTGTTGTAGAATATTTTTGCGAATCACACAATATAAGGAAATATTTTTTCAATATCATCAAAATATTAAACATGGAGCAGTATCCACATGAATTTAGCACCAATTCTTTTTTCATCTATAATGTGCATCACTGAATTCTTGGGGGAAAGGCATTATATATAAAAATGAAACACAATTCCACATTTATTTATTAAGATCAGGATTAGTTTCGCTCGTCACGAGCATTTTCAACATTAAATAAATGTGGAAAGTACAAGTGATTTTTTAAAAATATAATGTATGTGTATAATTTGCTTTTTTAATATTTTATAATATAATTTTATTTTCATCGCATGTGTTTTGTTAAGGGATAATAAGCAATGAAAATTTTCAACTTTTTTTTGCAAGAAATGTACACATTATTATAGATGTACCAGCGTAACTTGACTGTCCGCGAGGGCGCCACCATCGCATCAATAACGTTGCCATAGTCAACACGTCCTAGGGCGACAATTTTAGTTCTGAGTTCTGCCACAGTCAAGTTAAAATGGTACATCTCTAATTATCATTTTTTACTCTCACATAATTTTCTTAAAGAAGTTTAGGATTTAATTATTTTTTTAATTTTATAGGCTTGCTCCGGTACAAGGTGGACTTCCAGTCGATGCAGCTCGACGAGGAAGACATCTATGATGTGTACGACATTGATGACTACTAAGTGAAGCACCCGTGGTGCACCGCAGAATCCAAACGCATAATGACAGTTCATATCCAAGATTCAAACCTACTGTGAATTCAACGTTACCTATAACGCAAAATAGTGTTCTGAATTAAATGATTTTCTTGACACTATTTCAATAATTTGGTGCACTTATTTTGTTATATTTTTATCTCTATATTTAAATCATGTGGTGTAACCGCTTCAGATAATAAATGAAATAAGTTGATAAATCTTTCTAATACTGAATATAGTGCCAAATATGTCCATCATTGCTGAAATTACAGATCATTTTATTTTTGTACAATTAGTTACAATTCGGCAATGTGTCAATTTTTTTTTATTGCACTTTAGAGTATCGGGTGATAGAAAATAAATGTTATTTTTGAGTATATGATATTAAAAATTGAAGAAAACTAAGTGGGTTGCAATTTAACGATGAAGGCTAGACATGAAAGAAATACTTGGCTTACGCATTGTTACAGTATATGCAAAAAGGCAGTAAAATCATATTGAAAAAGGTGTTGCATAATCTTGTTGACATTATGGAAGAAGTTTTTTTTTTTAAAGCATACCATTTAAGCATTCTTCTGTTTGGAAACTAATAACAGTTGAATTGTGATACCTTGACAAGTATTGCTGCTTAGAAAATGTGTATTGTGTTGTTACGAGTGTAGAACTGTTATAGACGTACTGCAAAGAATTTTTGTGCCTTTCTTAGTTTTTAAACAATATTAAATAAAGTGTATTTTTAATTCTTGTAAAACTTGTCTTCCACCTAGATTTGTTAATGATTATTGAATGTTGTGCTATCTATCGGTGTGTTGTGGTGATCACAAAAGTGGACCAAATAAAAATGACAATTCCCTGGATTGGACGAAACCCGTGCCGGGCTACGCGAACCGGCCCCCAGAAGTGATGTGTAGTTAGTTCTATTATAAAAAGAAGACTGTCTTTTGTAGATAAAGAAATTTAAATCATGCGAGAATACCAAAAACGCTCGCTTTAAAACAATCAAAGTACAGATAGCGAACACCGCTGTCATGTTTTGAATTTGATATTATTTATGAGTTTTATTTTGAAGACGGTATTACTTGAAACGACTCAGTTGATCTAGTTATGTTCTTGGATCTTTGCTTGCAAATGCTTCCGGTTAACATTTGTTTCCTTTCAAGTGATACGATCTGTACGCGTCTTGTTATCGAGTTTTAACATATGAATATTAATTCATACCACCATTCCAAAAAAGAAATATTTAAAACGTTAATTTTCCAGCCTGATTTCTTGTGATATTGCAAATTATTTTATTCTAAATCCTTATGAATTCATTGTTTTGGTGGTATGCAATTGGATTTTGCAACATTTAATGCATAATGACTGTTGGAATTATTGAAACTGGTCATTCGTATTGGTGTAAAACTCGAAACAATTGTGAAATATCTAAACTCATCTGGCGGTAGACTTGTCACAGTTGTATGAATATTGTTCTCCGCTGTGCTTGTCATCATTTCAGCAAGCTTTGTGTAAATCTTATTTATTCTTGTATAATTATAGCTACAGTACCAGGAATGACGGTTGTGTTGTGGATTCTGTTTAGTGTTTGCTACTTTCCTTATTTACGTGAATAAATATTACTTTTCGCAGCTCTCCAAAATTTCTGACAAATATGTGATGGTTCTATTTATACTAGTTGTGTATACACAGATCGGAAGAAAGGAGATATTAATTATTTACTGCAATGATGATTCCATAGTTCAAAAAATGTTATGACTTTTCAAGGCATAGTTCCATTGAACAAATTCATTAATTATCTAGTAATATTATTGTAAATTTACTGTGAATATTTAGCATCCGTCTCTGGTGAAGGATATGCTCAGCTTTTCAAATTCTATTTTTATATCAAGTGTAATGAAATGGTTAGAAATGGTGTACTGAAAAACACCTCTCTGCTTAAATTTGTCTATATTTCTGAAAAAATATGTTACTGTTATTTTAAATGAAGATTAGCAAACTGTACACTGGGGCGCCTGTCGTCTACGATTAAATGACGTGTGCTCCTTAATCACGTCACTTAATCGTGAACGACGGCACCCCAGTGTAATGTTTGCTAATGTTCAACATTGAGAGATTCCTACTTTTGTCTATGAAAAAACTTTCAAAATAAGAAAAAAATACATAATGGTATATCCATTATTTAAAAAATATTTTTTATATTTGCATTTATTCTAACCCCCCATAGCCTTTGACTAGAAATGAGCTTTGAACTGAGCACTCCGAGATTATTTATTAAACTAAATTTCTATATGCTTAAAAAAGAAATCTTGATAATATTTTATGGATGGCAAAATTTTTTCATTACTCTGATTCATAGGTATGATTTTTTTTATTTGATAGCTATGATTATATGTTTTTGTTGTGATGTTTTTATTACACACTTAAAATCAAAAATTGTGAATCTTTGATGTATTTGGTTAATGAGAAATAATTACATTTTGGATATTTTATTATGAGTTTTATTTCCTTCTTTTTGGTAAGGTGTACTCTACTTTCATTGTGCTTAGCTGAACCTGACAAAGATTCATTAGGAATATGTGAATATTGTGAGACATACATACATAAAAAATTGCAATGAAAAATGGTGATAGGCTTGAGCTATAAATGCGCTAGTTCATTGGGTCTGCTGTATGGCCTAAGGGAGAGACGAAACCAGCCCAATAAACATGGCTAAATAAATAGTTGTAAAAAAGTGAATCTTGTTTTGATTATAATGAACAAGTCAAAAACTTAAGACAACGCCCTTCGCTTTTCGAATATAGATTTAATGTGTTGTCACTCAATGCCTAATATATTATAATAAAAGAGTCAAGGCAACTTTTAGTTCTCAAGATAGTGGTGATAATGCTGTATTGCCTATGATGCTGACAGTTGTGTTATCTTTAGAAATGTGGCTTATGCTATTTGGTGTAGTTATTTTTTTAAATAATTTTGATGTTTATTATGACATGGCATTAATAATAAGGTATTTAAATGAATAACATAAGTACTCATATTTTACAAAAGGAGGCATTTTAAGGCAAAAGAAAACTTGAAAATAATATTTTTTATAGAACTTGCTCGTTCTTACCCACATACAAGTAAAATAAAGATAAATTGAATTTTTAAAAGTTTTTCTTGTATTATTATTGTTATTCTTCAAAATGACTAGGGAAGCTATGATACATTATCAATCAATTATTCAGTTTTATCATAAAAATTTTGTCCCACATTTTTTATGCGGCAAATGCTGTATTATCCTCATTCACTTCTTCCTAATCGGTTTCAGGTGAAGTATTTTCCACCGAGGATCCATGTGGCAGTTTCATAAAAACATTATTCATACTCTGAGTATTAATATCTTTAATACAGACACTTAAGATTGTTACACTTGATCTCCGATATTGGTAATTTATCACTAAACAGCGTTGGCAGCCTGCACTTGATCAGGATCTGATGATGTTGTGTAGGTGTAATGTTACTAGAGGAACTGTATGTAAGGAAAATATTTTGTGAGTTTTTTTAAATACCTTTCGTTATTCACCAAATTTACCGACATGGATTTGGTTTAATGCTTCTTTGGTACCTTCCAGCACATTTTTCTTCTAAACTTCGTAATCTTTTAGGGATTAATTTCGGGTTTCTTAATTTAGCATTATCGACAGATCAATGTGGATCACTTATTTTGCCAATATATAGGCTGTCATTATTCATTTTTCAATTTGGTATAGACTCTGGCTTCCATATCTCCATATGATACATGATTTACTAAATAAGTTTTCATCAATTTAAGATTTCGACTGAAAGTGCTTGGTGGAATTTCAATATTAAATTTTAATCGTTTAAATTATGTACATTCACACAGATTTTGTCACTAACAACCTGGGTTTCGCCTTTTGGCATCTTAAGGCGTTCAAGTGTACGGATGAACTTGAACTGTCAGTTCAAATTTAACTTTTTATCAATTCGACTTGAAGTTGCAATTGCAGAAATGTTCTCAATGTAAAATTCAAAATGTCACTTTCGCTATCGCTGTAATCTACTTGATTGGCAATATCTAAAGGATTACACAATGTATGGGACTTTCCTGAAATCATTGTCCTCTGTGGTCTAGTTGGTAAGAGCCTTGCCCTAGTGATCCGGCGAGTCTGGGTTCAAATCTCTGTAAACTCAATATCCATTTCAGATTTTTTTCAATTTAAATTTGAGATCTTTGACAAGAGCGTGGTGTATTTTCTACTCTAGTTGATGTCGACATACATAAAACAATTCTCATCAATCACTTATAAGGTGTTCACTGTCAATACTTGGTGGAATGGCATTATAATTAAAAATAATAAGATTTTTAGTACTTTTTCCAGATAAAATTTATTTGATCAGGGCATGTTTCGCTCATCGCGAGCATTATCAACTCGGTTGATTCTCAAATTTTCTGATTTAAACGTCAAATATTTTTGAAAGGTACACGAGAACAGTGATCTACATGTTAAGTCAAATGGTAAAAGAATCTTGTCCAGGTATTCCATTCAGAAGAAATATCTTAAGACAAGTACAAGAAGACTGCGATAACTTTTTCGTAAAATCTAACGGAAATTTCGAGTAGAATGAGAATTAACATTGAAACATTAATTTACACATAGTTACTGCTGAATCCATTAAAGATGTTTTATAATTTGACTTAAAATACGTACCTATTGATAATTTGTCAAATTTATACCTATATGATTCCACAAAAACGTCTTCTTCAGCGTTGAGTTTAACATATTAATTTAAGTGATAAAATAAGTAAAGTGTATAAATCTGCAGTGGCGAAGCAAAGGGGTGCGGCAAGGGCGGACCGCCCATTTTTGGGGGCAGTATTTTTAAAAATAAATACAAATATAGAATAGAAATTATATTTATCTTATATGTAAATTAATTTTTGTATGTTTGCAAAAACTTTGGCATCTATGGAGTCGAATGCCACAGGTCCGATTGCGATAAAACATTGACAACCTTTAAGCTGGCACTTCCGGGGAGATTAAAGGCATATTAAAATTAACTCAGTGTCGAAAAAATAAAATATTCGTAGATTTCAATGTTTTTTACACTGCAGTATAAAAAAACAAAAATGGCCGACGTTTGATTTTCTTTTTGAAATGCGGCCATTTTGTTTTATTGTTTTGACAATTCAAATTTGTCGCTCGATTGTTTTGGAACATTTCAAATCTGTCAAATCGTTTGACATGTCTGCCATACAGCAGTTCATTTTGACAACGTATGCTTGCACTTGCGCGAAGGTTATAGTACAATGAAATTACAGTAGGTGGCGCGTGTGTTGTATCATAGACAATCGGCATCAAACGTCAAACAGACAGAAAAAGAAAGCATGGACTTCAATAAACACAATTAAACCGCAAACACTTTCTTCGAGTGGCATTGCAATGCTTGGCGGGTACCGGCTAGTACATTATAAAAATTAAGCCAACTGTAGTAAAAACTTCTCGTTCATAGATAAAAATAGTAGTGATATAAAAACAAAATTAGAGGAAATTTTGGAGGTGGCCAATTCAGGGACCGCCCTAGGTGGCTGGAACCTTTTCTTACACCACTGAATCTAATAAATAAATAAGTAGGTTGTAACAATTTTGACGATGTTTTTAGATTTATAAACTATAACAACTGCTTATGAAGCGTAAATACCGATTATTACAAGGTTTTATAAATGATGCTTTTTTATTCTTCCGTAAACATTGCTAAAGATAGATGCTGTTCATGTATTCTTATTATGTTAACCGGCTGAATAATAGATTAAGATTATATTTTTTCTGTAAAGGGTTATTTGACATTTGACCAGCAGGCGCGGTTCGTGACCAACTTCGTGGCGTTCACCCTGTTCATCTCGATCTCATAAAAAGTACTTTGATGTACTCTCGAAAACCCTAAAAAACAGTGCATTGAACTGTATTTTATTTTCCTGGAATTACCTTTTGTGCTAATTATTATTCGCGACAGTCGCTTGTGCCAAGGAAGTGTAGGAAAACTACGTGACTTCTTGAATTGTGCGGCATATGCCCTTGTGATGATTACATTTGGCCCGGCGATATTAAATTCATTCATGAATCCAATCTGACATAAAAATGAGCGAGAATCGCGAGTCTTCGTTTTAATAATAACCTTACTTAGTTGTAGCTGTTTAATCTGTAATTTTAGTTGTTTATTATGTTGTGTCATGTGAATATTTCTGATATTGATATCATTTTTTCTCTCGTGTAAGCGACCTATCAACCAGGAGATTAAAGTTCACTTCGATCGTAGTTAAATCGTAATTAATAATGTGACCGGAACAACTTCGCTATTTCAACATTTTGATGACGTTTTATGGTTGCTGTTGACATTACCATCAAAGATGGGCCAAACCAGTAGCAGCTCCACTCCGAGTAAGTACACAACCAATGTTATTATTGCCAAAAAGTATTAATGATTTATTTAATTCAAAGTTTTCATAGAGGTAGTATATTATGCATCACGGATCCAAGAGTGAGAGACGTGATGCGAGTATTCTAAGATGAGTAATCAATCTGATTTCGTCAATAATTTGAGATGCCGATATTAACATCTCACCAAATTGATTTTATTTTATTCAAACATTTGTATATGACTTGACAGCTTACCCTAAAGTACCACATGTAGGACAATGCAGACACACTGAAAAAATCATCAGTTAAAAATATATTATAAACCAAGTTTTGTATTGAAAATTTAAAAATAGTTTTTTTGTGCTTATGTATTCCAAATACTATTCAAAAATAAACTCATCCTCTGTGTAGTTTTATGGCTAGTGATGTTGGCGCACTGGCTTAGAAACGGAAGAAGCTGTGAATCCATGCACGGATAAGGCAACTTCTGTTTTCATACAATTAATAGAATCATTTGAACATGACTCACATGTATATCACAATAATATTGCTATTATGCATATAATGTGCTTGTTTAACAGTTCAAATTTGTGATGATATAGTTGGTAGCAGCAGACGAATGGAGTCATACATATATCTGTATGGGGTGAAAAATGTTTGGGAAAAACAATTTATGGGGGTAATATTTGTGACAAGACCATAATATTTAACCAATAAATCAAGGACCGCGATATATTGGGGAATGATGAATGCAGAATTATTTGATATATTTCTTTTGGGTGTGATTGGTCGGGAAAACAATGAAAGCAAGTAAGGTAAAAGCACCCATCACCGCCACTACACCAACTACCGTAAGAATGTTCTTGAAATAACAAGAAAACTGTTAAAATCTTCTCAACAAAATATATTGAACGGTAAATACGAATGCATAGTGATCACGTGTCATTTGTTGTTTTGTAGCTAACTGTATTTATTCTATCGGAAATCTCAGTCTTCTGCAAGAGCTCGGCGGTACAGTTGTGATTTGGCTTTTCGTTAAACACTTTGTTAAGAAATAGTTAAATTTTATTTTTCGATTTAAAACAAAATTAATTGAATATATAAAGTTACGTTTAGTTTATAATAAATAACATATTTGGAACACTCTAAAGTAAGTATAAATCCATAATTAATATAAATTAAGTGATAAAAATAGAAAATATTGCGTAGTGGTAATATGGGAACCAACTGCCGCCACCCCTGGCGGTAATAGAGTTTGAAAATATTGAATTTTTGAATGTAAATTATAAGTATTTAATACATTTTTCAAATATTAAAGTGAACAACCCAAGTTATATTTGTGTTGGTCCAATCACCGCCACTTCTACTGTACATTGCTCATCCCGTAATAGCATCAGCAAAAATATAGTGGCGGTAATAGAGCATTGGCCATGGCGGTGATAGGCTCCACATAAACATATATAAAAATGCAAATTTAAGCTAGATAAACTTAAATATTGCAATATTTTTCATATAATTTATAAAGAAAATGATTAAATAAGCATAATTTGTTTCAAAAATACCAATGCCGTAATAATGTAATTGATAAAATACAGCTTTAATTTAATTGGCGGTAAAAGGAACAATAATTGGTGATTGGGTCATTATTTTACCTTAATTTTCAGATATTAAAAATTTATGAAATATGGTTGGCTCAAAAAAATGTTTATACTGAGCTGAAACATTGGATACTGCACTGAAAGAATTAATAAAGGGGAGTTCCGTACTGGCAATAAGTAAAAAATGTAGTATACCACGTTCCACATTGCGTGATAAAATTAGTGGTAAGTATAGGAAAGGAGCTACCACAATTTTGTCATGCCAAGAAGGAGCGCTGCTTGTAAAGTGGACACAAAGGTTGGCAAGTTTGGGATTTCCAATAACGAAGCCTCAGTTACAGGACTCTGTCGCAGAATTCACTCTAAGCAGAGAGACATTCTTCGATATTTTGGAAAGCAAAATAGCGCCTTCCTTGTTAACAGAATTTCAAAGTTCTTCTTCGGATTGGGACGGTGATCTTCAGCACAAAAAAAAATATTTGAATTGTGGCACAAAATAAGCATCAATAAGGATCCGCTTTCTCGTATGACCAACCAATCTGGACGAAAGTTTTCGGTACAGTCTTAATAACTGATGACAAAATAATGGAAAAACTGGCTACCCCACAGAAGCAGCTTACACCTAATCCAGTACCTCACCAGGAAAATTCAAATGATACAATGTACCCAACGCCATTTAAGAATGCACTGTATTGGCCAGAAGCTGCGCCACAGTCTAAAAAGTTAAGAAATTTGAAGAAGGTCACTCCTGTTGTAGCAACTTCAAAAGAATTCCTTGCAAATCTTCGAAATCAATAATTTGACAAAGATATTAAAGAAAAGGATATAGCTGAGAGACGGCTGAAAAGAAAATTAAGATTCGACTAAAAGGCAGCGAAACAACAGAATTCTGCAAAAGTGGCTAAAGTATACAACGGAATGATTTTTGTATTTGGTTTTTACTTTTGATATAACATAAATGTATTAATTGCGCCTATTTTCCCTGTTATAGTCAATCTGTCAAATGCTAACGTCTTTAAAAAAAATTATGACTGATTAATCATGTTCACTTTATATATTAGGGTAATTGTAATGAGAAAAATATGCTTTACAACATGATATTCTACTTTTTACCTGAATATTAACCAAATACCTCTTACGGTTGACAGTTAGTTTTAAAACAACTTTTTTCTAACTCACTCTTGATTGGTTGTATAAATCATAATTGGTGACATCAGATAGTGAACCTATATTGATATAAAACTGTAAGTATACATAGTCAATATGAAACACAATGAAAGTAATCATGTCAGTGAAACTCAAATTAATGGATGAATTTTTTTCAAAAAAAAAAATTGAATCATACCTCAGTATTTTGTTTTCAATGCAATATATTGCTATTGAGCTATTGGATCTGTATAAACTTCATTATTGTTCAGCATGAGTTTTATATTTAGTTTTTCTGCTTCTAGATCAGTGATAAATATGGCAGGTACATTTACTAAAAAAAATGTATCAACTTATACTATTATATTCATTAAAAGACATTGATTTAATATAAAATAAAATAACTTAGATTATTTTATTTTATATTAAAATGAACTTCCACAAAGTTACCGCCGAATCCATTGAAAGACATTGATTTAAATATCTATTATATACTATGAAGTTGTTGGTAGTTGCAACTTAATCTTCTGGTGGTCGCACATGAGTATCACTGCTCTAGATCCTTGCATGTAGAATGAAATATATTGGATTGGAGGTGAAGAAGGATCTATGAAAATAATATATATTTTTTTATTTAGAGAAATACAGACAACAACCAAATACCGCATTTCCGAACCATTTCTGCTGTAACTAAAAATCACCAGATGTCACTGTAATATCATAATATGCAATTTTGTTGGATAAAATAATCAAGTATGGATAGTAAAAGTTTAAAAAAATCGAGCATGCCAACATTTAACAATTATTATATTTATTTTAATTATAAAATAAAAGATAAATTACGACCCTCTTTATTTTTGAAAATATCTTGTCGAAAAAAATCATGTTGAATTATATTTCCATGCATTTTTTTCTCTCTAAAGAAAGATTAGTATAATATTATCTGTTTTTGGGAATGCTTCATAGATTTTTTTTTCTTCATCTGATCGGTTTCATAATTTTAAATATTGTTTCATTTGTAGCAGAACCGAAATTATTATTAGGTTGACAATATTGTTGTGGTCAAAACAGGATGCAACGGAGAGGCTTCTGAAGATGTTAAAATAAATAATGTATCTTGTATTTCTCTAGACCAGAGTTCCCCATCCTTTTTGAACCCTAGAGCGCATTATAAAATGTTAGCAGGGCGGGCGACACCTATTTTTTTCTAAGGATATTTATAATTGGACTAGGATAATAAATAAATAATATATACATATAGAATATTGTTTGTATTTTGATAAACAAAAACAAATGCAAAATAAACATCTAAAAAAGAAAATTATTAATTTCAGTCAGTGTGATCTTTGGCACTACATTTCATTGGTCAGCGCCTCATAATAAGGAATGTATGATGATGTTCATGTCAGCAAACAAACATAAAGATGCTCTTCGGTGAGTCAAGATCTACATAATTTAATTTTATGAACTTCATGTTTCGCAACGATACGTCAAACCGAAAAAGGATTGTATTCTGTAGGCCGCTTTTTTCAGCACTGGATTGTTTTTTCTGTCCACTGTATTCCAGAAGTTTTTCCCTGTGTCCCTGTGTCTTGGTGGGCGCACAGAAATCGGTCCGTGGACACAGGGTTGGGTATCCCTGCTCTAGACAGCGAGTTTTTAATTCGCAAAATCTTTTTTTTCCTTTATTACTCGAATGCTACTATAGACATGCTAAAACTGGTTTTTACTCAATGCATCCATTCTGACGGCGCTGCTTTACGGTTGCGTGTCATGACACATTCCTGACATGAACTATTCTACGCTTTGAAAGCAGATGCTTGCTGTAAATGCTAAGCGTACGATGGTTTTACATTGCTTGAGATAAGAGTGAAAGTAATTGTCTCCTGCCATATCCTGTCTGTGTCTTATTCCAATCTGATGGATTCCCTCACCTTGGAAGGCCACTGATGAACGTTCATATGATGTATAATGTACTTGGCAGAACTAGGGACGTAGGAATGACTTGGGGAAAAAGCCAATATGCTGGTGGTAGACGGAGAATTTTGAAGGCAACAAGCTCCGTGTAAGGTGTGGTGAGGTTATGGTAAAAAAGGGACGTAGAAAAAACTCTTAAATAGTCTTATGTCGGAAGGGAACATGTGTTATCAAACCTCCTAATATATATGTATATTTTAATCGGTGTTAACTTAGTGCAATTCTATTCCAATGTGATTACAAACATGGGTACCAAGGAGTACCTCCAATCCCGCGATCCCAACCAATTTAGCGATCATGTAATCCCGGGATTTTGGGATTCGTTAACACGCGAAATTCCGTAAGTAGAGCTAAAAAAAGCTGCTGAATAATTGGACAATCCCTCAATTCGCAACTTTTTCTGAGGGAGGACCAAAAAAAATAATTTCGGGTTGAGAATTATTTTGGAATATCTCAATTCCTTACTTTCTTGCCCTTTTTTTTTGCTATCCCGCCCGATACCCAGCGATCGAAAAAGGGGGCCGGGATTGGATGCCCTAGTACCAAGTACTTCAAGAATTTTATTTGTTGTATAAATGCAATTTTCTATCATATTTGAAACATACAAAACGTAGAATGTTATGAGAGGTGGGATGTCTAGATGCATTTTGTTTGATTTCTCTTGCTTGCTAAAATATAAATTTTACCCATGTTTAAAATAGTGGTGTAATAGATTATAATAATATTAAATTCTATTATGCTTTTTTCTTCATTGTAAAAGACTTAAATTTATAATTTGGCAATATTATGCAATGTTAAATAAAATAAAATGTTTAGTAAATAAACAACTCGACACAGCTACGATAACAAAATGAAATGTTTGCCATATATAATATTATAGTATTAGAATACACCACTGCCCACTACGAATGGCTACCGGAGTAACATTGTGATGACTTTGGACAAAATGTTCATTTGGTACGCATGTTTTCGCAATCTATGGTTATTTATTTTCGGCTCGTATTTTTTTGGTCAGAATTTAAATAACATTGGTCATAATTTATCGGTCAGAATAAATTGTCATAATTTCAATGAAATTTAAAAAAAAATCTAACCTACCAACCAAAATTGTTATTAAATATTCTGAAATTCAAAATTGATTTAAATTCTGACCATTTAATTTGTTTCCTTTATTTTCTATTCCCTTCCGTCTTTTTTGTCAGAGGTAACATTGTTTTGAAGTAAAGTCCGCTTTATCCCTCGAAATATATTGTAATGATATTTTGTTGTGCGTTGAAAGGTCGCCAACCCCTGACCCAGTATTAACCACTGTAGTAGCGTCCCGGTGCTTATTCTTGGACCCCACATTCCACTTCGAACATCAAAACTGGAAGACTTCATTATTCAGTATTATTTACTCGTGAAATAAGTCGAGTCAACATCGGTCATTTTTCGAATAACCCATATTTTTTTTTTAACTTAATGAATTAAACAGAGGCGAGTTTGCACCTACTATAAGAAATGAGCTTTTCTTTAAAACGACGATTTCATTCGATACAGTTTTATTGTCAGAATCGACCAAAATCAAACAACGAAACTTTTGAATCTAATGCAACGATTTCCAAACTGGGGGGCGAAAAATTTAACTGATGTAATTTTTATAAAACAATATATATTAATAAAAACACAATATTCCTTTGTACTTGATTAATATAATGCCTTTCCACCAAGTATTGACAGTGAACACCCTAAAAGTGATACTTCCACATAGAAACGTAGCAGCAAGACAGTGAATCTTGATTTCTTAAAGTTTTCGTGGATAAAGAATCCATTCGTCGATAATCAAGATCAGTGGCTCTTAACCTTTTTGAAGTCACGGTGCACTTTTTATCACGGGAAAAAGTGGCGGTGCGCCAGAAATAAGAGATCGAAAAAAATATGTAAACATATTTTTTTTTGACTTTCGGTTATCACTATTTTGCGGATTTTTTTTGTTTTTACCAATTTTTTCGCGGTGCACTGGTGCACCGGTTAAGAACCACTGATCAAGATGATAAATTTGAGCTGAGAACCATTGAAAAAGAAAAAAATTATAAAATTATAACACAATAGTTTCAAAATGAAACCATAATGTAATGTTAGTTAAATCCTGGATGTATACAGCAAAACCTCTTTTCCTAATTACTCTTTTCAATTGTGATTTTTTTTACTTTTCGTTCTTTTACCGTATATAGAACATGCTTTTGTTATTATTTATATTAAATAAAGGGTGGGGATGCGCAAAGATATTATTTTTTCATGTGAGGTGTAGTAACATGCTTGGAAACCAGTGCTCTAATGCCTTCATAATGCAATTGGATATAAATAACGATGTCTAGATTTTTTTCGATACGATTTCACGGTAATTCCCCCGGATTGTATTTCTGTGCCAATAATGGTGTCAATGGTCGAAAACCCCTCTGGCATATTATTTCCTCCACGCCACTGACCAAATAACATGAGGTAAAACAACATAACGACGTTACATGGGCATGAGAACTAAGCTCGTGATATAACCCGCTAAGTCACAGCACTTTTCCCACGACCTCCGGTACTCTCTTGTTACTCTGGTCTTTGGCTACAGTCCCACTCTCTCTCTCTGAATCTTGTACTTCACTATTGGACTCGGAGAGCATGCAAACAGTTTATCGTCTGTTATTATTTTATTAATTACCTGCAATTTCATTGCGAACTGTCGTGTATAATTACACTTTGGTATTAAACCTTTAAAAACAATGCTATTTCGCCCATGGCTAGGTTTACCAGATTTTTAAAATAACACATCGAGATTAGGGACCAGGGGTGGGCTGGAGGTGGCTCGCGCTAGCCCCTTGTTTAATTTCGGCGTGGCCGGCGAGCCCTTTGTTAAGATAAGAAAATCATTCGTCTTGGATCAAATCAGCACATAGCTGCAATTTCTGTCGACGGTTAAATTTTATTATGAAACAAGACTTAGTTCTCCTTCGTTTTTTCATTCAGCGCTGTGGGTTTCCGTGCTGGACCTCACGGGTTCGAGCCCCAATACGAAACAGCATCTTTTCGATAGATTTATTTTTTGTTCGAAAGCATGGGTTTTTGTGATGTCTAAAAATTCCCCTCCACTCTTCCGATCATTCAATTAAGCTGGGCGTTACGTGAGCGATTAGTTAATCACTAGTCCTATCTTAGCCTTATCATTAAAAAACAGACAATTCTTGTAGAAAAAAAAACTTTTGTTGAGATACCTTCATTAGGAGGTCATATGCGCGACATTGGGAGCGGACATGGAAGAACAAAAAAAATGAATAAGATTTACCGAGCCCCTTGTTAAGATATTGGCAGCCCACCGCTGTTAGGGACGGTCACCATTTCATACTATCGCAACATTTAAATAGAGCTCAAGATTTAAGTTATACATTTGTAATGTAATAAAATTATAATTTAATTATTATAATAATTATAATTTGTAATGTAATAATTAAATATACAGAAGAAACTATATGAAATAATGGCCGCCGAGTTTATAATCATTCACATAAATCACTGATGACTATCACCTTAAACAGAATATGTTGTTTTAAATACAAAAATTTGTGCAATTTTAACAATTTTATTTGACTTTATACAATGTTGCAAGTCAGAATATTTTCCGATAAATTCTTTTTAACTACATACGTTTTCCAGCATGTACAAAAGTTGGATTCCAAGTAAAGTCTGGAAAATCTGTCAAGGGTCCATTACATATACCAGGGTTTCCCAATCTATGCACCGCGGAACACTGGTGTTCCATGGAACCTGTGAAGGTGTTCCGCGAAAATTTGGAAAACACATTTAGGCATCTTCTACTCCATATTGAAAGGCGAATGATGATCAATCTTCACTGATGTTTATGACGTCAAGTATCTACGTACGGACGGAGTTTAGAATTATTAAGATTTTTGTTTACTCACATCTTCATGTAATTTGTTTTATAATTACGTAATAAATAGTGTTAATATTTTTTGTTTCATAATTTTCTATTATGAATTACCTAACGTAAAACGTAAGCTTAGTGTTCCGTTAAAATTTCCAGATTTGAGAAGTGTTCCATTCCAGAAAAAGTTTGGGAAACCCTGACATATACTATGGCTAAAAGGTTGAGTTATTTATCATTTTTGAGAACGAGTTTTGCAGTATGGCAAATTCAGGATTTTAGAAAAATTCTCAATTTAAAAACTACGCGCACTTAACAAATATCTTTCGCCGATATGTTTTTAGAACAAGACCAAATTTTACTAAATTCTTATTAAGTGAACCCCATTCACCTCTTCTAATTAAATCAAAATTGTAAATGGTTAATAGATGTCGTAATTATTGTGCTTCCCTTTTTAAAGTTTGCTCTACTGCCGAATGTTGTGAAGCCCTAGCCTGATGCAAGAAGATGAACATAGAGCATTCCAATTCTAATGTCGATAGATTGTATTCTCTATAAAGCAGGTCGATTTGTGAAAATGATTTTGTTCAGGCATGCCTTCAATTAATTGTTTGTCGCAAAGCTCGGAGCAGTGGAGCAATGCTGTTTTGCCTGAAATAGGAGCGTAGCCTGAGCATGGAAAATTAGTAGTGCTTCACTGCTCCGGGTGTTTTCTTTTTAAATATAGTTTTTTTGTCATAAATCAAAAATTTGATGTCAAATTGCTCTAGATCAGTGTTTCTCAACCTTTTTGGGAACGTGGCCCTCTTTGAGTGTCTTTATTTTTCTGTGGCCCCCATACCATTGTTTTGTCTTTCCATGAAAATTATAATTTCAAAAACCCACCTTTTTTTATAGCTCTTCCGAGATTTTCGAATCTAGAATGCCAGTAATTTATTTTATTTACGGATTTACAAAAAATAGCTGCGCGACGTCCGCCATTATGCCCTTCCCTGTATCGTTTTATAAATGCCCGTGGCCCCCTTTTTGCTTCCCGGGGCTCCCCTAATCCCCGGAGGCTTCTCAGGGCCCCTCAGCTCCTTCCAAGGCCCCCTAGGGGGCCTGGAGGCCCACTTTGGGAACCTATGGTCTAGATATTTTATCCTCGATGTGAAAACGTTGGGATAATCTTTATCGAAAATACTCGATATTTTCTTATGGCTAAAGAAACTAAAGTTTCAAGACAAGACACAAGACTCGTATCCTGAAGGAATGACATGTATTTACAGAAATAGAATTATTTACGTTATCAAATCCGATAAAAAATTCCGACTAATACAAATAATCACTGAATAAAATATGATCGGTGGTATTGATATATTTGTCATGTTGCTCGGCAATCGATGTGTGCATGACTTTGTAAGAGTTCATTGGAGTATGCCTAGATTTACATCAATGGTGTGAAAGGTCAACCTTAGGTCAACCGGCTCCTTAGTCTGCAATCTAAACATTTCAATAAATAAAATACATACAATGGAAATTTTCACTTCGTTGATCGGTTTACCGGGGAACAGTCTGACCTTATTTTACATATTATCGAATATCAAAAGGCTTAGGGTGAGTTTTGGAGGGAGAGCTGTTAACCCTTTGAGCGGTGAGCTATTTTTTTACTAAATTAGGTTTTTTCTTATATTTTGATTATTTGTATTTGGTAATAGATGACAAGCTACTCCTCCGTACGGGTACGGAGATACTCATCAAAGGGTTAACGATGCCATGCGGTTTGATTGTCTGAAGATTATTCTTGGGCACGTAATGGACAATTTAATTACAAACTAACCCAGGACGCATTGGTTTGAAAATAAATACGAATAATACCGATTTTATGTTTAACCAGACCCGTCTTGACTTTGATAGGACCCTGACCAGCGCGGGACAGATCATAACTGACGGGAAGATGATCGACAGCTTCAGACACCTCGGCGTACATATCCAGGAAGCACAGTAGTACGAAGAAAGAGCTCACTATTCGCCTAAGAATAACTGGAGCCACATTTAACTATCATAAATGCGCAACGTCTGGGGCACACAGCTGAACACGATTAAAACCAATATGATATTTAATAATTTAGGATTTCGACTGTAGGTGCTTGGTGCAATTTCAATATTAAATTTGAATCGTATAAAATATTTAAATTCACACGAGGGTTATCACTAACGACCTAGGCTTCGCCTTTCGGCATCTTAAGGCGTTCAAGTGCACGGATTGATCACTTTTATGGTGTTCACTGTCAATACTTGGTGGAAACAGGGCCGGCGCCACCATACAGGTGAAATAGGCAACCGCCTAGGGCGCAAATAATTAGGGGGCGCATAAGTGGAGTGTTATTTTTTTTATATACACTAATAATAATAAATAATGTGTAGTACATTTTTTTTGACGTTCGTATATGTTCGTTGTAATTATTTATCTATTTCTATATGATTCGAAAAAAGAGGTTGGGCGACTGAGCTACAAACAGTTCATGTAAAAAACTTATGTTGAGATACTTCCATTAGGAGGCCATATGATTCACATTGGGAGCGGTCATGGATATATTAAAAAATATTTTTAATGATTTTCATTATTTCGAAAAAATGGGGCGCGCCAATAACCGCTGCCTGGGGCGCCAAATGACATCGCGCCGGCACTGGGTGGAAAGGCATTATATTAACACATTGCTTACGGCTATATTTTAAAAAAAAACTGACTTGCGGCGGGTGATAAATAATCGAGACAAAGGGAGTTTAGAGAAGAGCTCCGCACTAAGCAATCGACCTCAATTACGTCAGTAAACTTCAAACTGTGAGGTGCGTATCAACAAAACGAACTTTTTTTTAAATAAATAAAATAATATATAATGGAAAAAATATATTTAGACGATGTGATTTAACTATTTTCATAATATACAGTAAAACTTTTTATTATAAACATCTTAGACTTGGTGACCCATAATCATTTTTTTTGATACAATTAATATTTGGAGAATATATTTTTGAACATTTTAAAAAATCCTAGCAGGTGTCCCATTCTGAGCATGGTGCACTCTGAGATCGGGCTTCAAGCCACAACATCTACGAGATTAGTTTAAGAAAGTGAAGTGATTAGTAGAACCATCTGAACAATGGCAGCCTATTCTTAACACTCAAGACCCCGGCCCCGCACTAACGCGGAAATGGTCGTTATCCGTTAAATCCCGGCCCCACGCTAGCGCGGGTTTACACACGTGGGCTAGTAATCAGTATCCGTTAAGGCAAAACTAATTTATTTCGAGTTTTTGTTTTTTTTATGCTACTCAAGAGGGTTTGTTGCGTATGTGTATTTTTTTGTGTCGATTTACTTTATTATTTATGATTGAAAATGACTTTTGAAATAAGATATGTTTTGCTTAAGAATACTTAAAATTAAAATATTTTACGAGTTGACTTTTACTTTTATTAGACTTAAAAAACATACTGCTGTTCGTTTTATATTTTGTAATATTATTTAAATAAATTTTAGTACATTTGTGTTGGTCGAAGACAACACATTCTCGTTTCTGTGATCGCGATATATTTTCTGCTCTTGTTTTATTGCATTCAGAGTTTAAAATTTTTAAAAAATGTTTGTGTTGTATAAGTAATGTGATTAAAGAGGTAATTTAAAAAAATATTTCAATTTTTGCATTTTTTTCTTTAAAAATATTTTTTGTCTATGAAAAATCGAAAAGAAAGTGTCGTTTTTTACTTATTTTTGCTATGCTAATCATTTTTTTTGTGTTCGCCAAGTTAAACTCATCGGCAAAAATAAATTTTAAACGTTTTTTATTGTAACTTGCTAAATATTGGTTTGGCTTGCAAGACGATGGGTGAATGCGTCATACATGCCATACATGAAAATTTAATTGATTTATTGCGTAATTTATAAGTAAAAGTGACAGTGTTGTTAATATATAGTTTTAATCTTATGTATTTTGAAAAATGATTTCGTTAAAAAAGCACATAATACGTCAATGCAAACAAATGTTACACAGTTTGAGATTTTCTGGATGCCGTAAAAATCAAACTATTAAGTGTCATAATTTATTGGTTCGCATGGTTATGGGCATTTACTTTAATTACGCGTGTCAAATTTTTATTATTTTCGGTTCTTTTCAATGATGTCATCGTCAGTTAAATAATGCATTTTTATCGCGTCACATACTCGTTCACAAGACCATTCATAGTCCCAAAAACTAATCACAAAGACCGTAAAAACAAATCGCAAACTTGCTTGCAAAAATCTAAATAGTAAATAAATTCAAATACACATTACAATATGACACAAATACGGTTTAAAAATCTCTATTGTCTCAAAAACAAATGGCAAAAGTTCACAAATTATTTAGTATAATAGAGTAAAATAAACTTCATATACGATTACACAATAAAGCTCGTTAGTATATGTAACACGGTTTAACAAGCAAAACTTTTTAACGGTTTAACTGCAAAAAAATAGCTTGACGCGGAGAATATTGTTAGGTACTGCGCTACCTAAGAATGACGATTCTAGCATCGTTTTCATTTACATATTTAATCGTGTTATTGAACCAACAAAGACTCGATAATCGAAGTTTTGCCTTTGGCGACATTTTCCAATCACACATTAAAGTAAATATGTCAAGAAATAAGGTGTTTGACATGCGTTTTTATATATGGAAATCAAACGCATAAATTTGTGCACACCGTCACAACAGAACATTTCTGAAACGCACAAATTTGTGCACACCGTCGCCAATGTGTTAATAAAAACACAATATTTCTTTGTACTTTATTTCCACTTTATTTAAAAAGGTCGGGACCGGTTTCGCTCATGGCGAGCATTGTCAACGGATGGACTTGGACTGAAAATTATATTTTCTTATCAGTTGATAATACTCGTCACGAGCGAAACCGTTCTGATCTTTTTAAAATAAAAGTGAAAGTAGTACAAATGAGTATTGTATATATTTTTTAAATATAATTCCTTTCCAACAAGTATTGACAGTGAACACCCTAAAAGTAATTGATGAAAATAATGTAACGATTGTGCGTAAACGGGTTCGTTTATTGTTTGGTACCTGATTATTAATTTTGTTACGATTTTTAAAGTACTTTTTTTAATACAATTAGTATACCGACAATATTTTTTTTTTTATCCTTAATTGATTTTTATACAAGGAAACCTTATTTTTTTATTTTAGTTATCTTTATTTACACGGTATTTCGTGGAACGTATCCACCGTGTAAAAAAGAGAATCGAGTGTATTTGAAAACGATACTAAATTATACAATTAAGGTAAGACAAATCAGAATATGGCAGATTATTTTTCTAAATTTAAAATGGTTTTCGATCTATAGTGTGATGTGCTTATTTTTCTACTATACAAAATGACTGTTAAACCAAAAGTACAGGCTGTATTGAGTCTCTATATGAACTGCTGCATAGTAATTATGTAAAAAAAATGATCTCGTATAAATGAAATGAGATACCTAGCATACAATATTTAAAAAAATATGCACACACAACTGCTGTGCACCTGGCGATTTCGGCGCACGCGCAGCACGCGCTCTTGACCAATCATAACGCGTTACTGCGCAAGTGAAAGGTTCGATAATGCAAAGGGCTCGAAGTAGGAGCGAGGAAGACAGCGATAGCCTGGTGATTTTATTAACGTACGGTTTTAAAGTAAAGGTAAACTAACTTATCTGTCAAACTTTTTTCCGATTAAAAACGGGAAATTTTACACACATGTTAATCATTTCAAGCCACGATTATATTCTATACCGTTTTTAAATAAGGGTTTCATGCAGGTTTTTTTTATTTTGATACAAAAAGTAAAAACCAGATAGGTAGGTTCCTAATTACTAAAACTTATGTTAGCACATAACTATTTCGATTTTATTTATTTTGTCGATGATATTTAGAAAAAAAAAATTCTTAGTTTAAACGAAGATACGTACGTGTTATATATGTATGCAGTGGCGGCTCGTCCATACGCACTGCGGGACTGCAGCACCCCCAGGCAAATTGAAAAAATGTAATATTATGTAAATATGTACATAAATTGATATCTTACACCGCGGTTATAATATCAGAAAATGACGCACGTACATTTTGAGCAGTTTTCGATAATAAAATACAATCCAAATGTATTTTTTTTATTTTTAATCTACCGCAGCACCCCCAGATATTTGGTATACGAGCCGCGCCTGCATGTATGTACAGTGGAACCTCTCATAACGAGTAATTCGCATAACGAGCAAAACAGATTGTGAAAAAAATGCTCTCTTAACGAGCGAAAATTCGCATAACGAGTGACACAGAGTTTTGTAAAGATCACTTTCACATCGTTGCTTGCCTCAAGATGATTGACAAGGCGTGGGAAGGGGTTACCAAGAGAACCCTCACTTCAGCTTGGAAGAAGCTTTACCAAGGAGCGTTGTCGAATGAGATTTTGAGGGGTTTGAAACAGTACCTGTGAAGTCTACAGTCAACGAGATTGTTTCTTTGGCCAATACGATGGTACTGGAGGTTGATAACAACGATATTGATGAGCTTGTGAAAGAGTACAGTCAAGAGCTGACCACCGAAAAACTTATGGAGTTGCATTGTTTTTCACAGCAAGAAGTTATGGAGGAGAGTTTGTTAGTGGAGGAGGAGGAAGTAACCGAGCAACAATCTTCTGGCACAATAAGAGAAAAGCTGAAAGCATATGAAGCTGTTGCATCGTACCTTGAGAAGCATCACCCTAATAAGGAGGTGGCTATGAATTTTATAAATTTATTCAATGATAATGCCGTCACATTTTCACCAAATTTTAAAGCGTCGGCAAAAAAAATGTCTGCTAGTAAAAAATAATTAATTATTTGTCATAAATAATAAGCTAGTCGATTTTTTAGAATGTATAAGTATGTAATTTTACTTTAATACACGTTAAAAATATAAAAATTGATTTTTTTTCCAGCATGGAACGCATTATTGTATTTTACATTGTTTTATATGGGAAAAATTGTTTCGCATAACGAGTATTTCACAAAACGAGTAAGATTCTGGAACGAATTAAACTCGTTATG
The DNA here is from genome assembly GCA_031772345.1 of Himalopsyche anomala. NCBI lineage: Eukaryota > Metazoa > Arthropoda > Insecta > Trichoptera > Rhyacophilidae > Himalopsyche > Himalopsyche anomala. Next base: position 11,363,193 of record CM062823.1, read on the forward strand.
AGAGGTTCCACTGTATATTTATAATGACAAACTGTAACTTCTATAGAACTGTTTTGTTTATGAAAATTTGAAATAAGTATATCAGGTTAGAATAGTATATAATAGAATAAAGCCGTTATCTCGTTGAGTGTATAAGTATAACATAGTTACCTGATTATCTTTGTTGGAAAGATATAAGCTATAAAGAAACAATCTATCGTTGTAGGCAGGGCCGGCCCTAAGCGTGTGCGAAGTATGCGGCACACACAGGCGCCGGCTCTAAGAATTATCAGTGGGTTGCAGATTGGTGGATCGTACCAGATTTAAAAGCATGGTGTTTGACCTCGCACAGGCGTAAGAATCCACTGGCCGGTCTTGGTTGTAGGTATAGTACATAATATAATATTGTTTGCTTACTGAAAAAGACTAGCCCCGTTACTTTTTTTAAAAAAGTTTTTTCATTTCATCTGATAGGTAACTATGTACATTCTCTTAGCCTAAGTACGGGAAAATCACAATCGAAACCTAAACACACAATTTTATTTATTTTTCTGTCTTCTAGTAAGACAACTTAATATGCTGGTATACATATACTTTCGATGGATTCGGCGGTAACTTTGTGGAAGTTCATTTTAATATAAAATAAAATAAATTTGATTATTCTACGTAGTGTTACAAAATGTGACACGTGTTTCGCCTCTTTCAGAGGCATCCTCAGACAACTACTTTTGAAAATGTTTGTTTAAGTAAGAATGCTGGTATACAATTTAGGTATTATCTTCTTGCGTACATAATGGTTATTTAATTATTATATCTAGGTATGCAGAGGGCGCGTAGGTGGCGCCTCGTTAATTTTTATCGACTTGAATATTTAGATTTTAAATCCTTTTTTTATTTAAATTACGAATCATGATATGTCGAAAAGTCTAATTAGTATGTATGATTTTTGGTTATATTCTTGGGCCGGTTAATACACGACAAATAGCCCGATCTACACAATTATTTAGCTGGAGTGACGATATGCCAAATTAGGGTTATTTACAATATTAGCTAGTATATACCTAGCGACATTGAGAGATAACCGAGAAAGAACTTTTCGAATATAGAACATTCAGTATGGTAACAATTCTTTTAAAAAAGTATTTTTTCCACCTGGTCGTAGAATATCAACCAAGTCGAAGAGACAAGTTATTATGCAAACGCAGGTAGAGTTTTCTTGTCTTCTGCATAAAAAAAAATAAGAAATCCACTATGTCTTCAATTATTTGGTCTTTTCTATGTCATGGGGGTACCTATTAATTTTGCAAATAATTTTTGACAACTGAAATAGTGAATGGCGGTGTAGTGGTGTTGTATTTTTCGTTTATGTTGTTGGGTGTAAGAAGTACACGCAGACATTGACAGGAGCAGCTGTTGTCATCTGGCGGCACAGCTGTTCGGCTGTGTGGAACGTACTTCGATAATATTCTCAATATCTAACAAAGAGTCTGCCGTGTTTTTGTATTTGCCATCTTTCTAAACACGTTCGGGGACAGGATTAAATGCGATATTCCCCAAAACATTTTCTAGGAATTTATATTATGTAGATATTTGCAGCTGATAATTTAGTGATTTTAATTTTGTCATTTGGTATCCAGTAAATAATCCGAATGTTAAATGAATGAAAAATCGAAATGAATTTTAGCAGTAGCAAATATAAAACTTTAAAAATATAAATGCTTGTATTTATTTGTACAACTTAAATTAAAATTATAAAAAATAAAATAATCGTACATTCATAAGATGCTAAAAAATAGATTTATTTTTCACTGAACGCTTGAATCTATTATAGTTTCTAACTGTCAAATATGCAACACAATAAAAAATAATAATGTCGTTGTAAAAGTATAGCTTTGACATTGTATTTATAGAGTTATAGTGGTAAGCCACCGAGTTATTATTGATAACAATCTTCAATTTTAGGTTTCATTTACAAACATAAACTTTTGCATAGTTGATATTGATGAAACGTGTTATTAAATAAAAAAGCACAGAGGAAGGCAGGGCCGAGTCTAGCTGTCGATATATATCATATAATAATGTTAACACTATTAAAAAAAAAGTCCAGTCAGGCAACAAGCAAAAGTTTAAAAAAAAAATCTGCCTGAAATGTACTGGATATCCGTATAGAAACTTATGATTTTAAGTCTCAGAAATGGTACTCAATGTTTGGCCTTTGGCCCCTTCGACAATACATGTATTTTGTGCACGATGTTACTCGTCTCCGATTGCAGCTAATTTAGTCATGTAAGCGAATAAGGCACGCGGTATTAAAAAATGGTTTATATTATAAAACCCATATACTTTTTGTTTAGACTTTTACATGAAATTTTCTGACGTTGTTATGTTATCCAAAAACCAGGGCCTCCAAATTTTATTGCGCCTGAGGTCTCTCGTGTGCTTAATCCGTCACTGCGTATAGATATTTTGATTAATATATCGTCGATGCACATACGATATGGTATATGTGACTATGTGTAGTCACATAGACCATATTTGATGTGCATCGACGATATAAAGGTATCAAGTGTAGACATGAAAACTTAACTGGTTTTTTTTTAATGTTTGTTAGGTTAGGCTATTTTTCATTTGACTATTTCATCTGCGATGCAGACCAAAAACCAACCTCCCACGAATTCGCTGCAATCTGTTGACACAAACTCATCCTTTTTGACTCATTCGGAATTTAGTGAATGATTCTTTTGACTATTTTTAGGATTTTAAACCGTAAAAGTACTTACCACCAACAGAGAAGTGATAATACTTATCGGGTACCAGATGTTGGGTATTAATTGTCTCCCGCATGTGTCTGGATATTATGGCTAAGGTTTTTTCTCAAAAACAATTAAAGTAAAACGAATTTCAGAGCTCAGCACTTTAACAGACATCGATGGTAGTTACTTGTATTATCACTAATAAATTTATAGTAGATTTTTATCTTACTAGTGGCGCAAATATAAACCATATGTTCCTATACGTAGTTTGATTTTGTTATCAATTGCGGGACACGCTTATATATATATAAAAAAAAACTGTTCTTTAAACATACCTGTGTTAAATGCTAGTATGCGACATGTCGTGCTATGAATTAATGAAGAGTGTAAATGCAAAATGGCTACGGTCTACATACTCAAGTCATTTATTTTGATAATAAATTGAAACCACGAATGTCTGGTACATTGCTTTACGTTTAACTTTCAATATATTGGAGATTTAATACATAGTTTTCTTTTTTACTGATCCGAGTTAGCTTTCCTATGCCTCTCGTCCTCTTGTTCTCTGTAGCGTTGGTGTGATGGTTAAGAGCAGGACCGGATCTTAGATTTGTGCGCCTTTGTGTGAGGCGCCTTACAAAACTAGAATTGAATGAGTGGATAGTACTAAAATCTAGTGTGCGCTGTACACTATGCACACGGCGGGAGACATCCCTGGTTAAGTGGGACATATGAGCCCTTGAGAGATGAAGTGAGCCAAGTGGTATTTAAGGGAAAAAATGAGTTAGATGCCTTATAATATTCTACATGTCTTAAAGCAGTGATGGCGAACTTTTTTGAGGAGTGGGTCAAATTTTGCTCATTTTTTAAAATATCAGCCCGTGGGTCACTTAGTGGCGTCGCATAAGAAGTGGGAGGAGAGGAAGCCTTCGCGGGTCAGTGTCTGACCCGAGGGTCATAGGTTCGCCATCACTGTCTTGAAGTATAGTAAAATTGAAGTGAGTTATCTCACTAAAATAAAAATATGCAATTCACCTAAACCCCACGTAAATATGTGACTGTACACACTGAAAAGTCCAATAGAAAAGTTTTACTGCTTTATTACACTTTACTTCTCGAGGGCTTATATGATATTGGTGATATTGATAGTGATTGTAATTTTGATCGTGGTAACACCCAGCGGTAGGCTGCCAATACGTTTTACTTAAACCGTCATAGATAATTATATACGACAGAAATTGTAGTTAGGTACTGATTTGATCTGAGAATATCGTTTCGATTATTAACATGGGCACGCGAGGCCTTCCGAGCGCCCTCCAGCCCACCCTTGAAAACACCGGCCGATGATTCAAATCCCCTTGAAATGATCAATACATTTTATATATTATGGAATCTAACACACTCATTTGCAGTCGCGGTGTTTAATGGCCGCGCTTAATCGAATTTCGATCGTCGCAAACTCTGACCGAATGCTATGCTATTTTTAAAAAAAATTCTTACATTATAATTTTGTTATGTATATAGTTAATTCGTTGTGTAGGCAACTAGTGTGGGTGACAGATATTTTATTTTCCCACCCGCAATGAGTCAGATTATATACCTTTTATTATTATTGGTATTGCTTCGTGCTTACCTCAATTTACTTGAGCCAGAAGCAAAAGCATGGGAACCGTTTGCCGGTCTCTTCTTTTTTTATTATTTCCTCTCTTTCGCTCACTAAGTTAGGTGAGTGAGTATCAATTTTGAGTTTTCTGGTTTAAAAACGTGCCATTTCATTTTAATATTTCCTATTTTCAACTTTCAAACATTTTTTGATGTTTTTGTGAAAATATCGACCTATAATGTCGCCCGCTTTGGTCTAGTTGGTAAGAGCTTGCTCTACCGATCAGGTGGGTCCGGGTTCGATTCCCGGTAAGGTCAATGTCGAAATTGGATTTTTTCAATTTTAATTTGAGATCTAAGACATGGGTGTTCGTGAAGTCAATTCTCCTTGAGTTAATCTCATGTGACTTTCAAAAAATTCTCATCGAGTATATCTCGTATGATCTTTCAACTTAAAAAATATTTGACGCATTGGCGTAAGCTGTAATGTCAATTTTTTTTAGCTTTTAAAATTATAAAAATATATATATATAAATAATAGGCATAAAAAAGTTATTTTTAAAAATTATGTTCGACAAAGCAATTCCGTAAGTGTGTTTAGTAAATAGTAATATACGGTCAATGTCTATTTTGATATCATAATAAAATTGTCCTGACTACTTTTAGTTCTCTAGATCAGCGATTCCCAACCGTAGTCCACGAACATGGAACGAACGATAACAAGTCAAAACACTAAAATGCACAAAATGGCGCACGCGGCGGACAATTGAATACGAAATACGAAGTAATAAAATAAAATCATCCGCTATTAATATATAGATTCCTATGGAAGTTTTTCCGTGACTATACATACCATTTTTTGAGTTGTCACGTTAGTTATTAAGCATGCGAAATATCAAAGGATTTATTATAGAACGGTAAATAGGAGTTTCATCCTAGGATTTGATGTTTATCTGTACTCTTATTGTGGTCTTCAGTGAAACTATATGATACAAATAATGTATAAGTAATATTTAAAAAATATTATTCTAAGCGAGTTTTTAAACTAAGCACCCCGAACGTGGAAGCAGCCGTCCAATGCAATACAGGGAATATAAAGTCGCGGCCAATCTAATGATGTTTGTGACAGCAAAATTATAGCGAGTAAAAATTCCGGTTTCGCTCAGCGAGTGAACATTTTCAGCCAACGGTTGATCATTCAGTTCTCACGCGCTGAACGATGTCATTCCTTATCGTACTATATAATTCTGAAACACGTATGTTATATTACATTTTTTTTCATAATAATAAATAACATGTTAAAATGGGTCGCACGTGTTTCGCTCCTTTGAGTAGCATCTTCAGACTCAACTTGATTATTAAAATTGTTATATTTACTATATTTAAATATTATACCTTTTAACGCAACGTATTATAAGTTATTTTAACATTGAAACCGACGATAACGTGTTTCTCATATTTTAGAAGCATCTTCAGACAAACTATCGTTAATATAAAATATAAAATAATCTAGATTATTCCACGTATTGTGAGACGTGTTTAGCATATTTCAGAGGCATCCTCAGACAATCGTACTTAAACAAGCATTTGTGAAAGTAAGTTATTTTATATGAAAATAAACTTCCACAAAGTTACCGCCGAATCCATCGAAAAAAATAGCGTTAGTTTATTTACGAATAAACTAAACATTAATTCTAATTTACTAAATTATGTTTAGTTTATTTGTTAAAAACTTAACAATAGTTTGTCCGCATATGAGAATAGCGGTATGGTAAGATAATATATAATGATTCGGTATGTTTGTTTCTACAATAATAATTGTGAGATTTAGTTGACGGCTATGCTGGTTGCACGCCATTTTCAGAACTATGTATTGAACTCTACAGACTCTAGTGTGAAGCCGCCGAACTATATCCCTTTTTTTCAAAACTTAATTACCATAATATACTTTGATAGTTTACCTTATTTAGATAGAATTGTACCGAGTTAGTGTGAATTAAACCAATACAATATATTGACTGTAGTAAGAAAATAACCCACGGTTTTTTCCCCCCAAAATAACTTTTTTTCGAAAATCACAATGTATGTATATAACTGAATACACGTTATGTCAAATGGATGTATTTTACAAATACCGAATTAGTATTTAAATTTAATATTAAAAAGAATGTCATGTGAAAATTTAACGGATAAAAGAACCTAAAAAGAGGTTTTCTTAAATAACTTGATAAATAAGTATTAGATTGAGTAAATTAAACACAAGTTTATTTTTAGTTTAGTAGTGCACTTCAAGGTTGTGTTTATTTACCATTTTGACTTGGGCCCAAAATCTTTTTTTTTGTCACGCCAGTAATATTTGTTCTGTGTGGGTTACGTCCTTTTGCCTGACTGACTAAATTCGATATCTTGGACGCATTTATGAATTTTCGACCCCTATGTTAACAACCCCACACCATGCCGTATGTTTTTACGTGGAACAAAATTTCGGCCAGCTGCAGCCCACGAAAAACAATTTCGCCACAGTAGCTCGCGGTGCGTCGTCGGAGCAAGGTCTGTCGATAGTCAGCGGACGTAGCTCCTCTGGCCTGCATCCTGCGCTGGTCGTGACGGCACTCTTTTTTTTTTAAATCATTATATCGCCGATTCCGTTACACGGCTTGCATTAATTGAGATCAAAAATCGGCGTGGGAAAATTGCGATCTTTAGCTACGGACACCGGTCGAACACTGAAACCAAACGGCGAGCTGTTTTTTCTTTCCGAATGAAACGGCTCTTGAAATATTTCTTTGAACAATTAGCACCGGTGAAATTTGTGGAAAATTTGACTTACGTTTTGACAGCGTGAAAGAGTTGATTTAATTTTAACTTTCCAAAGATCGTGTGAAAAAGTGTTTCTCAGATAATATAAAATACATTCATTTTTTAGTTTAAATTTTGATTAAGTTTTATTCCCGCGTCTCCATAATTTGAGAAATAATACATTGCAAAGTTGTTTGAACTTATTTCAATATGAATCAATGTGCGCGCACGTTGTTTGCGTATTGATAATAAACATTTTGAGGATGCTCTGTGGATTGTGTTTACGATTGTGCTAAATATCAAGAACTAAAGTTTACACAGCTGTCGTCATAAACCCTTTTAACTGACTTCTCCGATTTACAAAAGATAAGAGAGTTTGAATCAAACGCACGGAAATAACCGTCAAATAAGCGAATAAATTATTCATTGTCAATCAGAATAAATTCTGCGTCAAACAATATAACTGAATTCTGCTCGAGAAATTATACGGCTCACAAAAGCAGTGAAGCACGGATTCATTGCACTGTTCCTCTCGAAAGTGTAAAATAATGAGTGAAGTGATGTTGGGCATGGCGGCGTGACGTTCCACTGTTGTGGAGAAAGAGGGGAAGTCGACTTCCGGCGCAGGGCGGAAGTGGCCCGGTCCATTGTTGGTCAGCCAAGTGTTTCGGAAACTTGTATCGGATACCTTCGTATTTGTATGACTTCCCAGCAAGAACAGTGAACAAGAAATTTAAGTAAATAACTATCTACGCGGTACCATGTTAAACTTGTTTGGTTTCGACGTCTAATTCAGTAAAATTCGACTATTTAAAGTCAAAGCAGAACAGTACCATTGAAAGTAATCACCCGTGAAAAAAAACAATACACCAGTTCGTGAAGATATCGTAAATTTGTGCAAAATAGTCGATGACAGTTAAAACACAATTACCTCGTCCAAACTAGGAGAGGTTTTTGGGATACATTCTATTTGGAGTTATTCATTGATCAAATGGGAATGTCGGGGTGCGTCGGGATGGGGTCGTTCAGGCCCACAACCTGCAGGTGTACGGGGTGTCCTCGCCCTCCCACGGAAGTTGTGGTTCACGCAAAACCTACAAAAATGAAAATGCTCAAGAAAATCAAAAAGAAGATTGGACTCGGTAAGAATCAATATCCGTATTCTGTAAAAAATATTTTTCAATTATGCCTTCGATAGTTGGTACATACTCTCGGAACCTCTCTAGTTCAGTTGTTATATAAACAGCACCACTTGTTTTGACAATACAACCTAGATATTTTCGGACGTTGGTCATTTTTTGTAAAACTGTTAGGAATGTTAGGATATGTTACGAATTAAGATAATACCAAGTGAAAGGGTAAAACTGGAGGTAAAACTACATTTACCATTTTTGCCGTATACCCTAGGTCAGTGGTGGCGATCCATTCGTATGTACGCGTGCCAAAGAAAACTCAAATATTATGAATCGATTGTCGTACGTGCCGAGTTAAAAAGCTTACTTTTTTTATTGCAGTTAAATAATGTATAATATGATTTCATAGAAATGAATACATAGCAAGATTTAGTAATACATCAATAAGATTATCGCCTTTGTACATTTGATACAACATGATTTGTGTCTGGTTAATGTTGAATAACGTTTTGTATAGTTCATTTCAGAAAATTAAACTCATTAATATGCGTAAACGAGATAATTAATAATATCACCGCTGCTTATTTTTGTATGTGCCGCCTCTGGCACTCGTGCTTTAGGCTCGCAATCTCTAGTTTTTTTTTCGTAATATCAGAAACAATTGGAATCAATGAAAAAATGTGCATCTATTCCATTGTCTTTTCTTTTGTCATTGTATAAAATATCTACGTGGGCAGCAGCCCTTCCTGATTAAACTTGAGTTACGTCAATTAATTGTGACAATTACGTGACACATCTTCTTTCCAGACATATAACTTTGGTTTTGTAAAATGACCACTTAAAATTAATAATACGCTCATTAGCAATGTTCTTTTAATTAAGTTATTTGTCGTGATCGTGGAATTATCTTTATTGTGAGTCATTGAAGTAAAATTCAAGAGGGTTATTTGATAAAATAAATCACTTTTGATTATGTCAATCAACCCTGAAAATAACTGCCTAAATTTAAAATATCGAGTGTTCGCTAAACACGCAATTGTGTCGTCAATATAATTATGAAAAACAATCTTGTATGTTATGTTATCGTCGCGTGTATTTAAATTTAAATCAGGGCCGTCAACCTCGGGGTAGGAAGGTTAGGTTTCTACTTATGAAAAATATAGTGACCAAATTACTCATTATTACTGTTTCTAATGTTTCGCGTAGAAATGCTCATTTTACATTTTATTACAAACCCCTTTTCTCCACTTTTTCTGCTGCTTGATAAATTAGTGTTTTACTTTTTTATTAAAAAAAAACAGATGTTTATATTGTTAAAGTATCATGCATTTGAACAGGGTTGTGGATAAAAAAAGACTACTCCGTTTTTTTTTTTTTTTAAGTATTTCCGTTTAACCAACATATATCGACTGTGGAAAGGAAAAAGGACGTAACCCACCGTTTTTTCAAAAGAGGTTTTTTTTTTCTCGATAATCACAATGTATCAAACATGATGCACGTTCTATCAAAAGGATGCAAGCTGCAAATGCCGAATGAGTATCTAAATTTAGCTTTTAAGTTTGAAAAAGATGACCTTGTAAAAAAATAAAACCAAGAAAAAAAACTGAAATAAAGACTTTTCCTATACTATTCCTTAATAAATATTGGATTATGTCAATTAAACACCACTTTAGAAGTCTCCGTGCACTTCAAGGTTGTGTATAATTCATAATTTGCATATGACCCAAAATCATCAAAACACGTTTTTTGCGCCTCCTGTAAAATTTAATATGTGTGGGTAATGTCCTTTTTCATTTTCACGGTCGATATGTATACCATCAAACTATTATAGTTACTATAATAATTCAAGTAGATTTCACCAATCAATATAATGAACTGGCTTATAATAATTCAATATCTTCAAATTATTTTTCTCCGGTTTTTCCGACTCCGCCTCCGGAAAAACACCCGACTTCACAGCTTTTCCCCCCATGTATCAGTCTAATGTAAAATATTACATACATATTTAAAATAAATTATCAGTCCAATCCGCTCTAAACCCCGTTGCTTAGTTCGTATGAAAGTGTTGTCGTTGTATATAGGTATAAAGGTGCCGCACGGTAGGTATATACCCTTTGCTGCCACCTCTGATTGTTGCTAAGGTGCAGGGTTGGCCATTACTCCTGCCCGGGAACCAGCGAACCATCTGCCGGGCCCGGTGGTAATTTATTTTCATATAACTTCAGATGAAGAAAAGCAGGTGACGCGCATTATAATCAAAGTGACGACAGTCGCATTCGTATGCACTGTACTTGATAACAATTTGCTATAGTTTTTTTTAAATTAAGTAGAATCTGTTTTCATGCTCAACTAAAATATAGTGTGGCTTACTAGGATAACAAGCTACTTGCAGGATTCATAAAATTATAGAGCGATAAGCATCGTACACCAGTTAGTTAAATTGATTACATTATCAATATTATTGAATACATCCTTTTGAGTATTACAGTACGATTGTCACATCTATATATAAGGTAGTATGAAAATGGGTAAAGTTTTAATTATTTTACTCTCAAATTTACATATATAATGTGGAGCATATGGCCACCTATGATAGTATCTTTTTTCTACGAGAACTGGTTGTTACTCAGTTATTTAACCCTTTCTTAAAAAAAGAGTAGTGATCTTAATCAATATATATATATATATATAGATTGGGAAATAAGCTGTTCGTACTGGGACTTGAACCCGCGAAATTCGTCACGGAAGCCGACGACGTTGACCAATACACTACGGCTCCGACATTACATAAATATAGAGACGTCGACTGTAAAATTATAACTATGTATATTTTTATTCAAGTATACTTTTAATTTCTATTTAAAATTTTTAGGGTGTTCACTGTCAATAAATACTTGGTGGAAAGGCATTATATTAATAAAAACACAATATTCCTTTGTCCTTTATTCCACTTTATTAAATAGGTCAGGACCGGTTGCGCTCATCATGAGCGAAATCGGTCCTGACCTTTCCAGTAAAGTGGAATAAAGTACAAAGGAATATTGTGTTTTTATTAATATCTATTTCAAAGTCTAAATATCTTAAAATTGTTTTTTTTTGTCTTATTTTGTGCGTTAAATATAAAAACATTTGTTCGTAGTCAGAAGAATGTTCTATTTGAGGTACTATTATACAAAATTTTGTATAAATATTATGGTACCTACATGATATTCTGTTAAAAAAAACAACGTGCTTCTTTATTATGATAATCTAACCGGAAATTTACCTTTGCTGTGAGTGGGGAAATTCGACGCACACTGTGGTCGATTTCATCAACATTTTAATACGACCAACCCGTCGCGTTACCGAGTGGTGAGGCTCTAGGTCTTTCGTCCCACTCGTTTGCGGGGTCAAGATTACTAATCCTCAAATGGACACTCGGTACATTTATTTTTCATTGCATTACTTTGAAAGTGTTCTTCCTCGTTCAATTGTCGATTCTATGTGGAAACGTAAAATTGTATTTTTAAACTTTTTTTTTTGTACAAGTGAGCTACATATTAATAAAATTAAATACATTGATAATTTTGATTTTTTTCATTATACGATTTTGATGACGAGATATAGCTAAAGCTCCCACTGTCGAGGAGTTGAGCGACTGTCTGGCAACCGGCGACATGATAATAATATTATTATAACAGCCTACAGCGCTAACAATATGTCGAAGTAAAATAATTCATTTTCCATAATACCGCACGAAATAAAATTGTTGTTTTACCTTGTTTTGAGGTTATTTTATTGGATAAAAGAATACGTGGGTACTCCTACGTGGTAATTAAAATTCAAAGAATGGAAAAAAGTTTTTCTTTGTTATCAGAATAAAAAATATCTTCGATATTTGAATCAATGAAGTCATAAAACATCACCCAACACGTGTAAAACTCATGTAGGTATACGCATTAAGAAACGTTTCAAAGATTATTAATTTTCGGAGTTTAAAAGAGCTTTATACAAGCTTATAATTTAAAATAAAAGAATGAACTCATTCTATTTTTAAAAAAAGAACAGCTAAACCGCGAAATTTAAATATCGATTTTTGATATTTGACGTCTATTAGCTTTAACGTGTGCGTATCTTATGCTGCTCAAAATCTTGCGACATTTTATTTTTTTGTACACTTCATCATGTCCATTTTCTCAAGATGTGTATCACCTGTGCATGGTTACAACGTACAGGTGTCGTTTAAGGACTATACGCATCTTGCCGACTGCCGTATTAATTATCATCATGCACCTAAATGGACTGGATGCATTTTATATGGACGCACGCAATATGCACATCAAAACCACTGAACAGCATAATGCAGGCACGTTCCTCTGTTACAATAAATTATTACGCTCACTGCGACACTCTTTTATAATGGTACGTATAAAGATCATCACTGTCAAGAATATACTTGTGCATGCCTATCGTATTTTCGCTTTAAAAATGTCGTTTATTCATTATAATTAAAAATATTATACATATTCAATGAATTTAGGAACTTATTCCATTAGACGTAGACTCGTATGCCGTGTATGACATTTTAAACGGTGCAAATATCTTAAGAAGTTTCATTAAAACATATTTATTTTCATTAATTTACAATAAAAATAATTTTACAATCTAAGTTTCAATAAAACTTATCCCCACCAGAAACACGCCAAACGCGCATATTAAAAAAATGAAATGAAACAATCATTTTTCAAATATTAATAATTAATTAGATAAAGATCGATGAAAATACATCTCTAATAGACACAGTGTCGTCATATTAAGATTTAAAAAATACAACGTTATGTACTCGCATAATATGTATATTTGTCTTGTATACAAATAATACTCATTTTTCTTTTTTGACGATGAACTTTTTTCTTACTCAAAAAACTTCGGTCACATTTATCTTAGTTCCTATTTCAAATTGTCAATCGCTAAAATGGGATGAATGAATTAATAAATGCGCTTGTAATGATATTTCGTTTTCCAAATATGTATGCATAAATACTATAATATCATAGTCGAATGTTCGAAAGATAAGCGAACGATTATTTGATTGGAGAATAGGTACCTATCTCCTTTATTTTTATCCCTATTTTAGTATATGGCGACACAGCCGTTCAGCTTGCCATAGACTGTTTATTTTCGAACACCCCAATTCTATTTCTAATTTCTATTTAAGCCTTGGCGGTGTAAGAAAGGCGATTAGTGATTTGTCAATTTCGACATCGTTCCCTTTTCTTTTTCTGTTCCCACTTCGGTAACATGTCGTCGTGTTGCAATGGCGGAAGAGGTTCTTAATATAACAACAAGAGTGCTGTGCTAATTTTGGCCCGCCTCGGTTGTGGACGACTGCATTTTAAGAACCATGCAGGACAGATGCTTCAGAATCTTCCGACGGACGAAACAGAACTTGGCCATCATCGTCGGCCAAAATTGAGTGGCATGTCTGTATGACGTGCGAGCCGCACTCCGATCGATTATGCAATAGTGTATGTATTTAACACGGCATAGCTATCTATAGTGTTGCTTACAATGCGCAATGCATTTTTCTTAGTTTAATTAAAAAATATATATTTCAATAACAGAACAGATTTTGCCGAAAAAAAAACAAATATCTGCGTGCTTTGGTGCAATCTTTTGGATTGTACGGGATTGCGCAGACAATAGTTACGTTACAGAGCTCAACTTGTTCCTAAAGTAAATATTAAGTAATCTTTGTATAAAACTGTCATTTGAATTAAATTTGTCATGTGATGTTACTACGACTGCTGTCTTCCATCGGTTGCGGTAAAGTTGTTAATACTTTTTCACCGTTTTTTAAAAAATGGTAACGCCATACAGATATTTTTACCAAAATACGTTACCGAGAAAATATTTAGTAAGATTCATATCATATAATTGTGTTATATTAATATTCCTTGTAAATAAAACCTACATATTGGCATATGTATATAATATATAATATTTATGTCCATGCACCCTGTGTCCCATCGGATCAGATCTCTGGGGAAATTTAGATATACCGCCAGGCACGGCTAGCTGAAAGTGTGATGTGCTATTGGGAATTGAATTTCGTTATTACAGAATGACAACTTGCAGAAAAGATAAGCTAACTTTACATTCGGTAGAGTTTTTTTTTTTACTTGAATATTTAATCATGATCGCATGCGACTACTTAGAAGATTTTTTTATGCATCATTATAAAACTAGTAGAATATTCCAAACTGCCACATAATTTATATTTTTTTACGTCGCCTTATGTGGCATAGTTAGCAAGATCTTCGCCCTAGCGATCGTGTCGGTCTGGTTTCAAATCCCGATATCAACTTCAAGATGAAATCAAGGAATTCATTTAGCACTCAAAGCTGGTGACACATAAATTGTATAATTTAAGATTTCGACTAAAGGTGCTTGGTGGAATTTCAATATTAAATTTGAATCGTTCAAATTATGTACACTCCCACAGATTTTGTCACTAACGACCCGGGTTTCGCCTTTCGGCATCTTCAGGCGTTCAAGCGCACGGATGAACTTGAACTGACGCTTAGTAAATGGATGTTTCGTGTTTATATATTAAATAAATGTATCACTGAGTCTAAAGCCATCGCTGGCAAAAGGATAAGCTCATGGGAATTCCCAAAGATTTGAGTAGTGAGTGGTTTTAAGAATTATATTTATTTGTTTGTCGGCAAAGGTTTTATGATATTATTTATATAGGGTATAGAAGTGGAGAGCCCGGAAGGTTTAATATTTCGTTTAAAATCGGAAGACTGTGCACTGTGGGAGTGTACATAATTTGAACATAAATTGTATTATAATACATACTCTATTGTTAGCTAAAACATATATTCAGTTTGATTGTTTTATCAGTATCTACATTTTTTGAGACATTTTATTATTTGAATACTAAAAATGACATAGCGGAAAAAATCGCACATAAATGTGTATGTAGTATTACAGTTTTTTTGGAGTCATTAGACTAATATAATAACTGGACGATCGATGTCAATTACAACTCGTCGAGATTCATTTTCTCATAAATATTTACGTATTATGCAGTATAATAATACAATACACGTCATTTTTATCAAGCCTGAAACGAATTCAGATGGTTTCTTACAATATCTTATTAAAGTTAAACGTAAAATTATAGTTCACTTTTAGGGTGTTCACTGTCAATACTTGGTGGAAAGGCATTATATTAGTAAAAAAAACAATAATCCTTTGTACTTCATTCCACTTTATTTAAATAAAGTGGAATGAAGTACAAAGGATTATTGTTTTTTTTTACTAATAAAATTATAGTAACTAATCACTTGTAAATAACTCCATATTCTGAAAACCTACTGTGTGTTTTGATACATGTTATTTTCTCTCAGCAAACCATCTGCTCTAGTTTTTTTAGGCGTGTTATTTTTGTCTTACCTCGCAAGTTGTAGGTTTTCAATTTTCTTTCAGTTGAAACATAACATTTTCCGTCACAGCAAGTTATCTTGAGTGTATCAGTTCCGTAAACAACTTATTCCAAATTCTTCCGACATTCGATCAATCCTGCCAATCTATCTCTGTTGAATTTGGATAAGGGAATATTTGTTAGTTTTTCTATGAATGCTTTTTTGTTTTAAATACGAGCACACGAAATTCACAAAGGTTCTTAATATTATTGTTATAATATATAAGTTTTTCGCAAGACGTATGCGAAAGTGTAATCTTTTGCCGACTTATTTCATATATTATGTCTTTTAATAAGTAATAACGATTTTATAGTGCTTTATCATGTTTTATCTAAACAAAACACAAAAACAGAGCGAGAGAGAAAACGCGGGCAAACAACATTTTCAGTTTTCTTTACAAAAATAACATTTCTTTTATTAAAAAAATATTGTATATGCTAGCATTGTCAAATACATACATATATAATGTATATGTATAGCACATTTGCAATGTAAATATCAAACACTTTCTTTACCAACAGCTGTTTTTTAAGATTTTAGAAATGGCTAGGTTTAGTCTGAAATATTGACCCCTTACATTTTAATATGGCTACTAGGAAATGTACGTAATCTTCTCGGGAAATGTTATTACTGGAAAATGTGTACTGTGTCTTCAGAAAAACATGATCTTTTATCGTGGAGTATATGAATTTGCATGCCACGTGCGTTGCCAACTCAACCACGCCTTTGCTATTTATTAATTGTTGTAAAACGGAAATCCTGTGAGCCTACGTATAATAATTTAAGTCTCTTAATTCAATTCATCAGAGGCAATGCCCCCCTGTTGGATGTATGCTCCTTTGTACATCTGTCGCGTAGGAGTACAACCCATCAAGGCGCGGCGTAATTCTTATATTACACAAACAATACATCCCGTAAGTACTTCAAAATCGAAGATTCGGTTATTAGATGTGAAAGACTGGCATTGAGTTTTCTATTTCTATCTCAAGACCGAAAGATCAAGAAAGTTTTTGGTTACATTGTTTGCATCGGCGACAAAACCATAAATTCGTCGACAAACTCCTGGCTAACAGTTATTATGTTATCACTTTTAATGGGTTCATTGTTAATTTTTGGTGGAAGTTTTAAATATTTTTTGATTTAATGATCAGGACCAGTTTCGCAAATAGCAGTGAAGATTTTTTAACCTACTACACAACTACCATTTCGTGTGTTTTTGCACTTATTAATCATATATATATATATGCAAGATAAATAAATTAAAAGATTACCAGTTGTCACACGAGAAACGGTTAAATAAGATAGGCTTTTTGAAAACATATTCATGTTGCTCTTAGTATACGTTAATAACAATAATTCTCGCGTCTATTTCAATAATGTGAACCAATTCAATTATACTTTATAATATAACGTTATAAAACGGACTGAAAGTTCAGATAAATATTCCTGAAATCAATTTAATTGCGATTTAAAAATAATTGATATGTCTGTATTAGTATACATTTTTAGTCTTTGGTTACTTTTTATTATTCTTACAAATTATTAATTATGGATTGTGTATTGTTATTTTTTGTCGTCCGACTATGGACACTTGAAAAGGTCAACGTCATTATAGCGCCGTAGTTGAATGAATTTGATTATATTTCATGTTTTTTTTTAAACATTATAATAGAGTTTATTCATGCGTTTCGAAGCAGCAAATTCAATCAAAAATCTTTTTGTCGAAGACTGGAAAATCTTTCCGGTCCGCAGTCATGATCTCGGATAACGTTCGATTTTCAAATTTTTATGCAACGCTGTCATCGGTACCGTGACGAATATTTTCCGAGTTGGTAGCATTTTTCTCATCGCATTGTTATTTTTATTTGATTCTTTCCTTATTTCCTTATTACTTATAGAGAACATCTCTTGTTTAAATACTCAATTGTTGGTAGGCGTGCTATCGACATTACTTTTCGATTGTTGACAAATTAGACTATCTTTTGATCATAATACGTATAATTTTGCAGAAATTAATGGCGTCTAAAGAGGTTATGTTCTTTTATTATAGATTTCTTTTCGTTCAATAATAATAAAATATAATCTTTTAGATATACTAGGGGAGATCGTGGTAAGTGAACATCTGCCGTTTGCACAACTTAGTCTAGATAGGGGACACGAAAGACCGCTTTTAAAAATAACCATAGTCAGCAACTTGCTTTCGTAAAAGGGAGGTGATCTGAAGTGAGCAGTACCGCAAAGGTCGGCAACCTTTTCGGAACTAGGTAAAATACTTTTTATAAAAATGTTTCAATTATTTTATTGATCGATATATGTATTTTATTTTTAAAAGTGATACTGTAGTCTGTGCTATAAGCGGCCAAATGCAATCTCTGTTTTCGAGAAATGATGAAAGCAAAATAAATGAAAGTAGTTTTCTATATTACAACACAATTATATCTTTGATGGTTTGGTTGGATTCCTTATGTATCAATATTCATTTGTTATGTAAATGCCTTCAACTTACGACATTATAAAAATAATCATAATGAAACCGTATCATTACTACATATATATATTTTTTCGATCGTGCTTATAGCAATGTAAGTAAAACAAATTTCATCATCACACTGAATTGTTAACGGTAAATCTGCGGGAATTTTGATTTTGAAATCAAATATATGAGTCAGTAATAATAGCATACGTCATTTTCATATGCGCTGTATTTTAATTATTACGCGAAAAAGTGGTACAAATTTGTTTCAAGTATTCAATATACGTTTTTCCAGCATATGGAATTAATACGTTAGTGGGTATATGGGACTATAATTCAATATTATAAATGGCGCTAGCAAAATTCAACTGCTTGACATCAATTTATCATATTTTGAGATTTGAATGGAACCGAATCCAGAATTGATTTCAAGACTCATTAATTACGATGCGCAATATCTTCATTTCATCAATTACGGGCTTTTGTTGTTAAAATTTTAAATATATATATATATTCATATTAGCTGACATATACATAATTCCAATCCATAATTATCAAGACCTTATAACTGTGATGGTGTCCCAACTCTGCACTGAAAATTTTTGGGGGGAATTGAAAATTCTATTGTAAAGAAATATTCACGTATCTATAGCTAACCTCTATAGACTCAATAGGGCGATACGAATTAATTTTGCATTTTTCTGAGTATTTTTGTAATTTTATATGTTTCGTAAGTAATCAACGATAATCGTATGTCATTAGTTAATTAAAACAAATATGTTTCATTTTTTATGTCATCATTTATCGCTCCTAACTACTCAATATTTTACTAGTGTTTTTTTTGGTAGCAATCGTATTGATCTTGACCAGAGTTGTAACGATCTTTTAGAGATATTTTCAATAGACTAAATGTTTTCATTGTCTCTCGATTCTAATTGATAAAATAAAGATGCATTATGCTCCCTTGATTATTTAAAAAAAATAGCATCCTGCCCGATAATGCAATTATTGGTAACTGCCACCGTCGATCGAGGCGCGTTTTTTTCTCTTTGAACATCGAGATAAATTTTACCGTAACAATTAAATGTAAGATATTTTCACCCTTCCCTTGCTAATAATGTGATGAAATTATTGAAATCTTACAATCCAAAAGACAAATAGCGAATTTTTGACAATGTTGTCAAGTTTTATAGTAATGCTGTGCAAATAATTATTGTTTGAAAATATACTTTTTGTGAAGTTGTCTATGCTTTTTTTTGATATTGTAAAGCTAAGAGCCATCTGTGGTCGATACAATGCGTTGCAAGTTATCTGTCAGCGACACCTGGTCTATGCCGTCCGCAGAGAAATTAATGCATTTAAATAAATTGGTTTACCTGGTTTCGGAAACCACCTGCCTTTTTAGAAGAAACCACAGTTCTCGTACACATTTACATTTGATAGATTCCAAAATAATGTTATTGGATTATTTTATTCTGAGTAAAATAAATACATAATTTAGGGGTAGTCATTTTCAATATTAACCAAACAATGAATGGTAGAATATTTAAGATGTGAAATTGTATCCTAATAAAATTCATAGTTTAGTTAAAAACCTTAGTTGCTTCCATACTAAAATTGGTAAAAACTCGAGCATTGAAAAAAAAAGTCAACAAATTAAATCATCATGTACAGTGCCCTGCACTCAATAGACTTAAATACAATTGTATTTATTTCATCCGGTAATTTATGTTTTTTTTATGCAGGTCGCGCGTCATGCGTCGGCGGCGGTCTCTCGAGTGGCTCCCTGACCGCGGGTGGATCTGGAAACCATCTTCCTCCGCTAACCTTCCACTCCTCGCACGGTGACAACGTGAGGCTGTCCAGGGATTGCTCCATCGCCAGAAGAGTGGAAAGCTTTTGCAAAGGCATTGCGTTCAGTGCCAGACCGGTGGCTGTTAATGAAAAGGTATGTTGGTGATATTTATTGCGTTATTAATATCAAATATATGAGAATATTTTTTGTATAATAATTTGAATATATTTTGAATAATTTTACTTACTTTCAATTGATTGTTAAAACAATATTATAACTGTCCCAAAATATATTAAAATTTATAAAAAATGTTTCCGAAACTGTTTGTTCTTGATGTGGTAGTTTAAACTTCAAAATTTTTCATTGTATCTAACAAAAAGTTGTATCTCTCTTTAGGTATGCGTGCGATTCACCGAAATGTCCACAAATTGGAGTGGGGTACTGCGATTCGGTTTTACTGCCCACGATCCGTCCACACTGGCAGGTGGTTTACCTAAATATGCGTGTCCAGATCTCACCAACAAGCCCGGTCACTGGGCAAAAGCTCTGGCAGAGAGGCTGTGCGTCAGGGGCTCGTTACTTCAATATCATGTCACCTCTGGAGGAGACGTACATTTTAGTGTTGATGGGGATGATAAAGGCCTGTTCTTTTGTGGGGTGAGTTGTCATTCAATTCTTAATTCATTCAACCCTAATATTTTGATAATATGTCCTGTGGCTATGTCCGCTAGAGGTCTGCACGGGCCCGGCCTGGGCCATAGGCTGGGTTTGGACATGTAGGACAATTGAGATTCAGGCTTGAGCCGGACCCCCATGTAAAGATTATTTTTTAGAAAAATATTTTAGACAATGTTTGGATTATGAGTCAGTCACGTGGCAATACATTTCATAACAAAAAAGTTAATAGATTAAATACTTCGTTTCACATTTTTATGAATATTTTAACAATGAAGTCTTTTATTCGTAACATATAGCGTCATATATATTATATTAATTTCGGCATCATGAAGCTAAGAAAGCGATAAATCTGCATGACCTAAGCTAAATCGGAAACAACGATTTCTTTATCAAGGAATGACCAATAGCTATATTGTTGAAACTATTGGTCATTGTGAAAATTATTCAGTATCTGCTTCCCATGGATTTGAAATGGTTAACAGTTTGTTGTGCCGTAAAACTCTTTGTTTAAAAAAAAAATTCAAATAGGGTCCTAATATAAAGAAACGGTTGGAAGTAGTGAGAGATAGTGCAAGCAGTGAACGAAATTTTAACTTGACTGGTTTGGTGGCTTTGAGTTAGGTTCTGGTAACAAAATTTTCCGAGCTCAAACTGGAAATTTCATAAAATTTCGGTCAGTGCGGTTTTGTACTTTTGCCCGCGTTTTATTTTGCAAATTGGTCATCTTCATAAATACGATTTTTTATTTTTATAGGTTGATACCAAAGGGCCGTTATGGGCATTACTCGACATCTATGGCAACTGCACAGGAGTACAATTTGTCGACTCTCGAGCACACCTCAACAACTCTACCCGCCTCTCTCAACAGCAACAAAACCATCAGCAATCTGAGCACGCCTCGGCTGAAGAACACATTAACACACAACAGCAAGACCTGGACAACATGGTTGACCGGAGTCTGGTTCCCGCTATGAGATCCGCTTCAATCACCAGCACGGGTAGCGGAACTGATCCCACAGGATGGAGACCTGCGCATTTTCACAGGATGTGCGGCAGGCATGTCAGATTAGGCCCCGAACCCGGATTCGCTTCAAGATTAGCTTCTGAATTCTGCCAGGGGTATGTTTTCACCGCAAGACCGTTAGCTCCAGGAGAGCGACTGCTGGTCAGGGTGCTAGAAACTGAATCTGTTTACGCTGGCGCTTTAGCTATCGGCTTGACGTCCTGCGATCCTGGACAATTGACTCCGAGCGATTTACCTGATGATTCTGATGGACTACTCGATAGACCTGAATATTGGGTTGTCAGCAAGGATGTCGCCGGGTCACTGGGGGTTGGAGAAGAATTGGTGCTTAGTGTTTCCGGTGAGTTGAATTTGCTCATATTTCATTTGATATAAATGGATGACAATTAAAAGCATGCCAAATAATTATCAATATTAGCATTGTATTTTGTTTTTTAAAAAAATATCTCAATCATTTTTTTTAAATATTCAAATTTTGTCACTTATTACTCGGCAGCATTTTCCGGCATTCAAATGTGCAGGATAAACTCTAAGAGCTTTAATTTCATTCCATTAAACACCTGTATATATTATTAAATAAGTATCTTGACATCCTTCGTATCGATTTAGATCTGTAGGATTTTCCACTGCAGTTGATCTTTTGGCTGAGTCAAATTCATCTTCGAGATTTGTTTTATGTTTCCTGGAACCATTCACCGTCAAGATTTTGTGTTTCGACCTCTTTGGGTTAATATAAATTCCTTACTTTCAACACAAAGATGATATCGTAGCTTATATGTTGTTTTTATTTTACAGGTAATGGCGAGGTTAAAGTTTCGCTGAATGGTGCTGCTCCAGTAACTGTTATGTATGTAGACCATAGTCTCCGATTGTGGGCTTTCCTCGATGTTTACGGAGGTACTCGTAAAGTTCAAGTTCTGAGTAGACCTCCACCCGCCGTCTTGGTCGTGGCTTTGCCCCCTGCTCATAATGCTGCTAATCATTTACTCGCCAATGCCCAGTCTACAGCGTTAATGCAGGTAAATGAATAAAACATTTATATTTAATCTTTTGCACTCGGGAATCATCGCTCATACCCCATCAACTCGAAACATTTTCAGTAAAAATCTCATTTACAAGTTTTTTTGTACTTTTATACAAAACAATAGTGAAAATTCAACAATGCAGCTATGGCGGCATTTGAGTTCAAATGGTTCATACCAAATTAAATTATATAGAATTTATAGTGAACGTAATTCATTGTTGTGAATCACATCCTTGAAATAATGAAGTTATTCCTTTTCTCTTTTCAGTCGACGCGTTCAATACACAGTTCTTCCACGTCTTCATCTTCGTCTACGGCGTCTATACCCGTGCAGCTTGCTGGCATTCCACTTTCGCCACCGCCACAGGCAGTGCAGCAGCGATCGTTTGTACCACACCAAAACGGTGTCAATCATCATCAGAGTAACAGCATAAATGCAGTTAATCACCAAGCCATACCTAGAACGGCATCAGCCGGTCTGCTACACCACCAGAACTCTCAAAACCATTCTGCTATTTCCAACAACGCTCAAAACTGTCAGCTGTCCTCGAGCAGTATAAGCGTGCAGAATAATCAAAACAACGCCTCTTCAAATCAGCAGTCAGTGTCTCACGCGGTTCAGGCTAGCCAGTTGAGCGTTCAATCAGGCCAAGTTCAGCCGTCGCAGAGCCATCATCAACCGTCCCACATATCTAGCGTCTTCACGCACTGTACAATACCGCAGTCGAGCCTCACGGCTACGGGAGAGTGCACGATTTGCTACGAGCAGCAAATCGACAGCGTTCTGTACACTTGCGGGCACATGTGCATGTGTTACAGTTGCGCTGTACAGCAGTGGAGAGGAAAAGGCGGCGGACAGTGTCCCATGTGTAGAGCGCCCATACGAGACGTCATCCGAACGTACAAGTCATGATCAGAGTTGTTGAAACGGAATCAAAGCATGTTTCCCACTTTATCGCTTTACTTAACGGTCGTGTGAATAGTACAATTCGAGAAATGTTTTTCCTACTTACCGATAAAAAAAATCTGTGTGGTGCACTTTGGTGGTTAAGTATTATTATTTGTATGTCAGTATCGAATATGGAATTAAATTATGAAAAGTAGAGGAAAAGTGAAAAAATCGAAAAAAAAAATTTGCCGACATTTGTCAAGAAGTACATTTTACCTAATAAATATGCTGCTAAAATACATACAAATTGCTTTTAATCCTCCGTCTGTGTCAAAAATGAACAATTTTTTCGATTGCGCGATAATACCAATAGATGTCATAAAACTAACTAAGAGTTTCTTGTTCAATTGGCGCTTTATAATTTTTTTCATACAAAAAAGTTCTGCAGTGAAAAACGTTCTAATCAAGAAACAAACGACAAACTCGTATAACTTAAAAATAATCGAATTATCACATTAAATCTTGTTAATTTTTAGGTGATTTTGTGTTGGTGGAAAATATTGGACATCTCGGTGAACAAACTACACGAATAAAATAAAATAATGGTTACTGGATTGCAGTTAGTGCATATATTATTAGTGAACAAGCGCTTTAGAAAAGGATTTTTTGTATCATAATTTGGAGCTAGACATAAAGAATTTGTTAATAATTTGCAGACTATTTTTTTTGTTTAACTCTTGAATCGACAACAGAATTTAAATGCTTATTTTGGTTGAGGGGTAGATGAATAAATTTGATTCAGTCAGATTTGATTTATTATCATGTGTATGATATATTTTGATTTTGCAGATTATTTCTAAACACATTCGCTGTAGATATCCTCAAAAGCCAAATAGTCAGACTGCCGCGAATTGATAGTGTAATTTTTTTCCATTACTCCATAATTGAAAGTCAAAATCCGAAGTATTTTAAATACAAATATAGATTTTTATGAATATCATTTCAGGAGCTGAATAAACTGTCTCTTATAAAGTTGCCCTCGTAATTAACAAGAAAATACTCGATACCAAAACCTAATTAGTTTTAAGTTTTTATTGTAAATATTAGTCGTAACCGTATTGGAATAATATTGCAATATATATAAGCATACTTCTAATAATTGTACAAATAACATAGCAAAGACTCTTTCCATTATTAGGAAGCAAATATGCGAGCTTTATAGACGAAATAGCAATCCTTTGAAATAAGTGTTTTCAATACCAACATAAATGACATTATGATAATAAATGATGTGTGAATCTTCCTTTAGAATCAGTTCTACCGTTTTTTATATATTATACTTTAAGACTTGTTTGTCTCTTTGGCCCGATGATTTTGGATGACGTTTTAATTAGTCACTAAATTTATCTATTTCTCGGTAGAATCGATGATTTAATTTACGTCACTGATTTTGAATACGAATGTTCGTGCCTCATCCATGGTGTGAATTAAAAAGGATTCTTTTGGAATTTTTCAAATTTCATAATATCACTGTACAACTTCAAAAACTGTCATCTTAAATCAGGCAAATTTTATTAGATGATAACTTTAAACTGAGCTGTGTGCTTTTTTCTGGCATTTTGATATAATAGTTTTTGCAGGATTATGGAATGTAAAATTAATCATTTCATATAATCAATCTTCTACGTAAATCACTAATTAGTTATTTCATATGTAAGATTCGAGTTGATTTGATCTGAGGCTGTTTCACTGAATCTCATAATTCATATCCGTTGAGATCTGTTTTTTCTTCCTTGCAGAATTACAATTATTGTATATGAAACGAATCTGAGACGTGTCCTTATCTCTAATTATGATTAGAATAGTTTCAATTATAAATAAATTGAAAATTAGGACATTTTTGTTTATACATTGTGATGTTTATGTAAATATGTATTTTCATAAGTCAAATTATTATTTCGACCAAAAAGCAGGAGAAATTAATTTAATATATATTATTCTTACTATTTTTTATTATCAACCGTTTTATTGTGTTGAACATTTGTGCTTGTCTGAATTGATCTAACAACCGAATCTAGCGAACCGAGTCACGTGCATTGAAATTGATGTTATAATCTATTTGAATTACAGAAATTACTCATATACTTAGTCAATGGTAAACATGAGTCTCTAAAATAAGTCAATTGCACAATAAGGTAATTTAAATTCCACTTTCATCTGATTTGATTGTATTCTATTTACGGTAAAATCATGCTAATAGTCATTTAAATTCTATTCCGCTTCTATGGATATTAAACGGAATCAAATTGTGAACAATGAGCTTTGTAACAAAGAAAATTCTTAACATTTTCTGTCTTAGTAGTGCACTAAATTAAATTAAACCTGTTATATATATGTGAGAGTGAAAAGCAATAATTTGGAAAAGAAAAACACGAAATGAGAGACAAAAATCTTTTTGAACGATTTTACACCTCGTGATTGAAGTTTATAATGTAATTTTTATTAGACTGAATAACTGAAGTACTAGAGTACTCGTAGAAACTGGCCACAGTTGAGCGCATTATCAATGTTGAAATTTCTTTTATTATCAGCCATCCGTCCACAAAATGTCACATCCTGTGATTTAATGAATAGTACTTGTTTTTGTTTAAATGAATGGAAGATGCGTGGTGATAAATCTTATATCGGTTTCGTCTTGTTGTGGCGTGTTTTTTTGATCCAAAGTAATGCTTTAAAAATCTTGATGGATGAAAGGTGATGAATGTTATTTTGAAAAGTTGATGTGACGTAATTAGTCAACTCTTATGCCAAATTTGATATCAATAAAATAAAAATAATATTACTGAAAAATGATTGTTTAATTTGATCTCATACCATTCTACAATTATGCGTTAACATTCAAAAGCTATCCATGGAAACTTTTATTCAAGTGTGAAACATATTAATTTTACTTTTGTGCAAATCAAGGCATATTTTGTCATCTGATAATTGATAGACCAAATCGACAATACAAAAGAAAAATACCAAGAATATTTTAAATTATTTTTATTGTACATTGTGGAACTTATACAGTAGTAAAAAAAAATTAGATATAAGAAAAAACATCTTGGGCTAAATTACGAGATATGAATCTGAATATCCAAAAAAACACAATATTCCTTTGTACAGTCTTCCAGTTTTCTTAAAAAAGATCAGGACCGGTTTCTCTCATGACGAGCATTATCAACTGATAAGAAAATACAATTTTACAATGTTATTTATACAAAACAAAAGGAAAATAAAAAAACGTAATATTGCAATGAAAAGAATTACACCGGTTTCGCTCCTCACGAGCATTATCAACTGATAAGGAAAATAAATTAAACAGTGCTATTTATACAAGTAAATTGAAATAACGAAACCGGTCCTGATCAAATAAATTTTAAGTGGAAAAAGTACTAAAAATCTTTTATTATTTTTATTATAATGCCATTCCACCAAGTATTGACAGTGAACACCTTAAGTGATATATGACACTAAATTGACTCTTATTAAAATGTTTAAACACCTCTAAAATGTAATTAAAAAAATTAAAGTTTTTTCGGCAACTTTTATTTATTTTTATATGGAAAAGTGAAAACTCTATCCAAAACTAAATATAGAAGCGAATTAAAAAAAAATTCTGTTAGTTTTTTTATAATAAAATAGCATTTATAATTGTTGAAGTCATTTCGATTCATGCTTGACAATTTTCCAATCCCTTTTTCGGGCACGTTCTTGTGTAAGATTTTCCGAACATTTCCTGAGATGGATCACCTTGTTTATTCTGTTAGGTATGTAAATATCAATACAAAGTCAAACATCTTTAATTGGTTACAGCCTTAGCAGGATATTCAGTTTTGTTCAGAACATAGTCAATATAACAAATCGTCGATACACATCAAATATGGGCTATGTGACACTTTGTACATTCTGAGATAATCGATAAAAACTGTTTAAAAAAAAAAACGAAACAGAAAATAACACTTCTATGGATGCAAAAATTAGGTCTTCAGTATAAGAATACATTTATTGCAAATATTTACTATTTTGAACAAGAAAATGGCATTTTACTGTGTTTTTTGCACATGGTTCATGTTTTATGCACAGTTTTCGTCACATGAATCATTTTTAATACTAGCTGTCAAAATATTTTATTCAAAATAATTCATATTTGATAACTAGGCGATAGTCTAGTGTTAAGTTAACAGGATTTAATTATGATATTCTATTATCAAAACATGTATGTAAATGTTACGGACATACTATGACATTGGAATTATGAATTGTGTATGCAGAGGATATGATTTTTTTTATTATAAAACTATTTATTTTCTGTTTTGACAAACATTTTATTGGACTCTAGTTGATAATGTTATTTATATCTTCCCATGGGGTATTAACACTTGCAGCACCCATATTTACACAGAAAAACAATCAATGCAAAACATGTTGGCGATTCAGCGGGAATCAAACCCGTAACTTCCAGACTCAAATTGAAATGAGAAGAGGAGACCATTATTGTACGTAGGCCGTCATATATTATTTCTTTCATTATGTATAAATGTTGCTTTTAAACAATACTGAAAGCTTGAATATTAATCATTCTCTATAGAAAATATAGACACAAGACAATTGTAATATTATTTTTATTTCAAATCGTACATCAATCAAACAAATAGATAACAACATAACGAAGTGCATACAACACTGTCATTATTAATTGAAACATAATTTGAAACACAAAAAATAAATAAATTAACATTTTTTCTCTTTCAATTCATACATTGATGCTAGGGAATCACAAAAAGTGTGATGATCTTTTTACACGTTTTAATTCATGCAAATGCCTGAATTTGGAGTCAGACAAGGCAAGAAGTCTGTTATACTGAGACAACGAGGACTATTTCTATAATCACTAGCCAATCCCTTGACTGATCTATTTTTTTAAAATATGCCCCTATGGTAAATATTTTATAGCCTTTAAATCTGTGATAACAGGATCCTTTACGTTGTTTCCTGGTCTCAGAGATGTTAAATTCGTATTTAAGATTTTTTAATATTTTCAATATTCTACGGCTGTTGGTGTCGAGCCATTTGGTTGCATCATGTATAATCACTTGGAGAGTACATGGGGAACTGGAAGTAATGCTTCAGCACCAAATGGACATTATCTGTTCCACAGTGACTGATCTCATTTTTTAGTAAAACACTTGTCAGTATTTGATTACGATATAAATTACAATTACAACAATCAAAAATTAGCATGATCTCATTAAATGATCACTGTCAGTAATAATAATGTGTTGCTGGTACTTCATATTGTGTAAGTGCTTAGGGTGATACTCAAGGTATGAATAAGGATTTTGCGGTACAGTTTATGTTTATCCTCGGCCTTAGTAAAAGAGATATTTATATTATGTTCTTGACACTTCTTCAAGATAGCCGTGCTTTCCAGCAGACGCTTTCTTATAGCACGCGTTGCTACAAAGCCCAGGACATGTGGTGTTTTACCCGATCAAGTTTTCAACTTCCAAAAACTGTGAAATATGTGCAGAAGGTTCTTTTCTGCTATTTTCTGACTACGTAAAGAATTTGTATGCATCACTTTTAATTTGTGTGAAAATCTTATTCCCATAGACTTTACTTGCTTCGATTGGCGTTTTAAAATTTTCCACAATGCTTTTTATAGCTGACATACCTTTCCTCGAGAGTCTTCGAGAGTATTTACTAACTTTTCTTCTATTTCCAGTACAGTAATAAAAATATTTTTATCTTCAAAAATCTTTATATCTTCATCTTAAAAAGATGCTTTCCCGGAAAAGAAAGCTTATAGAAGGAAATATAAATTACACCATACACAAAACCATGACAGTAAGAAAGTAAAATATTATTAAAATTTCTAAAGTTAGATACCAACTTTCAGATTTTTGAGTCAGATAATAATGTGTTAATACTTCATCAAATATGATGGATTTCTCATTTTTTTGTACTTTAATTTTAGTATTTATCTATTTAAAATGTAACAACTGACAAAATTTTAAACCAAATGGTCATATACAGAAAAAAACAGTGATATCAAATGTGATTTTCACTTCGAAAACAGCCAACGCGTATGTCGAATCATACATGTAAAATATGAACCATGTGACCATATACCCGGTACTATTACGTGGCTAGTCACGAATTAAATATGGTGCATGTGCACTAAGATCACATGGTTAATATTTAAATGCAAATTTTTGGATGATGTCACATAGTTCTTTTTCTATCTCTTTTAATATGTTATATTATTACATGGTTTATACTTTAGAACAGTGATTCCCAAAATAATTATGCTCACGGACCCTTTCATGCAGACAAATTTGACCATGAACCCCCAAGTGAAATAACTCCCAAAGGAAATAACACCCCCAAATTAATTTTGACCGGCCACGGACCCCCCCGAGCGGTGGTAGGAACCACTGCTTTAGAAGGTGGAGAAATAAACTATATATTTAACTAATTTTCGTAAAAATTGTCATATAGATCATATTTGATGTGCAGCGACGAAATGTTCAATATACAGCGAATATATAATTTATATTGGCATATATATGAAATCAACTTATAGCCAAGATAACGGCTATGAATTATATTATGTATAGCAGTGGCTCTTAACCTTGTCGAGTCGCTGTGCACTTTTGATCATAAGAAAAGTTGCGGAGCACCCAAATAAACAGAAAAATATGCAAAATTTATATTAAAAACTAAAGATAACAATTCAGGAAAAAATAAATATATGAAAATACTGTAAGTGAAACTACCCTTAGCATAATGTAATTTATACAGAGTGACAATCATTCAATGTGACACCTGAGCACTCACAAGTTCCCGATGCACCAGTTAAGAACCACTGGTGTATAGCATTAAAATCGAAAACAAATGTAGGTGTATATTTTATGTTTTTAATTAACTATGTATAACTATTGTCATTCTATTCACTGAATGGATAATATAACACACAAGTAGTAATATAAACACAACAAGCCACAGTGGATTCATCAGCTATTAGCCAAAGCTGCCAATTTTAGAAGGCTTTCATTTCGGAGTTCTATAGTTGTCAATTTGCTGGTGAGATCAAAAAGAATAGGTTGGCACGCTTCCATGAAATCCGAGTCTGTAAACATAACACGAATAATTGAAATTAGTTTCAATAGATTGCGGTCATTTATGTGCAAGACAAACATAAAAAATAGAAAAAACCTCTTCAGATATAACGCAAAACAACTTTTTATAAGCCTAGCTATCGTTAAAAACAAGATTTGCTATTACAAAAAATTTTATAAGAGCTAATTTGACATTTTGATAAAAAACCAATACATTTACCTCTTCGATAGACTTCAACATTGATATTATCCACAATGCATTCGAAGCAGTCGTCCCATTGGATAGTCCAAAACATGTGAAATGTATTTCCTTCCCACTCTATGATCATTCCAGAATCCTATTGACAGGCAAAAATATGTATTTAAAAAAAAGAGGAGAAAGAACAGAACAGAAAGAATTCCATTATATGCAAGACTTACACACAATAAGATAAATAACGTAATTAGGATAGTAAAAAGGTTATAAAACTGCCCAAGACATGTCAGAGAAACGTGCCACTCAAGATGTGTTCAGCAGAACCGTACAAAGCGCTACGGCTCCATGCAAAATTTAACTTTACAAATACATATTTCAAGCCACAATCATAAAATCATAAGGAGACTTTCTTTGTACAATATTTGTAACAGTTATGCAAAATTTTTGCTGATTGTATCTATGAAGTAAGGACTATTTTAGGTTTTTTTGAAAAGAGCTATTTTTTTTAGAATTAAATTGATCGTAATGGGGGTCACCGGTGACCGTCAAGGAAGACCTAGCTTTGAGTTGTTACACAGTGCCAGTGAGTTATTGTGCTGTGAATTTTTCTATATGGGGTGACTGACACGGCCTTTTATAATGTTACTGCAACTTGGCCTGCAAATTTTTCTTCAAAGACAATTAACCTTTATCCGACCAATGGTCCCGTACGGGACCGCGGATTTGTGTCGTTCAATGCCCAACGGTCCCGTACGGGACCGTTGATTATGGTTCATTTTGTTATCGGATTATACTGATTTATGATATTATTCAAGATATGAATATTAATTAGCTTACATAAATAATGTCTTTGAGATACCGATCCATAATTTTATTTTCGGTTTCGATAAATATTTTTGTCATACAAGTAATATAAACATCTGCGATATAATAATATAATCGGTAATAATATTTCAATCGTTTAAATTTTTTTATTTTAATTTGTACAATGTAAAAAAAATACAAATAAAGTTTTTTTACATTATAAACAATCTTTTATTTTGATGATGATTTTTATTTTACTCAAATAGGATGACTAGTTTTAGAGATATAATTTTTTTTAACGGATGCGGGTGGCGCGAATATTTTGCGAAAAAAATGCTCGGGCAGTGTGCTACTTCTTGCGGCGAATATTTCAAGTCAGCGCGTAATTCGGAGTAGTGTAATTGAGGGTTCCACTGTATTTATGTTTGTACAAAGATTGAAATTATGCCGCGCACTTGGATAGGCCTGCTCAGCTTTTGAATTTTCCGCGCAGCTCACCCCTCGTCTTAGAGAGAACGTTGGATACTAGTGATACAAGTCCCCCGTTGTGAGTAAATCATCCTTCAATCATATGACAGTGATCTCAAAGGTAAAATTTCCCAGTTTGATAGTGATTAGCAATAACATAACGTGAACAGTTTTACTAGTTGATGTACTTTGGCCCAGTAAGAAAAACAGGCAGACAGTATATGTTTATAATTTTATATGGGTAACAATGAAAAAACTTACAGATGTGTGCGCTTGAAAAAACCCTTTGTATTTATTTGCCAGGTTTTTCAGGGTTTGCAATCGCGCACTGGCTAATTTTGCATAGGTCCGTAGGCCTCCAGTGAGACCGGCTAAGTTTTTGGATGCACACATTGCTTCTGTGAGCCCTTCTGTCTCTTTTCGGTGCAGACGACCTTTTACATGGCACCGTAGGCTAATAATTTGGTTCGGGTCATCATCCTCCTGTAAATCAAGTATGATTAGTTTAACAAATTTCATTTCATTCGTACTTAAGCAAGCATTTGTGAAAGTAGTCTGTCTGAGGAACACGTGGCACAGTTTGTAGCACAATACGTGGAGTAATCTAATTTAATTTTATATTAAACATTTCATTATCTTCGAAAAAATATTTCACCTAAGATGCTCTCCAAAAGGATAAAGAAAGAAGTGTAGATTTACAGATGGACTAGTGGTGAGCGATCAATCTCTCTAGTCCTAAATTTAAGGATCGGATAGGAAGCAGGAGGTAAGGGATGAAAATACCGTAAATATTTCTGATTTTGGATAAAAACATCATAGCTCAATGAATGAAAGATTCTGTAGGGGGTATCTAAAAGCTCAAGAGCACTCGGTAACTTCAATACGTTACCGGCAAAGATGTGTTCTCAGTTCATCACTGAAATATAAATATTACCTTATTGTTTGTGACTTTGACTATGCAGACCCCAATAATTTCATTGATGATCATTTGCACGGTGGTCTCCTTGTATAACCCGGGAAAACTGGAAATAAACAAGATTAATACCTTTTATGATTTTCACTATTACTTTTCAATTTCAATACTCTTTTTCATATTTAAATGCAGGAAATAAAATAGGCAATGCGACACATAGAACATATCTGCATACTCTTTTTCATTCTTTTGTTGTATTCATTTCAAGAATCTATTCACGATATCTAAAAAGGCATGAACATTTGCGCTAGATGGATAAAAAGTATTCGCTACACTGACAGCGCAGTTATGCACGTCGACAGCTGCAGATTTAACACTCAGGAGGTCCCTATTTTTATATTTTATATTTATTTTTCTCTATTTATAAACGGGGTCTTTTCATCCATGTTCGCTCCCAATGTGGAGCATATGGCCTGCTAATGGAAGAAGAACAGATTTTTTTTTCTACAAGAGCTATTATTAATCAATTGCTCAACCTCTCGAGTAGGGATATAATGGATAAGGTTAGGACAGGACTAGTGGTTAGCTGATCGCTATCGGTGCGCCCTGTTAATTTTAGAACGGTAAGGGTGGGAAGAAATTTATAGACATCACAAAAATCCATACCTTCGAACAGAAACCGATTGAAAAATAGTTTTACAAAAAAAACAGCAAAGTAAATTGTCATTGTTGTAAAGTATCATTGTAGATTACAATAAATATCAGCTAGTTATTATTAGTGTTTAGCAAATGGTTGAAATAAGAAGAATTTTGAAATGCGAATGCACCATATAGGAACCCGAAAGGTAATCTAACACAGTATTATCTATTATAACGTGCCGCTACTCAATCAATTGATTATTTTAAAACTATTTGAGGGCTTTCTTGGTAGAGAATTAGATGGTTTGCTTGTATCAGATGTGATATGGGAATGCATTAGTATTAGATTCGAGTTACATAACTGAAAGATACGATATTCGCTAGACTTAACATAACTTACCCTGGTTGTGGAGGTAGTATAACATGTTTGTAGTTTGAAATATTCATTCTGAGAATTTCAAGTGAGGCTTGGACGCATCTCTGCAACGCGGCAGCTGCTTCTTCGCCTTTTCTGTCTTGTCTGACATAAGACTCTTTAGTGCTAGTCCAGCAGCTGCAGAAGTAATAAAGATATTAAAAGTATGTTTAAAAAAAATAAAAAAAAAATATAATTGAGCTGTAGAGGCTGTGATGACAAATATATCAGGCACAGGAAATATAACTTAATAATCCATTTCTGTGTGCACATTCAGTTAGCGGATTAATCAATAAAAAAATATAGGAGTATTTTAGATCAGTGTTCCACAGTGTACAAAGGAATATTGTGTTTTTATTAACAGCTTAATGACCGCACGTTTTTTTTTATAAAATTTCACCTGGCAGCCAGGCAATTTTGCAAAAAATTCGCAAAAATTGTAATTTTACTAAATTCACTATAATTTGTAAACAAATTGAGATAACTTTACTAAATTTAACTTTCTTAGCTTCCAGATACTTCGCCTATATGCATATATGAGTCCGCTGGCCAGCAACCTTTTTTTTTCAAAGACTCAAATACGCGTCCGCGGTCGTTAAGCTGTTAATATAATGCCTTTCCACTGAGTATTCACAGTGAACACCCTAAAAGTGAAAACAATTATGTATTATGAAATTATTGGTATATTTAGGTAGGGTTTTGCATCTGGGTTCACTATCGAAGATCAAATATTTATGATTGTCGATTCTGAAAAAAACAGCGACCATCGTGTCGCACACAGAAAAAATAAAACAACAGAACAGTATCCGTAATAAACTAAACTTTACAAATTTGAAGCCGGATTTTAGAAGTGTGAGTAATATGTAACCGCACAAAAATGGCCAAGAAACAAAATACGGAGCCGCATTATTGATGTCTTCTTATTTAACAATAACTAAAAATACAAGAAAACGTGCAGGCGATAAAAAAAAACCTATATTCAATATTTTTGCATGGCGAATTTCTTGAAATTTGGCATACTGTTTGAGGCCCGGAAGAAAGTCTCTGCGGTCCAGCACTGGGCCGTGGACCAACGGTTGGGTAACACTGTTTTAGATCATTCAAAATAAGTGTTATGCAAGCGGGAACAGCACCACAGGTTTATAAATAATGAGTGACACGAATATTATTTTCAATCCCATTCAACCAGAAGAGGATGAAAATGAGGCTGAAAGTAAAGGAAGAAGAAACTATCAAACACAAAAGCCACAACACCGCACTGACTACTGTTGATACTTTATTGGAGTACATCGGGACTTTGCATATAACAATATAATAGCTTGAAGGAAAATTCAAACAAACTAAAATCACAGAACTTTGAAATTAAATATTTGTCTGTTTAAGAAACATTTTAAATACAGCATTATGTAAATAAAAAACATAGCTCGGATTATTAGTGTTTAACAGGTTACCCATGCCACTCCTCCCTATTATCAGCCCGGATAATCGGAAGTATACTGTATTGCGAAAAAAGTGTTATTTGCTGGGAAGCCTAATTGCGGATACGAAAATAGCAAAAACCTAAGTTGGTAAGGAAACCGAAAGTTTAGGCCAATCATGAAATATTTTCAAGACAATTAATCCTAAAAATATTCGTAAATTATCGGTTTCCCAGATTCCCATGTATGCTTATTTGGCATTTAGTTAATTCCATGTAGAAAAGATAATCATGTTGCCAACCATATTGACCTTTTTTAAGTTATGGTAATGACGGAAAGATCTTTTGGTTATCTTGCCAACATGCTCGGAATTTTAGGTTACAGAAGAAGAATCAGACAGTTTAAGTCTGTGTACCATTTTAATAATCTTAGCAGCCAGTGGCAGATTACCCCATGAGTGCATCAGGCGCGTGCTTGGGGCCTCCAATCTTATGGGGCTCAAAATAACAGATTCAATAAAACCCATATATTTTTAATTCAATTTTAGCAATTAGAAAAAGAGGACCTCTAAATTTGATTGCACCTGGGGCCTCCCAATTGCTTAATCCATCACTGTTAGCAGCATATAACATTTTATATTAGATATACCAAAAAACAGTTTAAATTTCAAAAATTACTGAAATTTAACTTAGTTACTTGATGTAACTAACTCAACTCAAGAATATTTATAGTTTCTTTGTGTTTTTTTGGAGTAAATCTTCATTTTCTTCAACAAATTCAGGAACGATATGCAATCTAGATTTATATTACATTTAACTATAATCATTCCTGCCAATGTTTCAACCACTAGTCTGGATTTTTCATTTGTCCAGATATCATTGCAAATGGAAAATGTTCACTCTTCGTTGGCGTTTGTACCCGGCAAACACAAACGTTATATTGTCATGAGGAATATTTCAACAAATCAAAAAAAGTGAAACATATCTTATTAATTACATCTTCTGTCCACTCTCATTCTTTGTTAATTGTGTGTTAAAGTTAGTCATGGATTATTTCGGCGAAAAACTTCACAAACTAAGCTAAAAACAAAGCCACAATTTAAAATTATTTTTTGAGGGCTTGATAATAATGGCCGCAGCCATTTTCGAATAATGGAGGCATAGTAGTGAAAAATATTTCGTATTTCGCATAATTTATCAGTGTTCTTCGTATTAATGTGTGATTTAAACGCGATTATCAAGCCCTCAAAAAATAATTTTAAATCGTGGCGTTGTTTTAAACATAGTTTGCGAAGTTTTTCGCCGAAATAATCCATGACTAGCTTTAACACACAATTAATATTATAGTGATATCTCATTTGTTCTCAAAACTGGATTTGGGCGTGTTTGATCCTAAACTCTTCAATAGTCGTTTGATGGTTTGAGTAAACAACCATTGTTTAATTGCATTGGTTTTACGTTTCAGAATATGCGATAACGACCAAATATTAGTGTATTACGATCAGATTGCATTATAAGTCAAAATTGATTATTAGGGTGATTTATTTTCTTATTCACCTGTCATTGGAAATCTCGTCAACGGTAGAATTTTTTTGAAGTTCTAAGCCTCTGATTCGATCTTCAACAACTCTTACTTTATCCATCAGCATTTTCCTTTCAGAAGCAGCTAATTCTTTTCGTCGCACAGAGGCAGACATGGTTAAAAAATATGAATGAATATGTTAACTAATAAGATAATAGTAAATAAAATTATAAATGGCAACGGCTGCGGTTATTTTGCGATTAATTTAAATTATCTATGAATGAATTTAAATTTTAAAGTTTTTTACGATTGCACCAACTGCATGACAATTAATTTGGGCATAGGCAAATATTTTGTATTTTAGAGTGTGGCTACAATAT
The DNA here is from genome assembly GCA_031772345.1 of Himalopsyche anomala. NCBI lineage: Eukaryota > Metazoa > Arthropoda > Insecta > Trichoptera > Rhyacophilidae > Himalopsyche > Himalopsyche anomala. Next base: position 11,400,734 of record CM062823.1, read on the forward strand.
ACCACGAAGGCTCGATACAAAAATTCAACAAAAGAATTTAGCAATAAACCTAGCACCTTATAATATTAATGATAATAAAAAGAGATCATTCGTATAAATTAGTTGTGTACGTTGAAATAACCGTTGAACTGTTGACATTTCAAGTTTTTGTCGTTTATTTCGTAATATTGTTATTATAACTATTTTTTTGTTCTACAGGTAATATATAGAACTATGTCACGTTTATTTGAATGATGAACTTTTTCATATGTGTAACAGTGTTCGTGTTAAAAAAAACTTAATAAAATATTCATAAGTTATATCATGTTCATAATTTATATGAAAAATCTAAAAAAATCTTCGTTCAATATCAATTTAAATGTAATCAAAATTAAAAAATAGCCAAAATCATATTGTATAGCAATACTCATGAGAGATTCAGAATTACCAACATGGTCATATTGCATTGTAATCATGGCGTCCGAGCGGTATAGTTTTTCACTAACAACTTTCAGGTATATTATTATAATTATTATTGACATATAGGTAACTTAAACGACATCAAACCAATTGATATAACTTGTTTATTCATCTTCTTGTATAATTGACCATATTGATCCTATACAAATTGTGCAAATTATGTTTTGGTCATGCATTGTCATCCTTAGTAAATTTGACATTTCAGTTGCAATCTAAACATTTTGATTTGTTTCAGTCCCTCTGGAAAGCTTGTACAAATTGAATATGCCTTAGCGGCGGTTGCTGGAGGTGCTCCATCAGTTGGAATCAAAGGTAAGCCTCCTAAAACCCCAAAAAAGTTACTTATATATTTTAGGTTATGTGTTACTTACTCTCAATATTTTATCGTGACTGGCTGTAATTTTTCTAGTGATCATTATTCATATAATACTCAGATTGGACTTGTATTTGAATGCAGCTTACTGTCATTATATTATTTGTCTTTCTTAAAGCAAAGATTTCCGTACTAAAATGTTATCATTTCAATTTTTATGATATATTTGATATTTATACCTGACTGTTTACATTTTTGCATCATTCAGTAATTAAATAAACATGCAAACATAGTCATAGATTTCTTCTTGGTCTCCGAGATCTTGGAACTATTTCGGGTAATTGTAGAGTATAACTCGTCATGGATTATTACGGCGAAAAAATTTACAAACTAAGCTAAAAACAACGCCACGATTTAAAAAAAAATCTGAGGGCTTTATAATCGCGTTAAAATCACACATTAATATGAAAAACAATGACAAATAAATTATCCAAAATATGACATATTCTCACTGTACACCGCCATACTTTTTAAATGATCTTTTACTTACACATGGACTATTGCGGCAAAGTATGTTGAAAACAATGCCACGATTTAAAATATTTATTCAAGCATTGATAAATCGCCTTAAAACCACACATTATTACGAAGAACACTGATAAATTATGCGAAATACGATATATTTTAGAGCATTTCCCTTCAGCTTTCGTAAACGGCTGCGCGGCCGCAATTATCAAGCCTTCAAAAAATAATTTTGAATCGTGGCGTTGTTTTCAGCTTAGTTTGTGAAGTTTTTCGCCGTAATAATTCATGACGAGCTATACTCTACAATTACCCTATTTCGAAAGCTCACTATATATACCTAATTATTTAAATTAAGTGATTTTTTAAAAATGCTATTTAAATTAAATGAATGCAATGAAACTTGATACAGTGATTTATCAATGCTTCAATAAATATTTTAAATCGTGGCGTTGTTTTCAGCTTAGTTTGTGAAGTTTTTCGCCGCAGTAGTCGACGTGCTACTGTATGACATATTTACATTACATTATTTAGTTGATATATTATTGCCTATCACGTCTAGATTAGAATTAAATACTCGCCATACTGGCAAAAGTTGGTAAGTAACAAAGTTTATAAAAATGTGGTAAACACACACTTGATATTTTTGAATAACATTCCTTGTTCGGGATTACTCAGTCGGTGCATTTATTGTACCAATTTGGCATTTCTGGCATTTTTTTAATCAGTAATTATTATTAATGAAGATTTAACGGCAGGCGATTCTCCCTGCTTATTAGTTCTTACTTTATTTGTGTCAGATGGACATAAAGCTATCTGTTTTTATTTTCGAGGTTATTGGTTTCTTTAAAAAAAAAGCTAAATTTTTTCATTTGCTGTTAACTGAGTAACTTTCAATTTGTTATGATATAAGCAAACAAAAATCCATTCAAGTGTTAGCGGTGTAAGCTATAATAAATAGTTATTGACAGTATTCCTCAATTCATGTCGATTGAAATACATTTCTTTTTTTTACAAGACTAAATTTATAAAAAATGTAACAACAGTATTATTAAATAACATTTTAACATGTAAGTACCGAAAAGTCGAAGACCCCAGACAAATTCGCGTAATATTTGCATTGTATTTATTGAGGTATCATCATTGAAGATTACAATTAATATCAGCTAGATATTATTGGTATTCAGTAAATTAATAAAAACACAATAATCCTTTGTACTTCATTCCACTTAATTTAATATGTCAGGACCGGTTTCGCTCATTACGAGCATCGTCAACTGATGTTGACTCAGTTGACGATGCTCGTAATGAGCGAAACCGGTCCTGACATATTAAATAAAGTGGAATGAAGTACAAAGGATTATTGTGTTTTTATTAATATAATGCCTTTCCACCAAGTATTGACAGTGAACACCCTAAAAGTATTCAGTAAATGTTTGAAATAAGAAGAATTCTGCAATGTCCCTGATCGGAACTCGAAGGTTAAATAAGACGAAAGGCTCCCTGCTGATATATTTATTTCCCATGCGTTTTTTCCCTACAACACCTAATACACGTAATTAGTACTATTATTATTTGTGCCTATCCTTCTCCCTGCATCCAGTAGAGAGAAGAATCCTACCCTTTATTTTGTCATTTATAAGTTGAGATTTCTTTTTCAAAAGGTAGTCCAAGATGCTGCAAAGAGGCGAAATGTGCATCACAACTAGTGGAATAACATTAGTCGCTTACTAATGTGATGTTTCCCCGATTCTTACTTTATTCTTGAAATTATTTGCGTGAATTATAAAGTAACCTAGTGATCTAACCTAGCTTATCTTGTCTCTATTCAAGCGAGCAATGGAGTGGTGATAGCGACAGAAAACAAGCACAAGTCTGTGCTGTTCTGTCCGGCGTCTGTGAACAAAGTAGAAATGGTTACCGAATTCGCCGGAATGGTCTACTCTGGTATGGGTCCTGATTACAGACTGCTCGTGAAAAGGGCTAGAAAGATGGCTCAGCAATACAAGCTAGTGTACGGGCATGATATTCCTACGGCGCAATTAGTTCAGCGGGTAGCTGCGCAGATGCAAGAGTACACACAGTCTGGGTGAGGAAAAATTCATTTTGCAAAAAACAACGACTTTCTGCTGATGTTTTCGGGCATGTTTCAGTGAATATGCAATTTTAGCAATCTGTAAAGAAATTTAAATGTATTTTCGACGTATTTTGCGGTAACATTGTGGATATACGTTTTTATTTAAAAATTAATAATGCCTGATTCTCAAAAAATCAAAACACGTATCACATCTAGCAACACGAGAACCAGGCCATTAGAGTAACATAACTCTTAAAAAAGCTATCGGTACTATCTCTATAAAGTGAGCATGCTATGTAAGATTTATACTTCTTTTCTACTTTTGACAGATTTAACAATAAATAGTAATGTAAACTTTAATAATTTAAATGAAATTAGAAAAAATAAGATATTTTTGATATCAGCATACTGGTTTGAAACCAATCTTGATGAAAATATTGATAAAACTTAATGAATACCCTCGAGGTTAAATTTGTTTAACCAGTAGCCCCTTTTTCAGTCTCATATTTTTCTGTGGCCCCCTATTAGTTTATTGAGTGGTTGGAAAAATAAATTGTTTGAAATTATATTTTTTACCACTATGTCCGCTCCCTCCCAGAGCAATATGGTTGAAAAGTTAAAATTTTTTGAATACAGTATAGACCAGCGATACTCAACCTGTGGCCCATTCAGATTAGATATGTGAGGCCCAAGACAATCACAGTCACCGGATGCTTTTTTGAACATCTTGTATTGTTTGCAAAAAATTACATAAACGAATGAGTATTTTGGATACATTTGTATTTTTGTGTACTTACATTTATGTTGTCACTGTATTGTGTATAGTATGTGGTATATTTACGTATTAATATTAATATGGTGCTGCGGCCCATGTAATGTAGCAAAAACCGGCATACGGCCCAGACGAAAAAGAGGTTGAGTATCGCTGCTATTGACTAAACTGTATTCAACAATTTTATTTAATGAAATTTTGCAAAATTTATAATTGCTTATGTCACTAATTTATTATCTTTTTTAGTGGTGTCCGTCCATTCGGGGTGTCGTTATTGATCTGCGGCTGGGACACTGGCCGGCCATACTTGTTCCAATGTGATCCTTCGGGTGCTTACTACGCATGGAAGGCCACCGCAATGGGAAAGAATCACATTAACGGCAAGACGTTCTTGGAGAAAAGGTAACTAGAAATATTATTATTTCACCTTTCAATTATTTGTAATGTATTATCAAACAACATTGAATCAAGAGTTCTAGTAAGAAATTTCAATAAAATATCTGTATTTGTTCATCACATTTATATATATTTTACTTTGACAGCCGCTTTTAAAGTTTATTCTCCCACTTCAATTTCCATGCATTGACATTCAGAGATCTAGTTTCAAATTATTCTTGGAATATTGTGGATTATTTGTACAATATAATATGTAATTTTGTTTATCAGATATAGTGAAGATCTCGAATTGGATGACGCAGTCCACACAGCAATTCTCACACTCAAAGAAGGATTTGAAGGACAGATGACGGCAGACAACATTCAGGTTTCATATTTATAAATACGATCATTTTTTTTCACTGATTGACTCAATATTCAATTGTTAAAAATAATTGGGTCAAGAATTAATTGCTTCAATTAATTCATATTTACTTTCGTAAAATTATTTTTACTAAAAATACAGCACAAAAAAATCGTGTCCTTCAATATAAATTAACTAAAACTTAAATTGAGTTTCATTTCATGCTTCAAAATTATTGAATCCCACACAGCGAAAAAGGTTTTTTAATTCTATAAGTTAATCATTATATTATTTTATTCATTACACAGTAGTGTATATCGTTCGCTAATCATGATTAGTCTTAAAATTTTGACTCACTTCTTGATAAATTACCATTAGATGGAGGCCTCACCATCTCCCTGCTTTTATATTTCTGCACTTATACAAGATAAGTCTTTGATTGATTCATATCTTTGTTTTTTAGATTGGTATTTGCGACGCTAGCGGCTTCAGACGGCTGGAGCCAGCACATGTTAAGGATTACTTGGCAAATATCATCTAAGAGTCGATCGCCACCACGATAAAATGTCCGGTACAAGATGGTAGCTGTGGTTTTGCGATTCGCAGAATGTCAGTGCAGTGAATTCAGAGACTATTGTTGAGTTTTATAACAGTATAAAATGGAAATTTTTGTATTAATGGCAAGTAAAAATATTAATTCAATAAAAGAAAAATTATTATAAAAATTAATTCATTGTTTTCTTTATCAACCTGGTCTCATGGACACTGTATTAATGAAGTAAGTGTGTTTTCAGCATTTTACTTCATTTAATGAAAATTCATCTACATCTGAGAATGATCTCATGTGATAGATCCCAAGATGGGTTTTGTTTTTTTTTGGAAACATGATGCTAATTAAAATTATCTTTTCATAGAGCACTGATTTTTCACTGTACCATTGATTATAATCCGAATAAGTCTTCAAATTGATAATAACCAGCAGGCCTTTTTTTGAAAAAATAAAGTGCCGCAACTCGCTTCTTGCAAAGATTTTTATGAATTGTTTTTTTTCTAATCCACGGCTTCCTAATGAGGTATTCTGACAAGTTTTTTTTACAAAAACTGCTTGTTACTCAAACGAAGAGACTAAGGATAAATGGATAGGGCTAGAACTGGACTAGTGGTTAACCAATTGCTCTCGCTGTGCCCTGTTTATTTTATGACTGGAAGGGTATGAGTCCCACCTGTGGGACACGGAATTCAGGTCAATATTTTTGGGCAAGCCCAAAGTGTAAACTTCACATATTTTCCATCTAGCGTACTTTTTTCAATGTAATCTTTAAACCCTTTCCAGTATACAAAAAAAAAATATTTTACCAGGTCCACAATAGATTTACAGTATTAAAAGTCAAACTAAAATTTTACTTTTTTTTGAACTTTTAAAGTATGATAACGGGGAAAGCATTCACCAATACAGAGCCCAGGTTTTCTCTCACAAGTTATACATACATTTTATATATAATCTTCATCACTAGATTCAAACTAATTTTCAACGCCATTTTACATAATTTTCGCAAGGGTTAGAATTATTAGAACAACAGTAAATATCGGTAATGATTTTCAAGTTGTTATCGTGTGCATGGGTAACTGTTGGAAAGAAGAATAGGCAACTCAGCGGCTGTGCTGTGCTGGACAAGCCTGCCCCTTAAACGACCCTTTTGTATCCCTTCCTGGCAGACAAGTTACTAGAGGTCTGCACGGACCCGGGCCTGGCCCTCAACTTAAATTTTATATTCTCCATCACTGTTATTGAATGTTATAACGCCAAAATCATAATCGCACTTAAAGGGTTGACAAAAGCAGTAGATATATTTGTCTTCAGGTTTTAAAATTTGAATAAAACAATCGTTGAAAAATGACAACATTTTATTTAAGTACAATGTACATTATTGTGGGGTCTAAATTGTTTTAGCGGTCCCTCTTTATACGCAGAAAGTATAGTTAAAATATTTACAGAAAAATGTGGGACGAAAGATATATTACACAGATCATCTCCGAGTTCTTCTGTACAATGATTCCATTCTTTTATAAATCATTGTTCAGTAGAAATCGACTAAAGGTTTAATTCTTTCGAGGTCTATTCTAACTGAGAAGAAACAATACATATTCTATTAATATAAATGAAAATTATGAGATTTGTTGATATTGTGAGCATTATTGCCAGTTAGCAAAATGAAATATTAAAAAAAATATATCGTAGAATAAGTTAAATACGTTGTAGAAAATATATGGTTTATCAGCTGCATAAAATTTATTTCAGAAGCTAAAAGAGATTACCTATTATATATTCAAGTTTAAGTAGCCACATGTCAGGGAATCGATGAACCTATTAATGGAAAGTTAAACGTTCAATCAGGAAAAATAATAATGCACTTGCAATAAAACCACTTTTTAAAAATAATCTTGATGAAAGTTGCATTGCTTATTAAGATTGTCTAGGGTGGTTTTCAGTTTAATGATATTGGATGTAGAAAGTTAAAATGGTTAGACTTTATCTTTTTGTAAACGTTACTTCTAAGTATCTTTTTTAATTCATTCTTTGCTACATTTTATTTCAAGTATAAGAAAAAAGTTTATTTGTAAATCACGCGATGTTAAGTCTGATGATTTTCTCAAAGATGCAAAACACGTGTCACATTTTGTAACACAACTGGAATAACAAAGTTATCAAATTCAATTTTGTATTAAAAATGAACTCACAAAGTTACCGCTGAATCCATCGAAGATATTAAAGCGTGTACAACTTGTTTATTTTGAATTCAAAACACAGTTTTCTGTACAATGCATTACTTATTTTAGTTTTCTAATGTAATACATTTATTCAATAGGATTCCCTTATTTAGAGATTTATTGCAAGTCAGTATTAACCTTTTAGCTGCCGTAGAAAAAAATATGTATTTGTCTATAATGCCGGTTATAATTTGCAATTATTAATTTAATTAGTTATTGACGAGATAACTCGTCTCTGGCGTATTGAGCACAAAATATCTTATCTGTGGCAGCCATCGAGTTAAAATATTATTTGTACATTATATTATTGCTTGGTGAAATATATGTCATATTGTTTTCTTTCATCATTTACGAAATTGCTAAAGGTTTTAACAATTTTATTTGTTGTAAATTTGTGTCACTGTGCATTGTGTGGTTAATAAATTAAAAAAATACAGAAAAGTGAATGCTAAGCTAAGTAAAAATATATTGCAATCGTTCAGTTAAATTGTTATTCGTTGAGAATGTTTGAAATTAGATAACTTTAATTATTTAGTTTATTTTGTATCTAACCTGTTTAGGGTAAATATTTTTAAGATTCCTGACATTAAATAATAGTTATTCGGTTTATTCTGATGAACGCAATTAAAGAACATCAATGATTATAATATGTATTGTAACAAAATAAGTTATGATGAACTGAAATATTTTTTTTATTTTTACATAATTAATTTTCTTAAAATTTTGAATGTGAGGCATCAATTTTACTTTTCTACAAAAAAAAATTCAAAGAACAGCTGTGATGAGAAAAAAAGATTTGCACACCGTACGGTCTTCATTCCAATAATATTGTTAAAAAAGTTGGAAGAAAAAAACAAATGAAAATAATTTTGTACAATATATTTTTCATCTGTATTATTTGGATAATTCTCGATCGTGTCTTAAAAAATTATTTCTGCCATACAAATATTAAAAAAAGTACATTATTTTGAAAAAGGTAGCCTCGATATTGATTTATTACTTAATATAACAATAAATAATAGTCACATATAATTTGCTAAGTTTTAATCCATTTCAATAAAATACTTTTCAATTTATATTTGTCAACAATAAATTTTACAGTATGAAATCTGCTTCCAACCAAGTTACAGGTATTCATCCATTCTGAGTTTTACTTTTGTACTATTCCAAAAACTCTTAAATTAGGTTTTTCACTGAAAATTTATTATCTTGAATCTCTTTTAGGGTTTTCACTGTCAATACTTGGTGGAAAGGCATTATTGTTTAAAAAAAAATACAATATTCCTTTCTACTACTTCAAATCAGTTGATAATGCTTGTCATGAGCGAAACTGGTCCTGATCTTGCTAAAATAAAAGTGGAAAGTAGTACAAAGGGATATTGTGTTTTTTCTAATATCTTGAATCTTATCCTGAAGGTATACATAAGAAGACAAGCTGAAGCTAGCAATAATTTAAAAAAATACATATAAAAAAAAAAAAAAGTTTTTCCAACAAGAATATAAAATGAATGAAATAAATAGCTTACATATTTTTTGTTAAATTTGTCAGTAGAACAAATATTGACAGCTATAAAAACTGCTTTCTTTTATTATATTCAGTGTTGCTAGAAAACCCATTAAAAAACAAATTATTACAAAATCAAATCAGTGGTAATATTAGTATTGTAGTGATGAGTATTGATTGGTAGAAATTTATGTTAAGAATTATGTTCTGACAAACGTTGGAAGACTGATGGAAAAAGAGCAGGTAAGTGAGGGTGACAGACATATGAATGGAAGTGTCATGATACCCTTTAATCCCAACTATCAAGCTTCTTACACTTGATAGGGTGCTATAGGATTCCTGATGAGAGTATTGTTTTTCAAGCATTGAAGATGATTCAACTTAATAGGAATAGATAGATCTGGCTGGCAATTTGGATGGATAAAAATGATACATAAAGGGCGTAGTATATACCAGTTTTGTGTAGAAAACCTTTTTTGAAAGACATTGAAAAGTATACGAATTTTAATATTGTTTCCCCTAAAATCATTGATTCATTTCAGTATAAAAAAAAACCTAACTAATCATTAAGTACCTATACTGCCATCACTGTCGAAGACATCGTCATCATCCTGCTGATTGGCAGGCGGTCGATTTCTTCGGTTGTTATTTTCCCGCCTTCCACGACCGCGGCCAGTTCTATTTCTAGTCATCCTCGCGCGCGTCCGAGCGACCCTTCTGGGAGGCTCCCATTCGATGTCGTCATTATCATCATTAGCGTTTCTGATGAAGTTGAAGGCTTCATTCAGGGCGTTTTCTATATTTTGAGCCTGGGGTGCGGCTTCTTCTGGATTTTCATCATCATTAAATAATTCCGGATCAGCTTCGCCCGCTTCGTTGTCGGAATCTCTGTCATCCGCTTGGTCTTCGTCGGAATTAGAGTCATTTGTATCATCTTCGTCTTCATCATTCGAGTTTCCGTCTTCGAATGCAAGTTCTGCGAGAGCATTCCTGAACATCTCTACATTCACTGGAAAGAATATAAAACAAATTGATAATGGTGGAATAAATGTATTGTTAACACATTTTACCATGTCAATAAAAATGGTTATAACCAATAATGCTATATTGTAACTAAGGATTCCAACTATTCGAATATCGAATAGTAAAACTGAATATCCGGATAGTTTTTAGTACATGGATACATTATATGTTTATACTTAAATATTACATTAAATAGTACCTACATTAAAAACGAGCTCATTTATAATAAAGTCATTTATTTAAATTTCAAAATTGCATATTTTAAAAATAATTTTTCATATTTTAAATTTGTTTTTAACTTAGTTTTTAATTGTTCCTGCCGTTAAAAATACTCGTTTAGTAGTGAAGACGAAAACACCACTACCTGGGGAATCCAAATTTATTCTTTAAATGTGGAGAAATTGCGACATATTTCATTAAAAATAATTACGAATACTATTCGGATATTTCTCCAAATATCCGAATATCGAATATTCGAATATCCGGATTGGAATCCCTAATTGTAACGTTATGTAAACACCCAATTCTGTTTTTATGCGATTTTTTTGGACGGCACCTTTACTTTTTTTATGCGATTTATTCGGTGTTACGGGATTTTTTTACAGAAAAAGTGATGACCCTTTGCAAAATCATGTGATGTAATTCTGCTTTAAAACTAGTTTAAATACAATGCATTTATTATAATTGTTGAATAGCATGTTTCCCGGTCATAAATTTTAGAGTTACTCTGTCAAATAAAAGCACTCCAGACGTCCAAACTCCAAATATTTAAATAACAAAATAATAAATACGAACCGAGTGTGGAAATATTATTTTTTAATTGAAAAACATTTAAATGTTATTTGAACGTACTTGTGTTGTCATCGTTGTCAGTATTTGAATCGGTTCCATCATTGTCCGATCCACCCATGTCTTCTTCTTCCTCTTCCTCCTGTAAAACAAATAGCTCGGTTAAAAATCAGCAATTATATTCTTGCACTGGCAAACTTGAAATAAAACTAATTAAATCATTGACTACTGTGAACGCAGACTATGTGTTTTTAGAACGTCATTCGATATAGTCCATGTTATTAGCTCATAACTCTTTGAATATATTTTCTTCACACTTGTTGTTAACAAGCCATGCGTTAATATAATCTTAATTTCTCTATTCTTGGAGATGTCGACAACTATGAAGTAGTCATTTAACTTATGTGATATTTTATTACCTTTTCTTTCCATGAATGATAACAAAACTCATCACAATGGTATATTATTTCATTATTTTAATATTTTTCTTATACCACAATAGAGAAAGATAGGTTAATATATTCACAAACTTTGAAGAATTATTTCCCATCAGGGTAAAAATACAAATTTATGATTACTTAAAGACTGCACTTTTATCAAATACTTGTACATTAGCTACGGGACATATTCGTCTCGTAGCCAATGTGTTAATGGCAATTAAAGCTTCTGTAAATATTATTGTTGGTATTCAAAGCTTTAAGAATGACATGAATATGTTGAGAACTTACCGCCTCATCGTCATGGCCTCTTCTTCTACCCACATCATACAACTTAAGTACGCTCTCCTGAATGGTGTCGAACTCCCCAACATTTTCAGCCAGAGCCAGCTGGCCTCCCCATGGAGCCACCCCTAATGCACAGATGTTTCGTTTTACATCTATGGTGGCTGTAAAAACATAAAATTATATTTTTGGATGAACTATTGCATTTCTATATAATGGTCAAAGAGGAATCCACCATCAACAAGATGTTTGAGATGCACAAATATTTTATGGCGAACGTCAGCTGAGTCTAATAGCAAAAAAACAAATAAAACCGCCAATGAAAACAAATGTCAATAACAGTGTTGTCACCATAATAAGTGTATTAAAAAAATAAACAGGAAACAATGAATCTGTAAATCGTTCACATGCCAGTTAAATTGCTGTGGGTGCAATCTCTTGCACATGTACCCTAGGTTCGCCATCACCGTGATGGGGCATACGATATAGCACAGAGCGTAATGCCGTGTACCGTCTGCAAAGTTTACAATGGCAGCACTGAATACAGTCAGTGATGTAGTGGTAAATAAATATGTATCAGGTTGGTCATTGATTCCTTCAGTTCTTTTTTTTATATCCGTCCGTAGTTAAAAAAAACCACTAGTTTTAAGAATTAAATCAATAAAAAAAACTGTACTCACTTCTTGTACGATGCATTTAGTGATACAAATACAACTTTCAAATAAAACAAATGAATATATGTATATGAAAACTAAGTTACAAGTCAAAAAGGTGACAGGGCGGCGCCCTGGCTCATTTTCAGGTGGCAGGTCGCCAACCTGGCCCCACTACACCACCGAATACAGTCTTTACGATTTCAATATATCAAACCATAATCGGCAAAAAAACTTAAGCGACGCAATTCGATAAATTGTATTTTTAGCCAATACTTGTTCAATATCTATCGCCTAAGGCATCATTGACAATGATTTTAGAGCGCTATCTCATTCGCCTGATCTTTTTAACGGCCTGTGCACTGTAGTGTTTTGACTTGTTATCGTTTTTTTCACGTAGACCCAGGTTGAGAAACGCTAATCTAGAGAATTGAAAGTAGTCAGACAATTTTATTATGATATCGGATAGGCATTGAACATATAATTACTATTTACTAACTCTTCTTAGGGTATTCTTATTACGAGTCATTTATAAAAAAAACTTGTAAAATTTATAAATTGTCAGTTACGGTTTTCTGCCTATTATGGGTCGATATTAAAAGATAAAGTGTTGTCCGACCTGAGTTACCTTATAGAGGTTATTATAAGAGTCTTGATCACTCACCTATACTGGAATAATCGTAAGAATCCAAAGTCTTGAAGTTTGATTCGTATTGACTAGTCTCGTCTGTATCTTGCTCCATGCAGACTGAATAAATGACACCTCCCATTGGTGAAAATATTACCTGAAGAAAAAGAACACAATTAGAATAATGTAAACTTAGTAATTTGATTGGCGACTGTTTTCTGAGCGTCGACTTCATATTATTACACCGTTGTGTTTTCAGTAATGATAATTAAATGCAAATTATATTTTTTTAAATGTTGTAAAAAATAATTACATCTGATTTATCCAGAGTTGGTACGGTCCTCAGGAGGTGGAACGTCCTAAGATCCCACACTTCAGTATTGGAAATAATCTGCAAGGAGAAAAGATTTTTGATTAATATTCAGTATAATAAATAGCACAGTATAAAATTGAACGAATTGCCAATGTAGACTGCCTCCTCTAAGCTGAATGATACGTAACCGCGCTGCTTGTGCTGTCACGTGATCCTTCTCATAGGGCCGGGCCAGTGTTGGTTTCATATTAGTTCCAGAAGCCGCCACCGCTACGTCACGGCCAGAACAGTGTTGTCGCACCGCAATGGATGGAGCATTGACAGTGACATATGAAATTAAACACTAAAAATAAAGTTATAACCTCTTATGATCCCAACAGAACCTTGCCCGTTTCATTTTTTAAATCAGTTAGATTTCAGTGTTCTGGATAAATTGGTGTTGAAAACTGTTTAAAGAAGTGCTACCCAATATTTTAAACAGAAATAAATATTATTGTTCAAATATTAAACTGTCAAAAATTATAAAAACATTATTCTCGATAGCTGGAAAAGTAAGATAACCAGTGGCAACAGTTGGAAGGTTTGAAGTGAAAGGATCAATTTCGTAAGATGAGATAATTTGTAAAGGAAAATGGATATAAATAGGAGACAATTGCCTGCACTGTTGTCTACTATTTTCTTTGTCTTCATAGAGTAAAAACGAGACTTAATTCAAACCTTTGGAGTATAATTTAACTAAATTAAAATAAATTCTGTCATTTATTTAAATACTCAGAAACCATTGTTTTTTATGGAAAGTCATCAATTAATTGGAAAAAAATATTCAGAAGCACAAAAATTGCACAATGCCAGTTTATGATAAATTTGTAAAACAAGAACACAATTTGAACATTCATTCAACTTGCAACATCACAGGATAACAGTAATAAACATGATTTTTTTGAATGGTGATTCGCATGGAATTTTTGGGATCCGGTCTGAAGGATCAGTGGTCGAGAAACATTGGTCTATAGAATTTAATAGTACAACAGAGTGCTACGAGACGCTGAGAACTTATAAAGTGTATAAAAAGTTCCTTCTGCGTACTGTTATCTTTTACTGCTGATCAATTGTCAGTGAAATTTAATCTTCTTTGAATTCTTGGGAAAAGCAATAAGCATTTTATGTTAGTGTAAACTACCTCTAATCCATTCGGGTGGAAAACTCCGCTAAGCGATTGATTCAGCTTGTCAAACTTGTGGATCTCCTGGCCGGCATTCAGGTCCCATAAAACACCATCTGCAAATAATAATTAACATTGTTAGACACCTAGAAGCACTACATTGGATTCATATTGCTTTATATAGTGAATATATATACGACGGACATAGAAACAAGGCTGCAGTGTTATAAAAATAAAATTTAAGCCCTAACCGATGAGTCACTACATTTCAAGATCCACACCTGAGATTTCAATAATTAATTCAGCAGTGTCAGTGTTAGGAAAAAATGGAAATATCATTCACACGACAACTCAAAAGATATCTAGATTTAAAAACAGTTGATATTACATATATTTGACAATTAGTGATTTTAGCAACAGCACATGAGCAAAATTTCAGCCATAACAATAATTGTTACGTAAACAGGTATTGGTATTGGGTTACAATTACAATTACAGAATTTATGACATTCAGATGAGATTAGGTTCATTATGACTGATTGGACGTTGCAGTTTTTTTTTTAACATGTCTCATATAATATTCATTCTATTATAGTGTCTGTAAGTAAACGATTATTTTTACACTCAAAAGTCGCAGACAATCACGAGATATAGTCATAATATTATTAATACACTATAATGTTGCATACAGATTTAATTTCTTAGATACCGTAAAAGTACGCTGGGCATTTTTGCCTACATGGACTGCATTGTGTACTCAGTTAGTATATATTGTAGTATACAGTCTTCCTTTCGGGGATTCAAATGGAAACCAATGCTTTCCGTCGTTATCGTATAACCGTTGCTAATTTGTGGTTACCGTCTTTCCCTTCCTGTGAGCGGCGTAGTGACGATTAAAATCTCTCAATTAGTACATTGACATTAAAAAAATGTTCATATTTTGCTCACCAGAGAGTACTAATTCATCTGAAGGACTGAAGGTGGCGCGATTTTTGCTGTATTGATTACTGAGTCCAGGACGTAAAGTGATAATCGCTCGACCGGTTGCCGTGTCGTACACTGTGGCCACTTCTGCTTTGGTGCCGATTATACGGTCTTCATTGAATTTGCTGAACTCAACGTATTCCTCTTCATTGAAAGATAATCTGGAAAAGAAAGAAAACTGCTGTGACAAACCCCGATTTTTTAACATGCTCATAACAAAAAAAATCTTTTGGCAAGCTTCAGTTATTTTAGATCATTCAATTCTTGGATCTTAGGTGATATACTTGGCATGAAACGCTGTTCTATTAAGGGTTGGTTAAGGTTTTTCCTGTCAAATTGATCAGCATAAGATAACTTATGATAGGGGTAAAAAAAAGTATTACTCACTGCATTTCATAGTGCTTCATATTCCAAAGAGCTGATAGGGGCGGTCTCCAAGTTTTGGATGACGCTAGGAGCAGTTTTCCATCACGACTTGCCTGAAAAATGTAAGATCATGACAAATGTAAAAAATGTACAGGTCACAAGCAGAGCTTTTGTGAAGAAACATACAAGTAAAGAGGTATTATGTAGTTAACTATTGATTGTTTTTGTAAATTTGTTACAGAATGATTTTATTAACTCATTCAGGTAAGAACACACCTTGCGTGACCACACTACCATTACGCAGTGTGTACATTTTAAATACTATAAGAGTGCTATAAGCATTGGTAATCCTTTCAGTTTTTGCTGCAGTATATTACATCTTGAAAGATTTGGATGTTTTTGATCAATATAAAACTCTTAGGAATGTAAAAACCAGTGGCCTACGGTGGGCGTTGAGTGTGCCGTATATCAAAAATTTAAAATAATGCAATTTTTTAAAAATTAATTTAAATATTATTCATAGATTAATTCGATTCCTCGCCTTTGAGGCATGAATTTTTAAATTACAGTGTTGTAAAATGTGTCCCTCTGTATTAGATCGAGAGGTATTCTATTTCACGTTAAAAACAACCTTAGGCCTATTGGGGTGCACATGTTTTTTTTATTATCCATGTCCGCTTCCAATTTGGAGCATATGGCTTCCTTTTAGAGGTATCTGAATAGAAGTTTTTCTACGAGAACTGTTTTTTACTCAGTCAATCAACCTCTCTTTTTCAAAGAGATTGAAGGATAATGACAGAACAGGACTAGTGGTGAATTAATCGCTCTCGCTACACCCACTCATTAAAGTATCGGAAAGGGTGGGAGGGAATTTTTAGGCATCACAAGCAACCATGGCTTTAAACAGAAATCGATAAATCAATCGAAAAAATGATGGGACTCGAACCCGTAAGATCTGGCACGGAAGCCCACAATGCTAACCACTGCGCCATATGACCCGGTATGGGGTGCACATAATTTACTTATTTTAATTGTATAATTAATTTTGTCTCATAACTTTAATTTGATAATGAAATATTCTGAATATATTGAGCACTATTAGTCATTATTAATTTAGAAAAAAATACGATTCGCCAAAATAAAAATTGAGCTATTAACAAGGAATAATGCTACAAACAAGCAGAGACGCAAATTTGCATGCTCTATCTCGACAGCTCGCCTTTAAACATTAAAACTGCAAACACAAACATTGGATCCACGCTACGCCTGAGAAGTCGCGACAGTATGCAGTTGCACAAGTAGGTCTGTAATAATCAACACCTTGCCGAACACATATGGAATGATATACTATCGTCAACAAAGTAATGCACTTTAAATACGATCGCTTCATGTTTGAAGGTATTTTAGCCAGGGGCATATAGCACACCTTGAATATACGCTTTGGTAAAAAAACCTAAATTTTTGCAGCACTATACCATTTTGAATAAATACCCAAATTATCAAAGAAGACAAAAAATATTCAGAGCAACCGTGGCGAGTTTAATGGCAATATTGGATCTATAAAATATTTATCACAATTTAGAAACAAAATTAAGACTTCCCATATGTAGGTATCGAGGTTATCTCATACAAATATGGACTGCGAGACGGGAAGGTTTTTCACTGACCTGCATATGACAGATGTAAGAGTCAAGAAGCTGGTAAGAATTTTCCTCCCGTCCGGTAAACAAGTTGAAAAGCTTCACATCACCAGACGAGGTTCCAGCCAGGAGTGTCCTTTGCGTTGGCTATAACAAAGTGAAGTAAAAACTTTTCAATCTAGCAGGGTCCGGTAGAATATGCACTAAAACCCCAATCAAACACAATACTGATACTATTCAATGACACAGAAAGTACAGCGATACATTAACACTGACACTTTACACAGTATCTTTGAAAAATGTTTATTAGTTAAATCTAGGGATAGTACAAATCAGACATTCGACAAATCTGGTGTTTGATATCTAATATTTCCCAAAACTCGGCTTAAATCAGTTTAATAGATAAAGAAAAACGGATGATTCAAATAAAAGTTTCATTGTTTTACAAAAAAAATACTACAATTTTAAATTGTTATTCCTCGTCTGAAAATAATGTTTTTTGGAACAAAATGCACAGCAAAATTATTTTTAAATAAACCAAAAATTTAGTGTTACTACATATTCCATTTAGTTTTATTTGTGATTATAGCGGTTTCAAGCCATAATATTAAGGTTTTCAAATAAAATTTTGATTCAAAAAATTAAAACTGAAATACTAAATCGAAAAAAGCTGGCATTACAATGTCTCAAATTTAACTAAAAAACTTGGTTTTTAAAACCAATATTTGAAAACTGACAAGCCCTAGTTAAAATAAATGAATATGAATTGTATTTTCACAATAAATTATTATTATTAATTTAAAAAAAACTAGCCAATTTATCTAAAATGATTTCAGAATACAAAGTTTTTCTGAATTATTTGATGTGCCTCCATAATGGATAGATCGACAATAAACTGTATACAGGGATTGTAGAAGGATTGTCGCCTTCTTAGTTATTTGCCATATTTCTAATATACAGTTGACTCACGTGAAATAAGCAGGATGTGAAGAAACTATCATCATCTGACATCTTGAAGGTTTCTACGGGGCAGAAGAGTGAATGCAACAGTCGAGAGTCTAATCTTCCCGACGCCGGACCGAGTCCTGCTTGTCTTCTAGCAAGTCTCGCAGCCACATTCATAGCTGGGGCTCTTCTTGAATCCATGCCGTCTGGACATTTATGGGGTCTAAAAAAGGAATAACAATCTAAGTTTATAAATAGAAATTTCTCACATTTATTTTTACTAAGCTTATTATTTTAGTCGCCCGGTGTGGTCTAGTTAGTTAGAGCTTGCTCTACCAACCTAGCAGGTTTGGGTCAACGTTCCCTCTAAGCCAAAGGGTTAGCTGCGCGGACCGATCAAACATTCTTGTCAAACTGTCTTGTAGTGCGCGCCAACCCGAAATGAGTGCGCGAGGGCTTCCCAACTGCTGCGCAGCTTAGAGGGAACGTTGGTCTGGGTACAATTCTCGGTAAGGTCAATGTCAAATTTAAATTTGAGACTTAACACTTTGATCGACACGGTGGTCACCGGTGACTGGCAAGGAAAACCTAGCTTTGAGTTTTTATTTGTTTTACAGCGCAAGCAAGCATAGTGATTTTTTTTTATATCGAGTGAACGAAAAAATAATAATCGAGTAGAAATGCATCAACACAAAAAATAATCAATATATTTTCATCAAATAATACTTAAAAACAAAGAATTATTTTACATTAAACATGTTTGGCGATCAATGTGTTAAGACATTGATGTTTGTGATGTAAATTTACCTCGAGTTGACCTTGAGTGACTTACATTAAATTTTCATCGAGTTTTTGTTGTATGATCTTTCAACTTTAAAATATTTGGCGCATTGGCATTAGCTGTAATGCCAAATATTTTTTTATTAAAATAATAAAAAAAGGAAGATTGTTGACCATTTTGAGACAGTAATTCAATTTCGAAATTAGGGTAGTAAATTTTAATTGGGCAAAATCTTTAAAAATAAAACTAATTTTGCAAGCTTTATGACCACTTTCAACAAATAATCAATAATGGATTTGAGAATTTTTTTATTGCACAGTCAGTTCTCAATGTACAGTGAATTTCTGCCCCCCCCCACCTTAATTGAATGTTGACTATTATACAAAAATAATAATAGGACATACATCAAATCTATACAATCATATTATTGAAACTCAAATGATTGGAAACACATTAAGTGCATTATTGATGACCTATGCAGATTTGTTCAACACATTAAATATGCTGTATTCATGTAAAAAATCTGTAAATAAAACTTACTCGAATAAATTGAATTGAGGACAAGTGACCATGGGATTCTTGCAGAGTGCGTGCTGATTGGCCAGGTATTCTACGATGATATCGTCTAATGAGACGCGGGGGGCTGTGGCTGCTGCGGGAGTGGGAGAAGTGGAAGGCCCCGGATGGGGAGTCTGAGGTTTTTGCAGTGATCTCGGAGCGGCGATCGGGGTTAAAGATAAACATGAATTCATTCCAGATGTATTTTGACAACCGGGAGATGATATCATCGACTTTGAGGGTCCAGCGGAAGATTGGTTCAGTGATTGACACCGCCTGTAGAAGAAGAATAGAATATACTATAGCAGGGGTAACCAAACTTTGTGAGGAATGGGCTGGATTGAACATTTTAAAAATTTAATTCAGAGAGATAAATTCTTATTGGAACCCATTAGAATATTAATTTAGTTTTACATAATATAATAAAATGTAAACAAATGCCATTTATAATAGAAAATATTTCATTATTATCTTCATCCTTATTATATTCATATGTAGGCATATTGATATCTAATTAAAAAAGAAGAAAGTCATAACAAAGACATTCCAATTATTGAATTTAGTTTTTTGTATAGTTTTACATATATTGTGGATGTTTTCCATTTATTGATTATAAAAATTGAGAGAAGTAGTAGTAAAATAGTCCCCGTCTTTCACAAGCATATTACTTATTCCAAAATTTTACTTTAATTGATTCATTGAATTGATAGTCATGATTTTAATTAATAAAAATTAAGTTCAATTATACAAAAAAAATTTGTATGGCTGACAAATACTATTAGCTACGTTCCGCGAGACACTGGTGTTGAATAAGTTGAAGTGGAATAAGTATTTCGTAAAGATAAAATAAAATTAATGAGCCTTTCACATGATGATGCAACCTAAATGATCCAAAAACATTGAAGTCTATTAATAATGTTTAACTCTACGTTTAGATTAATTCATTTTTTTTTTAAATTATTTAGATCTTCCAATCATCCTAAACAATAATCAAAGAATACTGTTAAAATTTCACGAGAAAGTCTGCAGTAGATGCTGGGTAATTTTAGTGGCAATAGCCTGCTTTATACACAGGCGTTTTCACACGCGATTGGGTAAAATGTATGCTTTAAAACAAAAGAAAATGTGTGTAAACAAAGTGTGTTAAGAGTTCTAACACACATCTTGCCAAAATGTCAACTTTGTCAATTGATGTTTCATTGTTTACCTCTTCTGTTAACATAATAAATTTAGGTAAACAGTGACAAGTGGAAATTGACTAACCTTATTTTAATGGTGGCTGGTGGGGGCGGGCCATTAGTGGCTTCATCCGAAATACCGTTTACTAAGGTTGTGGTAGCGGAAGTTGTTGCCACACTTTCAGAGAATGATGTCGATTGCTGTCCCCGGGCATGACTGGCCGACAAACGTGACTGTAATATAAAAAGAAATTGATGTTTAAGATAATCAGCTGAAGCTTTAAGTCAGACATGTGAAATGTTTTTGTATTTCTTTCTCTCGCTCAAGATTTCCCTTCATATATAACTATGTGATATCTAATGATCCTTTAAAGCGTTTGTCTGAAGTTGATGATCTTGGTATAAGATTCGACTCCTCTTTCACCTTTCATTCACATATAACTTCTATTGCACTGCGTGCAAGCAAACTTCTTGGGTTTATTGTTAGACAAAGCAAACCATTTGAAAACCCTGTGTTTCGCACGCTTTGTGTTACTTTGGTCTTAAGTAAGCTTGAATATGGATCCATCATTTGAAGCCCATATGAAAGTTCATACAAGCTGCAATTGGAGAGAGTCCATAAGAAATTTCTAAAATATTATTATTTTTGAAAAAATTGAAATTCTTCCCTTTGATAATTTCTTTTAGGAATGTTATCATTTCACTCTCTTGAAGGTCGAAGATTGTTTTCAAGCATAAAGCATTTTTCTCTTCTTCGGGGCGTTAATAATCTTGAAATTCATGACTATTAACTTACATGCTCCCAATTTATTCTTACATGGGTGAAACTATGACCAAAAACTTGTTCTGCGCGTAGGACGTATGAGTCGCCAGTTCCAAGGGCCGTTCGACTGATCAACTCATTGCCTAGAGAAGTGGACATTTTTAGTGAACTGTCAAGTTTTACAATTTTATTTCTTTATTTTCTACAAGCCGTAGCAATGATTTAAGCGCCATTGGCAAATAAAGTGCTCCTTTATGCAATACTATTTTTAAATGAGCGTCCGGTAATGCCCCTCAGAGCTTGGGGGTCTAGAAAAATATCCCTTCCTATGGCCCTGTCTATAGTTTCGAGTTATATTACCCATTATATTCGAATACCTCTCTTTTATAGCTCCATAAAAGTACAATTAGAAACAAAATTCCTAGTATTCTCTCAGTAGACAGATACTTGAAATATTGCTTTATGGTTATGTCAACGATGCAATGAATATTAATTGAATTGTGATAAATGACTTTAGATTCACTAAAGAGATAAGATGAATAGTAATTATTAGTTTTTTACAACTTGGTTTCGATGTGTTAAAAATTTGGTCAGCCTTATCTCAAAAATACCAATGTCTATTTAGAGCACTATGGAATAAAGCCATCGATATGTGCATTTTCTAAAAAATTCATGTCGGCTCCCAATATGGAGCATATTTTTTGATCGATATGTGTATAACCAATTATGATGGCTGTACTTGAATTTGTGCAAAATATCTAACTATTTTATTTGTGCCATAGAAATTAGTTACAAATGAAAAAAATATATCTATAATGAGTAGTACTAGGTGTAACTAAAAAAATACTTACTCTTGTAGGCGTTGCTGGCTGATATACTGTAGGTGGAGGTGGAGCTTGCGGTTGCCGTGAAGCCAAAGCAGCCTCTAATCGAAGTGCCTCTGCCGCGGTTGAGAGTCCCTTTTGAGCCAAATGCTGATAGATGAGTTGATAGAGTTGTTTTTCGTTAAAAGTGATATGAGTCTGCGCCACCACATTGGCTCTGTGGATGTTGGCCAGCGACGACTCGAATTCAGCCCCGGAGGGTTTAGGCTTACCGGACACCCGCTCCATCAACTGAAGAGCATATTTGTGAAACATCACATGCTCATGCCGTTTTTCTTGGAGGATTGGATCTCGCATGAGACCTGTTGATAAAATATATATATTCAAATCAAAATCTTTTTTATTCTACCTTCTTTAGCCAAAACATTTTTTTTTTAAATTTTTAGGTACATAAATCGTTAGGAATATAAATCCTGCCACCGTTAACTGCTTTTTTATTGTCTGGGTGTTCATACACAATTGGGTAAAATCTTTTTTAACATGGTTATCACAAGTTAAGAATTTCAATATTTTAAAGCACTCAATGTACAGTAGAACCTTGATTATCCGGACTAATTGGAGATGAAGGTAGTTTGGATAACGAAATATCAGTATAATCAAAAAAATCATAATTGGCCGGAAATGACAAGTACATTCCGTATCCATATTTTTGTTTATTTAGAAATTAAATTATTATTCTTTGCTTAAGCTAGCAGTCCTTTTTTAATTTTTTAAGTTGCCAATTCGCAAATACATCAAAGCATCCGTTTCCGATATACGCTATTGAATGTTTTCTACCCATATCTATTGGTTGTCTTACAGACGTGACGTTTGGTGAAAGACGTTTAACTGTCCAGATAATCAAGATTCTATACTGCCAATTTAAATGTGTAACTTAAACTTACTTTGTATCTGTCCAGTTGTGAACAGCGGCAGCATAGAAATGATTTGTCGAACGGTGGGACAACGGGCGAGTCCAGCTAAAGCTCTGCACGCTAAACCTCTAAGACAATCAGCGTCTGTTATCGGTACCTTTACGAGCATCAACTGCAGGAGCACCTACTCAATTAAAATGTAAAATAGTAATTTAGTTATGGGCAGTCAAAAAGGTGAAGTAGTGAAGGTCGTTCCAAATTGAAAGCGTAGTAGTTCAAATAAAATTCATTTGATGAATGATAATGTAGTTACCATGATGCCGTTGTTGGTCCTGACGCATTCCCAAACCTTTTGAATGACATCTTCCTGTGATTTAGTGTTGATTTTTTTCTTTGTGATGCCTGTTGAGGAATATCTTGCAGTAGATCCACCAACCTAAAATGAAAATAATATTTTGATGATCTGTTTCAATTTTTTTTATCTATGGATTACACGATTAAAAAAAATTAAGAGTGAAAAATATGTCAAGCAAAAAGGAACCGACTGACGTTTTCAGATATTTTAAGTTATGAATGGGAACAAGTCCAAAATATTCCAAATTACAATTTGATAAAAAAAATTATGTGAAGTTCGGTCTAGTTTCTGTTTTATAAGCATTAATAGATTTTTGGTTAGCGGTCAAATTCTTCAATAGTAAAATGGAGCCGAGTACAAAGTATCTATTATGCTTAATTACCAAGTGATATAAGAATGGATAACATTTTAGCAGAAACATGTAAATTTACATCAGCATCTAAAAAACATGTCCACACATTAAACTCAATATCCGCATTCAGTTGGTTCACTTTTGTTTAACTCGACTCAAATATAAAATATGTATACATTTAGCACTGGCAGAGATTTAAATGATCATTATTACCCAATGTACTGGTGCACAAACGCAGTTCACTAAAACGTTCAGTGCAGCTTTCTGCACTTCTGCGTCTGCAACAATTTCACCCTCAGCAGCGCCTAGAACGATGTTCACGCCCACCGTCAGATTCTCTTCTGGCATGTCAACCTTCTCGCAGAGCAGCAGCTGAGCGACAGGAGCCACGCAACACGCGGATATCACGTCTAGCGCCGACCTGACTGTTTCAGCCCTGGAACAATACATCATAAGTTGAAATTATATATTTATTTCCAGCCCCCTAAAAATGGTAAAAAAAATAAGCAAAGAGGTACATTGCAGTCATCACATTCTGTAAACAACTGGTCTATATATCTAGCAAAGTAGTAAAACTTAGGATTATTAACAATGGCATTAATATTTCGCGCCAAAACACGTGATATTATGTGACCTGGAAAAAACTGATACTAAATATTTTCACGTGTACGTAAAAATAGTCAAAGTAAATAAAATTGAAAATTTGACAACCATGGTAAGTTATCTAGCCATATTTTACGACAATGGTTTTGTCCATACCTATTTTTGTGAGTGCTTTTATGAATGCATATAAATATTGTCATGGTAATTAATCTATTCCAAATTCTTGCATTATATTTATCTTCAACACTATAACATTATGTATTGAATCATAAACAGGCTTAGTAATATAAAAAAAACTTAATATTCAAAAAGTTACAGGGAATTATGTAATGGATGTTTTTTTCACGCAAACCTGAAAATATTGCCTGTTTTACGCTTATAATGGTATGCGACTATCAACCGTATTTAATGTGTCTTATTCAGTCTAAGCCGTTTTAATATGTTTTACACGGTGCAGCGTTATTAATTATTTACCTTCCATTGAAGTTCCACTCGTAAGAGAAAGCGATTATCTGCAACAGCAGAGTGACTCCTCCCAACTTCAGCAACTGATCGCAAGGTGCCCATTTTGTCCAGACGGCCGATTGAAGGCGTTCAATTTCTTCTTGGATCTCTTCAGGTGATGACTTACAAGCCTGGAATGATACAGTTACAATGTCAGCCAACTTGGTGCAGTTTTATAACACTTCTAACATGTATGTCAGGAAAATCTCCTGTTTAAAAATTACAAATGAGTGGAGTAGAATGTCTGAGAACAATTTTAACCAAAATTATCGCATTAAATAATTTATTTAGAAATAAAATTCAAGATGTTATAGTGTCTAGCTCAGGGGTGGGGAACTTTTTATTCTCTAAAGGCCGCATTCATTTTTCTGATTCGACATAAGGCTGCAGTAAACATTGACTAGGGAATCTTTGGCCGGAAACAGGACGGTCAGAATGTCAGGAATTTACGAATTTACATGAATTTACAGAATTGGCCAGAAGGAAGCACCAGAATAGCCAAAAGGCCGCAGGTTCCCCACGCCTAGTCTAGTTCTTCTTAATTTCTATATATACATGAGTATATTAAGATAAGCCACAAACGGCTGAACAAAATACTTTAAACAGAAGTCTATGGGCTAACGGTCTGTGTTCGCAACAAATCATCAACAAAACGCCAACAGAAACCACGCAACCACTGAACCTCTCCATTTCAAATGTGAGGCGTGGAGTTATCGAGAATTTCCAAGATGCTTAATTGTAACGTTAAAAAAATATTCCTTATTTTTGACAAAATATTTGCTGCATATGATGAATGCTTATCATTATTTTAATCAATAAGTAAATTTATTAAAAAGGAATATCAAAGTATTTGTTATATTAATAAAGATATTTAAATTATTAGAAGTAATGTCTGGTTACACAGAATTTAATTTAGCGCAGGGTAGGATGGGCTGTGATATAGATTTCATGTTTGCTAAATTTTTTTTTCACTATTGCTGAATACTTTATAAAGAATGGTAAAGGATTTAAAAAATAACCTTATAAGCAGGTTGCGGCTGTAGAGCTTCTCCCGGTTTGCCTTGTCTCCGAAGCGCGCTTGCTTTGTGATGCAAGTGACTCTCAAGGTACTTCTTCAAGGCAACGCACACATGCCTGACAATCTGTCGCGCAGCACAACTCTCATCTTCTGTCAAATGTGAGTCGTCCTCTATCGACAGAATCGGGAGTGTTGATATAACATTGTACAGCTTTCGGAGACCGTCCTGAAATATGAAAGAAAAGAATACATCATTATTTACTAGAAATATCATTACCATACTGCCAAAGGTAGATAACAAATTGATAGTCTGACTTAACAGAAAATGAAAATTATAGCTAGTAGAATAAAGCTTCTGGCTTCAATATTTTATATTATAGTATCAAATGGATTTATGCCAATCAGACACAAATGCAACTACGCAATAATAGACAGGGACAATTAATTGACTGCTTATAAATCCACTAATAACTGAGAAAAAATTGGCCACAGTTCTTCCCGGGTTGTTATTTTTAAAGAAAATTGATGACAAATTACCTGGTAGTCGAATTCTTCCAAAATAACTCTGAATTGGAAAGAGAATCCGAAAAACATGGTTGCATGACATCTTCCCGAGTCGTGCGAGCATTCCAAAAGCCAGAGAGCATAGCGTACTAAGTCTGCGAGGACCTTCCTTGGCAGCAGACAAACTCTCTCCATAGCGTCTTCGCAATAAGCCAAATAGTACATGCATATTGATACTCCGGTTGCAGCAACACTCGGTCTAGGCACTTCGAGGAATCTCTGCAAGACAACATCATTTTTTTTAAAAGACTATCCCAATATCTAACACAATCATCATGAATAAAGATCACTGTTGTTTAAAATGCAGATAACCTCGGTAGAGATGTGAGTAGTGTATTTAACCTTATCTACGCTAGCCAATGCTGAAACAGTCATCACCAACTGATGACCCATTCCGTAAGAGATTTTTATGTTGTCCGCAAGGTAATTTTAATACATTTGATTATCGAAATGCTTCATTATATTCAGATTATTTTATTTGCAATTCTCACCACCACCAGGCATGGTCCATAAACATTTTTGTTTTCAACAAATTCATAAACCAATTTATGAATCTGTCAATATGGGATTCAAACCGGTTAACAGCGCAAACATGGCAACTTGCCTTTTTATGAATGCATTACCGATACAAATAGTTATTTACCTGTAATCCATTCATATTGATAAATTCAATGGAGAATTTCTTGTGACAGAGCAGAGCGGCAAGATACTTGAGGGCTTCAAATGCAAGTCGGGAGTCTCTCGACTCCCTTAGATTAATGTATGCCAGTATCAACTCGAGGGCATTCTCAGAAAACACGTGGCCCAAAAACTGTGAAACAAAATAAACAATGAATAAAATTTAAGTTATTAATTTATATATTCAATATCGATGTTATGAGATTAGATTGCGAAGCAGCTGTAGTAATATTGAATGCTCACCTCTTGGTATTCTCCCATCGGTGTCAGGTATCGGAGAATCAACATTTGTCTAGTAGCATCAGTCGGGGGATGGATCTGAATATTTCCTGGAAATAAAAATGAATTACTGTTATACTAAAACTAATTATAATATTACCTGGGAGCCGGTAAATTGCTCGAATAACAAGATGCTCGAATGACCAATTCCTCGAACGTCAATTGCTCGAAAATTTTTAAAGAAGTTTAAACATTAATTACTCATTCTTTAAAAAAATATTTATGCAAGTCGGGAAATAAAAACCATAAATCAAAATAAGTCATAATAAAAAAATATTTTTTATTTAAGTTGCCAGTGGTCGAGTGGAAAAGGTCGTTGGTTTTATTTTCGGAAGGGGCTTGAATCTTAATACGTACACTTTTTAATCAATTATTTTTCAAACTATTTATTGATTTCTGTTTAAAGGCACACATATATGTAATTTCTTGAAACCCTCTCACCCATTCTTACTAAAAAATGGGCGTAGCGATAGTGATAATCATAATCATAAAAAAACATTATTTTTGGCATTCCATGATATATATTTAAAAAAATTAACTGAAAACATTTTTCCTCGACTATAATAAAATTGAGCTTGTAAATTCGATTCTACCAAGAGAGTTAATTATTTGCTGGAACCTTCAACATTATCTACTATTCATTATTGGATTAGTAAGTCGGTCAATTGTTGTTGTCAAGTGTAGGAACAATACTATTTTCATGCTGGTAAAATTTAATTTGATAGATCAACAAACCTATCACATATGTTTCCATTTCAGCCCAGGAACTGTTACTGGCCGAGTCTGGCGGTAACGGCAGCATCTTGGGAGCCTGCCTCACCATTCCTCTTAGAGGTGGAGACATCATTCCTTCTTGGAGACCTAGAAATTCATGAAAAATATTTCAGTATGGCCGATTATTTTACTAATATATTTAGCTTTGAGTAACAATCAACAGAATATGAGCAGCTTATGGATCACTGATTCATTGATCCATCAAGGTTCAACATTTTGTTTATCTCTACTCCAGGTTAGTATTTTTTAAATATAAATTTAGTATAAGGCCAGAATATAACAATAGATTTTAGTTCTGAATTTTTTTTATTTTATATTTCATAGATATTTCGCTTTTATGCCCTCGTCAGAACTATGTTTAGAATTACATTAAATTAGCAATAATATAACTGACTTAGACAGATATACACAATACATATTCTCAATCTATTCTATCACCCTAACTTAAAATGATAAAGTATTAAATGTAATAAATTGAGAGAATTGTGAGGATATTTTATTTGTCAGAGAAAATATATTTATGCCGTGTGTGGGTTCTTAGTCTCCAATAGTACGTTCCCTATTTCCATGCTATAGGGGAGGGAAGGAGGTCATCAATCATGAAAGTGTCTATAACACTTATAGTATAATTTTTCTCATATTGACCGCAATCAATTGACCAAAAATGAATTTTTGCAGTTAGCGCAGAATAATAACTTACTCGTTGCAGAGTTGTTGAAAACTTCACTGCTTCTTTTGACCGGGGTTCGACTTCCTGGTTCTTCATCACTAGCAATTCCATCAGTAATAGTGTCTGCATTCCGTGCTGAAATTTTAGTGAAATTTAAAAAACGAGCGGCAAATTTTAGGACCTCACGGACCACTAAATTCATCATTTTTAACCCCACAGACCACCTTCATGATTTTTTAAACTGTTAAATATACTTTGTATTTTTTTATATAGCTTTGTCTTGCCAGATTGAGATGATTTCATGCTGCATCTTGCATCGTTTATTGGTGTAAGTTATTAATATTTTTTGGTAGTTTAATGTAGATTGAAAATTGATTCACATTTCTCTGTAAATCATCGAAATTCTCTCGCGGACCACCACTTAGCCACATAATGCCGCCCCGTTGCATTAATAAATATTTAAATGATTTAAATTATTTATCATAATAAAACTTACGCCTTTTCCTGGTGAGTGGGGTATCTTTAGCTTCTTGTCCAGTACTTTGACTAGCGGCAAACCTGGCAAAATGTCTTGTCTGCGCTGCAACGGTCTGGTTATTTGCGGGACTAATATTGCTATGGGGGGATGGAGGCTGCTGGATATCGTTCAGGGGACTAGAAGGCTGTTGTTGACTCGTCGTCTGCGATTGTTGTTGAATGGTTGATTGAGGTGACGGCTGGGCTTGTTGCGGTGTCTGCGACTGGAGAGTTTTTCTCCGGAGTTTGTGTAATCTTTGAAGCATCAATGGGACTAGGCGAGCATTTTGCTCTCTGAGAAAAAACAATATACTTAAGCTGTAACACATCGATTGCCCAACAAGTTTATTGTAAAATGATTCTTGTTTTTAAGTATTAATTATTTGAAGAAAATATATTGATTATTTTCATATGAAAACTTTATTATCTTAACCCTTCAGGCACATATGCCTGAAATAGATTTTAAATAGCAGCCGATTCATATCCAGTGTATAGCAGAATTAGCCGCAGATGAATCAATAAATAGATATAAAAATTAAAAATTATATAGCCAAGTATTATTTAGAATGGTGAAAAACAATATATCCGACACTACAGTCGGAGCTTTTTAGCGTTTTAACATAGCGCCAATAAAACACCAGTCTGTGAGTAATAACATTAAATAAATAAACTTGACAACCACTGATTTAAAAATTATTAGCCCAGAATGTCACCAGAAATGTTTTTCAAAACCAAAAAAAAATGATTTTATATCCATTTAGTTGTTCATCTGTGGCTCATTCTGCTATTAATTGGCTATACATGTGCTGTTATTCAAAATCTATTTTGGGCATATGTGCCTGAAGGGTTAATGGACTTGTGCTCAAGTGTATGGAAGTCTGAAACGTTTACACTCTCTCTCATCAAACTAACAATTTCAAGCCTAAAGTGATAAGTTAGCCACTAGTTCTTGCCAAACCACATCCTAGAAGAACAACTAAATAACAATAAATTTTTGTAAAAATAACTTCTGTCGAGATCCTCTATTAGGGGTCCATATGTTGTACATTGGGAGTGGTCGCAGTAGTAAAAGTTGCGAGTTAATTAATCAGTTCCTTATACAGAATAGGATACACATATAAAATAAGGAAGATTGGCTTTGAGACACAGAGCAGTTAAGATGGATAGTAGGATAAAATATAATATTGAATAGTAACCTGAAACCGGCCGCAATGTCTTGCACTTCCATAGCAGCAGCAAGCAATCCAGTGGCGTAAGTCTGAAGTGGTTCAACCGAGTTTTCTGCCCATCCGTAAAGGCGGTGGATGAGACCTTCATTATCCTGAAACGGTAGTAAAAAATATCAGATACTAAAAATATTAAAAATTCAACCTTTATAGGTTTTTTCCAAGCTTATTTAAATTTTTACATAAAGGTGCAATGTTCAGATTCATCAATGAAGAGAATAATTTGCTACTTTGTAATCTCAAGATACTTTTTAAAGTAGGGAAACCTGTGTCACACCTGGTTACAAAAAAATCAATTTAGAGAAATTTGAATTTGAAACTGAATAACAACCATTTATCGCGTAAAAACTATTTCGATAAACCTTAAAAAGAAAGTATATGCTCTATATTGGGGAAATACATAGTAAAGAAATATAGATTTGTCAATAATCTGATCTAGTCTTCTATTTGAAAATATCTCGGAGTGCCGATAGGCGCTGTTAATATATTACACTGCACGATTTTGGATATTTTTAAACTCCCCCCTCACACATAGCCTTATAATTACATTTCCATGATATATTACATCACATTTTTGTCACCCTCCTTACAAAACGTTAAAAACAGAAAAAAATGTTTTTTTTTGCAGGTCTTCTGTCATGTCAAATATGGACATGTCCCTTAGACCAGTCGTAGGGAACCTGCAGTCTTTTGGCTACTCCGGTGTGGCCTTTAATACATAAAGTTAGGAAACCACTGCCTTAGACCTTTTAAAAAAAAGTTTCATTTCAGTTTTATTTAATATAAGTATTCAAGTATTGTCATTGTACAAAATCTTTGTGTGATATAGTACATATATTCTATTTGTCATGGAGCACTTGAGAAGAATGTGGGAATTCAATGTCAACATCTCGAATTTCACTTGGTGTGTGTAAATATGTATTTTTACTGCTTGCAAACACTGTCATAGGAATAATAGGGTAAAATATCAAGGTATTTCAGTTCTACAGTTTTTAAAAAAGTTAAAGGTTGATAGCTATTTCGGCTTACGCCATCGTCAGAACTAGATAGTTCTGACGATGGCGTAAGCCGAAATAGCTATCAACCTTTAACTTTTTTAAAAACTGTAGAACTGAAATACCTTGATATTTTACCCTATTAAAATGGAGTTCTACCAAGTAAATGCCAAATCAATAAATAAACTGTCATAGGAATTACGAGTTTGTGATAAATTGTCAGAGAGACACATAACAATGAATGTGGTAAGCAACTTTTTCAATAAGATGGGCACCCAGAATATTTCAATTTTGACAAAGTGCACTATATCTAAAAATTGCTAACGAGAGAATAGTCCAAAAACAGTCATGACTGATGACTGATGCACTCATTGGTCGCTACACTCCTTCAGGACAGTGATATAGCTTATGTGGCCAGAAAGAGAATATCAAAATTAACATCTACATCGATCTATGCAATACTTTTTACTGAATAGTAGTCAAAAGTTATAATATTGATTATAATTCTAATAGTAGTTACTGAAATACGGATAATAAAAAAGAAAATAAATTATAATATAAGCGAAGGTGTACCTGAAACACAACTGACATTTCCAGACCAGGCATTAGATCAAGCGTGAGCCTGCACGCTGCAATGTTGAGTTTCCGCACATCCCTGCCGCTGATATTGAGCCGACTGTAAAATGTGTCTCTGACATAGTCGTTAACTAGCTGTAAAGGGTAAAACACAATATTATGTAAGAAGCATTAGAAACAATAAAATTGTTGACATTACAACAGTTAACCCTTCAAGTCCTGTTGGTGTCCTCGTGGATCAAAAACCACTTCCAGGAACGGATGCAACAAATTTGAGTTTTGATTATTTTTTATCATACTGATTTCATAAAGTTTTTTGAGCATTTATGAGTCGCTAATCGGAAATTTTCAGAGTTACCGGTTAGGCGATCTGAGTGATATTTAAAAAAAAAAAAATACTTGACAACCACCGGTATTATATAGTGTTGGCCCGAATGTCACCAAATATGTTTTTCAAAACAAAGCAATCTTTTTATTAATGTGTTCAAGCAGGGAGCATTATGTTATTCATTGAAACTGAAAAGACGAAATTCCAGTAGCTTTAAAAAAAACATATTATAAAATATAGCATATAATATTAAAACATTATAGGCGGGAGATGTAAAAATACGTTTATCGTAGTACTGTCGGTTTTGTTGGTATATTTACTCATAATTTAATGGTTTCTTCAAAATAACTGCCGCGGCAAGTGACCCTTTTTGACAATAAGCAATAAACCTCATAATTTATTATGCCCTATGTAATGTTCCTTCACACATAGTATTTTTTTAAAAAAGGCGACACATGTTTCTCAAATATTTAGGGCATCAGATTTCACACTTCCAGTGATTGTAAATTTGTAAGAATGAGGATTTTATACTATAATTATTTTTATAATTGTATGGTATGGGTTAATGTTATTTTTTATACAGAATATTTTGAATATTTCATATTGATAACAAGTGGAGTGCTATCTACTAAATTAATAACAGGTTTTTATATTCAGCTTATAAAAGTAGTGAAATTATGATGTATTCAAAATGTTTTCATTTTATTTTTAATGATTAAATGTCAAATTTCAGCCAAAAATATTGTTTGGTTTAGAAGTTGTGTTGATTTTACGAATGTAATATATTTTGCGCTAATCACTAAAAAAATGCCCGCTTACAAAGTGTTAATATCAACTTTACCGCTGTCTCTGTAAAAATAATGTAACATCCATGGACTGGAAATTGATTTCAGGTTGCCTAGTCTGAAGGATTGAGTGAAAAGAAAAAAATTACAAATCAATTGAGCCCCTGAGGAGTGAAGTGAGCCAAGTGGTATTTTATGAAACATTGAGTTACATATATTCACCATTTTGCTTCTTGGCTCACTTCCCTTCTCAAAGGTTTAATTTATATAGTCATTAAAATGGGCCAAACAGACTGTCACAATAATACAATGTAAAATGAGTAAACTTTCATTGAATCAAATGCAGGGGTCAGCAAACTACGTCTCGCAGGTCAATTTTTTGATTAGTATTTGAGGTGCGGGTAGACTATGTGTTGATTGCGTTTCTTTGAGAATGTCAGACGTTTATGGGAATTTTGTAATTTATTTAGAGAAAAATATATATGGCAGTCTCACTAAAATAACAGGGACGTTGTTTTACATTGTAATAAAAATTACTCAAATCAGTAGTAAAAGAAATATTCATTTATTAGCATAAGGTACATATCCCCATCTGGATTTGAATGTGAAAAACGAAACAGTGAATTTTGAAATTAGTTTGAAAATTTATCAGTATACTATTTTGTACAACGAACGAGTCTTACCTTGGTCATAAAATTATCCTTCTTGAACATAACCTTAAGGGCATGTCCAAGTGCGCAAGATGGATCAGTTCTAGATGGATGTCTTTCATCAAAAGGATCTGGATCTTTTTTCATGAAATTCTCCGTCTCCGCTTCGATGATTTCAGCCAACCTAACAAGGCAACATATGCAGTGATGTACTTCATCATAAAATAATATCATGCCCGTATAACTTCTATCTTTGATATTGAGAGATGTTAGTAAATATTGTGAAGCATGTATTATTTGAAAAATATAAGAATTTTGATCTGGTTCTGTTATATTATAATTATTCTTTTGAAGGAAATTTATTAACATTGAAATATATTATTTTGAAGATTCAACTGATTATAAGAATACCTAAATTTAGAATACCCCCTGCCTGCCTCAAGACTATACAAGGCCAATATTAAGATAATCAAAAAAAATAATGTAGATTAATTGTTTGTTAATTAGTGTTTTGTATAATTCAAGAATGTTTAATTGACTAATCCAACAATAGTGATTAATCTTTAGTTTAATATCTAGATCGTTGTCAATTTTGACAAGAATGACAGCTCGCTGTATGTGTTTATATGTTTTGTTTCGGAGAAAACTTACCGAGTGAGCGTTGGTATTGGATCATAATTAGGAGTCACGTTTTGTTCTTCCCACTGCTTTAGGAGGTCTGTCACCTCCTGTGAGGGTTGTGAATCCATGATTTCAAAATCATAAAGTCACACAATTTGAACTTAACCTCAATCTCCGGAAAAGATATACTCACAATATTTGCGAGGAAACCGCGAGTATTCAACGATAATGATTCATTTTATATGAATTCACGCAGTTAGGCGCTGTTTAATACCTGTCCTTTCGAACTTTTTTCCTATGGGACTATATGAAAGTAATTGACAAACTAAGCGAATCGCAATAATGCACCCTTCCCACGTTTGTACGAGATTTTTTAGGTACCACATGAATAATGCGATCGCCATGTTATTTTTATCACGTTCATTGCCTCACAAATAGTTTTAGAGCATATAATATTTAATTTATATATCAAAATAAAAGCATTTTTTGAAAATTTTCTACTATGTAATATTTGGAAAGTTTAATTTGAATTTATTTCACTAGAGATATGAAATAATATTGAATAAGTTTAAAAGTTATTTCTTTAATGCCGATAGCATTTTTTAGATATGCAACATATGTGCATTCAATAAGAAGAATATGACATTCACAGCGGGTCCGAACAAAACAAGATACTTTTTAAGTTAGCTTGCTCACGCAGCTTCACAGCATCCGAATTTTAGAAGAATTTTCATATTGTAAGTGAAAAATGTCGTAATCAGACATAATAAAACTGTTCAGTGCATTCTCTGTTCAACGTGTAAAGTGATTTGGTTCAAAACAAACTAGCAATAAAAACACGGTGTCGTGATTTATTTTTACGAATCCTAGCTACGGCTACCAAGCTTAGTTTGAAAGCGATCCATACACATCTCAATTTAGCCCTCTAGTTATATTCATGAAAATATATATCAATAATCTCTTTCGATTTCATACTAAGTATAAATAAAACATTTTCTTCAATGATTTTCTGAAAAGTCCTTTGTATGTAATCCAACCTTGCGTAAAGTATGTCGCGATGTAAATGAAGTTTCTCAACTCGACCCGTAACCTAAAATTTCACAGATTTGCGAATACTGTTTGAAAAGCATTCAAATTACGATTATAAACTACCCAATGCTACTCGTTAAAATTTACAAATGATTAACATAGGTCAAGAATTGTTATTAAACATATTATCGATCTTTGTTACTCCGTTGTTTATAAATAATATTTCGACATCAAAGGGGAATATATCACCGTGATTGTTGTTTTAAATAAATGTCAATGTGTATACTCTCTTAAACTGTTTTGAAAATACACAAACAATGTAAATATCGAGAAATAGACAGCAATCTTTTAATGTTAATAAATTGTTAGAATTAAGCAGTCATGTCTGCCATAAATATTCGTTTTTATTTTTGTCAATTATAGTTCTTTTCTGTTACAGATAACAATACACAATTTTAAAGTGGATTTTATTGTAAAGTATGGTACTATCCATTGTTAATACAATTATAAAACATCTGAAATTGAAAAGGCTTCAAAATGTTGAATAGAAATTATATTGCAACTGAAATATATAATCAGACACCTTATAGCCTAGGAAGTAGAGCTAAAATTAGAGCATAGTGATTTAAATATATAAAAAATTCTATGGTGCCTGTAATTTATATAAGAAAATCATAATTAGAATGTATAAGACATGGTTTAAGTCATATCTGATAATATATACATATTTACTATGGTCGACGAACTAAAGCCATTGTTCAGATAATTGGTCCTGAAAATGATTTACACCAGTACCGCCTTTGTACAAAAATAAGACAATTTGTATACTGAATACTTGATTTCAATTGTAAAGTGAGCCGTCTGAAAGATCAGTACGCCTTCCTATTTGTCGAATATCCGAAATGGCTTCTGCATCGAACAATCAGAACGAGCAGGACCAACCTCAGACGCAGACTGTTGTGGTGTCCGTTCCGAGTTCGCTGGCCACCCTTCAGCAGGTAGTCACCAGTCAGCAGGTAGCCAGAAGTCAGCAGCAACAACAGCAGCAGCAGGCGCACCAGCAGGAGGAGATTCATGTGCAGCAGGGAAACCCTCAACCCCTGCCAGCGCTCACTCCTCTGCAGCAAGGTGCCGCCAACAATCCTCAACATATGCAGCAAACTAATGCAGCGTAAGTAGAACTCAGTTATTTATTGTTCTTATAGTTTTTTTGAAAGTTTGTCAGACCGTAGTGTAAAGCAGTGTTCTTCAACCTATGGGCCGCAAGAGTTTATTGCTGGTCCGTGAACACTTTAATTTTTCGACAAATTTTCGACTATGATTTCTACATAATTTTTTACTGAAAATCAAGAAAATTTGATGAAAAAAAAAGCATCAATAAATTTTTCACTAACGAAAAATTGTATTTGTTTAGCTCTAATAAATAAAGTTCTATGTAACATTGAATTGACGTTTTAATTGTCACTTTTTGAAATTATTATCCTACGCAAACATGTTCAGTTTTACATTCAATTATCGACTCTCCACCTTGGACGTACGTTAAAACGGTAATAAGTCAAATTTCTAATAAATAAAAAAGTAACCAAAAACATTTAAAATAAATCCAATAAAGGGCATTAAAAATAAATGTGTTCAGCTATATATACGTACAATTGCAATATTTATATGGGTTTCCTGCGACCAAATTATTTTTTTATAGAATATTTGTGGAGAATTTTTTTTTATACTAATTTATACTCTGTCCCTAAGTCCAAATAGAACTCCAGTAAATCCAGTAAAGAACTGACTGTATAAAATTACGTGTATCTGGTTGACGCCGGTCTGCAAAATGTTTTTCCAATTTTTATCGGTCTGCGAATGTAAAAAGGTTGAAGAACACTGGTGTAAAGCATATTGTACTCTTAACCCTTTCCGGTCCTATGTCGAATCTCATTCGACATCGATTTTATTCCCGTGGGTCCTATGTCGAATGTCATTCGACATTTTTTTTCTTTATTGGTATCGAGTTAAAATAAGTTCAAATGTATTGAATATATTTTTTTTCCACTCGTATCTATTACAGCGGTATTCTGAGCAAAGAATCAAATGGTTTTTATGAACATTGTAATGTGAAACCGTATGCCTGCAATGGATACAAAAGGGTCGTTTTAGGGGCTGAGTCGGCTTGCGCAGCTCGGGCGCTAAGTTCTACATTCTTCTTTCCAACAGTAACACTTGCCACGTGCACTTGAAAATTAATACCGATATGTACTATTGTTCTATTAATTCTAACCTTGCAAAAATGCCCATAATTACAAAAAAAAGCAATTTGATACATATATTGTATAACATGTAAGGCAAAACCTGGGCTATGATAAATGCTTTTGCCGTTATCATACTTAATATTTTTTTTAAATATAAATAATAAGGTCATTATTTAGATATTTAGAAAAAAAATTTACTGTTGCTATAAATCTAGTAAAAAAAATATAATTGCAAATATTAGTTTCCCTCGTGATACTGTAAATCTATTGTGGACCAGGTGGAATATTTTTTTTATTTTTTTGTGGACCGGAAAGGGTTAATAATGCATGTCAGCAGAAAACTGGTTGTATGTTTGCTCAATTTCTACCCTTTGGGCAGGGTAAGGAAATGACTAGAAGTTGAATAATCAGTTACTTTATGGTTCCTTTAGGTCACATTTCATCACAAAATCTTTGATACCCCTCCATCTATATATCATATCACATTACTTACCACCCCTTCCCCCTTTGTTATGAATTGTCATACTTGTTTTAACTGCCCTAGAGCATGACATATTGTTGTCGGAGAACTAAAATATAGCACAAGATTGCATAACATCTCAATACTAGATTTTTAAGATGTCTCAATACAGCTGTCAGACGATGAAATATGGACGGCCTCATATGTCTTGTGGGGCATTTGTGAGGAGCTTTGGTAATATTACAGAATTGCTTGCGTTTTAAAAATAAATCACAAATAAATGTATGAAAGCTTATAAAGAACCCTTTGAAAGAGTGGACAAATGTTTGAGAGCAGTGATCACTTAGGTACAGTTCTGATCACTGGCTGATGGTAATACTTTTAGGTCTTTGTCCGATTCAGTTCCGAGACCATGTCGAAAATCTTCTTACAGTCATTTGCATAATTTTATTTATGAATTTTTAATCCCAAGTTGTGAATTTTTTTGATTTTTTCATTTCTTCCCACTCCACTCAATTCTGTAATGAAATGTAGATCGAGATTAGTTTACAACTGGTCATCTACTAATATCATCTTTACGTTTCTTTATCCTACCATCTCTGAAAAGGGGGAGATTAAGAAACTCACTTACAATAACATCTTGTTAAAAACCTTTCATTGTAAAGGTAGATGTTTGCTATCGAAGCTTTTATTTATTTTTGAGAGTAAATTTTAAAATGTTGGACTAATAATGTGGATTAGTGAAGCATTCTGTTATAATAATTGTACTATTTTATATATTTTAGTCCAAACGATTGGAGCCGTGTTATCATCCAGCAACCCCTCCAAAACCAGCAGAGCTATCTGCAACAGATGTATACTGGACAAAATCAACTCATCATGCCTGGGAATATTGCCTTGCATCCGGGTATCAATCCTCAACAGATACAGTTGATTGCCGCTCCCGGAAAGACATTCCAGGGAGGGCAGTTCAATCCCAACATGTTGCAAGCCACCACTACACAAGGTCTGTAATCCATAACACAAATACATCTTTAACAGGAATAAGATCACGATTGATGGTGCATCTTCATGGGGGCTTGCTGTCAAAAGAGTGGGTACTTCACGAACTGACTAATGATGTAGTGGAACGGTCAATTGAAGAAAAAGATTTGCCTTTTTTAGAACGCTTAATTATTTCCATCATTGTCTCGACTGTATGAAGTCCCAATGTGGAGGATATGGCCTCCCAATGGAGGTATCTCAAAAGAACTTTTTCTACAAGAACTGTTTGTTACGCAGTTTTTCAACCTCATTTTTTTCCAAAGAGAGTAAGTAGTAGGGATAAGGCTATGGCTATGACAGAACTTGTGGTTAACTTATCGCTCTCGCTACGCCCAGATATTTAAGGATCGTAAAGGTGGGAGGAATTTTTTAAACATTACAAACACCCATGCCTTTGAGCAGAAATCGATCAATTGATTGAAAAAATGCTGTTCGTATTGGGACTCGAACATGTGAGATCCGGCATGATCTCACATGTTCGAGCCAACAACGTGAACCGCAGCGCCATAGGACCCGCCTTAGGAGATGTTTACGAATTCTTAATTTATTTTCGTCCGTATCAACAGTTCATAAATTTATTAATGCGACATATTTACTCATACATATGTAAATAAACTAGCAAAATGCACAATATTCTGGCACTTGTTCTGACGCAAGGCTACCTATTAAAGTTCCCTATCAGAATTGATAAAGAAGTGTACATCGAAAAAAAACATAACTTGGCCGTGTTTGATACTAGACGCCTCAAATGTTCAAAAGCAATTTTTCAGTACAAATGGTGATGCCCTTCTTAAATTTAATTTTTTGGTAAGATATTGTAGTTTTTGGTATCAAAAAGTCAACATGTATAAATTGGAACATAGCTAATATTGTAGAATAGAAATCTATACACGAATGTAATGTTTACCATCATCTCACCCGTTTTTTATAAAACTCCCACAATATCTAATCAACAATTGTCTCTTTGAGGTTTGAAAGTGAACTGCACTGTTCAGTTGATAATACTTTCGTGTTGAGGTTCATATCTTCAACTGAAGTACTTTGTTTTAATTGGTATTTGATGTTGTAATGTATCCAACAACCCTTTTCAAATTTTCTATTAAAACAGATTTAGCGATTGATTTGAACCGAGCGTATGTGATTGATACCTGATGTAAAAATAATTAAATATGATTAATCAATTTAAAAAAAATATTCTTTCATCTAGGCAAGGCTGTCCAGCTCCAACCGAGCCAGACTACCGCTTACCCAGGCTATGCTGC
Organism: Himalopsyche anomala; assembly: GCA_031772345.1. Classification (NCBI taxonomy): domain Eukaryota; kingdom Metazoa; phylum Arthropoda; class Insecta; order Trichoptera; family Rhyacophilidae; genus Himalopsyche; species Himalopsyche anomala. The sequence goes on from CM062823.1 coordinate 11,441,664, forward strand.
CATACCGACGAGCCAAAACCAAACGTTCATGCTGTCCCCGCTGAACCTTTTCAACTCCCAATCGGGTATCCTCAATGTGAGTCCTCAGGGGACGGTGAACGTGCAGCAGCAAGCGTCTCAGCAGCAGTCGGCCAAGCCGGCAGAGATGATGAACAAGATGATGGACGACCGGCAGAAGGTCCCCATGTCCATGGCCATGCAGAAGGGAATTGCACCCACGCAGCAGACTCAGCAGTGCGTGTTGGGCCCATCGCAGGCCAACGCACAGGTGCTCGGGCAATTGCAGCCTGCTGCTGGACAGCAGATGCAATTTGCTCCGTGGCAGCTGTCTAATGTGTTACCGCAGGTAATTTAATGACTTAAATATTTTTTTATTTGGATTTTTATAATATTTTGCTAAACAAAATATAAAAATCTGTTAAGTTAAAATTCCTGTGATTTCATATTAACGACATAACGATCGCACGTTTTTTTTTTATAGAATTTCACCTGGCGGCCGGGCAATTTTGTGAAAAATTTGCAAAAATTGTAATTTTACTAAATTCACTATAATTTGTAAACCAATTGAGTTATCCTAACCAAATTAAAAATTTTTAGCTTCCAGATACTTCGCCTATATGCATATATGAGCCGGCCAGCAACCTTTGTTTTTTAAAGACTCAAATACGCGTCCGCGGTCGTTAAGCTGTTAAGATAACACATCTGTATAATTTAATTTTTTATGTATAAATTAGGCCAGGGATGGCTAGCTGAAATCACTTTGTGGACCGAATAAAATAATGCATGTCTATGTTAGGCAGGGTTGCCAGATTTCTAAAATCACAGATCGGGACATTCACTATTTCGAAGTACATGTACACATTTTCTCAAGTCAGGATTTTAGAGGGTCTTACAATGTGGGACTCGGGATTTGTTGATTGAACTCGTGACAATCCCGCTCTAATAGGGACGCCTAGCAACCCTGCTAATGGGCGACACATAAATATTTTATGTTTTAATAATAATATGAGTCTTGCTCTAACTCGGACCATTAGAGAGAGTCAGCAATCGGTGCGTGCCAAACTGTCTTGCTCAGTCGGCTACCGCTGTCCCTTAACACTTACTAAGTAATCAATCAAAGATCTGAATCTGTAAATTTATGCTTTACCCTTTTTGGGGGTTTTTAGATATTGGCATTATTACAAATTAATGTCTGGTGACTGAATGCGACACCCAGGCAAAAACTCCAAAAATTCGTCACAAATTTAGTATTACATCACAAAATGCAAAATGTATAGAAAGTTGAAAATCTCGAAAGGGCCACACAAAACCTTCAATTGGGCCACATGTGGATAAGGTTTTGGCATGACTGAATTAGGCAGTACATTAAAATAAAATTTTACAGTGATATCGTGAAAATAGATTACAATATTATACAAATGTTCATTAACTCGATGGTTGCCAAAGACGAGTTATCTCGTCAATAACTAATTAAATTAATAGTTGCAAATTATAGCCGGCCTGCTAGGTAATTACTATTAATTATCTATGGCTACTAAAAGGTTAAATGCAGAGTATGTATAGGGGATGGACAGCAAGCATTCACCTTCAAAATGCAATGATTGATATGAAAATTCTCCAAAAATTCATCAGCTCAGGATTTGATTGATTCAAAGATAGCTGAGGAGCATGAGTAACATACAGGCATCGCTTTGGTGGTCAGTGCAGCATTGTAAGAGTTGTGTTAAGTATTTAAGTATTGTAACAAACTGGAGCAATACTTAACACTAATGTATCTCGTCATTAGGTTGACACTACTCATTTGTGTCTACCTTATTTCTCAAACGAAAATATCATTTTATGTTAGTTGATGTCCATTTTTTATTATTACGTCATGTGCTTGATGATGTCTCTTCGATTACAGACTTGCATACCGCAAATGTGGTCATCGGGTGGCGGAATGCAGTTGGCTCCTAACTCATTCTTCATCAGAAATACCGGTCAATCATCTGACGGTACACATCAACAGGGGATGTTTATTCAACATTCTCCACAACCTGCAGCCACTATACAGTCACCTCAACAAAACGGTAAGTTATTTATTCTTTAATATCTTCAATGTTTCCAGTGGTAACTTTGTGAAAGTTCATTTTTCATATGGAACTAAATTCGATAACTTTGTTATTCCACTTGTTGCAAAATTTAACATGTGTTTCGCATCTTTGAAAAGCATCCTAAAGCCGATCATCTTTATAAGCCCCCCTGTAATATTGTGTAAGAACAGTGGTAAGAACCAGGGCAGTGGAGTTTGAGTTGGGAGTCGTGGAGTCAAGGGTTTTATCCGGAGTCTGAGTTGAAGTCGGAAAAATATTACGGCTCAGACCAACGGGTTAAATTTAAAAAAAATAATTTAATGATGTGTATTCAAACCACAATAGCCTATAGTGTTGCCACTGCATGCTATGCTGATCGTATATATTAGTTAAAATGAAATGATTCTAAAAGTCCTTGGAGTCGGAGTCGTCTTTTTTTACACAACTCTACAGCTCTGGTAAGAACAAGCATTACATTTTACTGAGGGTCTCCGTTATTGCAAAGCGAACCCGCTGAACATTTAGAGACAAGACTTTTTCAATATTATTTTCACATTGTCAAAATAATTTTCATAGAAATGTGTATAATTTGTACACGTATACCAAATACAACTGTAAAAGAAAATAAATCCCCATCGCCCTTGGCAGAAGCCCTGACTTGCTTCAGTAGTAGAATTTTAAATGTTATTTAATGTAAAATATGAATTGAATGGACTAGAAATCAAATTATGTTGAATGTTCAATCTTCAGCGACAGCCATGGCTATGCCATACGGAACATTCCAGCCAACTGTTCAGCATATCAGTCAGCAGACGCAGCAGAGCACGACGCCCGTGAAAAACCAGCAGACTAAAGGAAACCCCCGTCAGCTGCCAAATATCTTACCTTCACCGAATGTTCCCACATCCGCTTCGAACAACAGCAACAACCAATCGTCACAGACTGGAAACCAAATGGTGGTTATGCATCAGCTGGCCAGTGGCAATGCTAAGCCGAAAGGTCGAGCGAAGCAAACTGCAAATGCTTCCACTGTTACTGTTCAAAAGATAACGCAGGACGATGGGTCCGGTCAAAATGAAAAGGTTTGTTTTAAATGTGTTTTAATTTAAATTTAACTCTGTTATAGTTCAAAACCTTCTTTAATATGTCTATATCAGTCAATAATTTCCAATGTTTGCATCGGTTAAAATTAGTGGAAAAAAACATCTACAAAATCCCTTTTTTTACCACATAGCCACCACACGGTGTGTCCAAGATTCTGTTCCTCACCAGTCCCTGCTTTCTCCCAAGTCATTCTAGCATCATATAGTTCATCCAAATACAATTTCTGATTTAGCTTTACTTTTATCAACACATTTTGGAAGGGAATAATATTTTTTTTGTTGTAGATGTGTTTAAACAATTACATTCCCAATTTAAAGTGTCTTAACACCTAAACCTTCACTGTACTGATCTTGTGATTTTTTTATTCAGGGTAACACCGTTCATTTGCAACAGCAGCAGTCACAACAGCAGCCTGCCGTGCAACAAATGCTTCTCGTGAATCCGCCTGTTCAGATGACTCAGATGGGCGTTGGAGGAACAATTTCCCAAGACAAGAATCAGCAACAGATTAACAATAAGAATTTCCAACAACAGCAACAGCAGCAGCAACAGCAACAGCAGCAGCATAACGCCCTTATGCAGCAACAAGCATTGCAACAGGTACCTATTTTGCAAAAATTAAAAAAATATTGTTAAAAATATTAGTTGTCCAAATATTTTCAAATAAAAAACAAAATAAATACTATACATAGATTTTTAGGTATTTAATTTTCTAAAAAATATTTACGTTATCCGAAAAAAAATTAATATTTTGTATGTATTCTGGTATTGCATGCACCAGACGAGTGAACTATCGTGATTTTGGGATACTATTTTTCGGATATATTTGCTTCATTGAATTATGACCAAAAAAATTGCAAATTTGCAAAAAATAGCTAAATTGTTAAAACACTTTTCTTGTATGCTTATCACTTTCTGCCTGGCATCAAGGTTTTTTTGTTAAATTTAAAGTCATTGTTCCCTATTGGTTACAACGCGTTATATTTGATTTGAAATCTAGGAGTTATTCACAGATCATTTCATTTACAGCAAATGATGCAACAGCAACTTCAGCAACAGATTGCGGTTGCATATTACCAACAGCAACAACAGCAGCAGCAGCAACAACAGCAGCAGCAGCAACAGGGACAAGTTCATCAGCTGCAGGCCAAGCCTATGATGACGACAATCGGCACGGGGATGGGGATGCCACAGTCTCAGACCACTGTTGTCTCCATGCCTCAAACGATGACCATGGCAGCAGTCACTCAGAACAACTTGCAGCAGCAGATACAGCAGGTAAATATATATATGATTTTCTTAACCATACTCACTAACTAGATTGACAGTAAAACGTCTTGGACTAGCACCGTGAACTCTTAACTTGATTGTTACTCGGAATGTTCTTATTCCTCAATTTATTGCTTTATTTTCAATAGCAATAAATTCTCCTACATTATCAAAAATTTATTGCCATCATTTATGTCTTCAATGTTGAGATTTGTTGGAGATGAATTAAGTCTTTCTGATATTTGATTCACTGTTCTGAATTCTACCTTTGAATCCTCAAGACTCAACGGGACACCCTGACTGGTGTTCATCATAATGTTCCTCTCTGAACCTTCTGAATCATTTCTGGACAGTCCTTACACTGATAGCATTCACACTATGAACACATGGTTGATTTTTTCTGCTACTGAACATGCACTTTCACTACTAAAAAGTATATAAAATGTCGCTTCTATTTCTTATAGGTGGATGTATTTTCTGAGAACTCTTATTTATGGTAGATCTTCAAAAAATTCAATAACAATCTGACCACTTGAGCTCAAATTAAAACATAATATGTTTAAATTTTGTGTTCAAAACAGTTAACCATTTTAATTGAGAGATTCATGTTTTAAACACAGTTATCTACGTTATTGGCAAGTTATCAACTCAAAACCTTGCAAAATATCGATGTTTAGGGATTGAAAGACCATTTTTTTTTTTTGCAGGCAACGCAGGGTCTAATGGCCCAAAACACTATTCCTGCTCAGCAGCAAACAACTCTCCAACCTGCGCAGGGACCACTGTTGACGCATCCTCAACATCAGTCTCCTCAGCAGACCATGTCTCCGGCACCGGCCTCTGTGTCTACCACAGCATCTGTTAACACCAATACCACCTCTATGCAGGCCATTTCCCTCGGGCAACATGGTAATATTACTCTGCATCGAATTGACCAGAGTCCCACGCCATCTCCGCAACATCACCAGCAGCCGCAGATGCAGCTCCAACAGCAACAGCAGATTCAGAATCAACAGCAACAACAGATTCAAATTCAGCAGCTGCAGGGCCAGCAACAGCAGACGCAATCGCAAGGGCAGCAAACTGTGCAGATGCAGACACAGCAAATACAGAATCAGCCTCAGTTTAAGCAGCCCCTGTCTAAACAGCAGTTGTTAGATCAGCAAATCCAACATCAACAAATGCACCCGCAAATGCAACAGCAACAACAACAGCAACAACAACAGCAACAACAGCAGCAACAGCAGCAGCAGCAGGATGCAGCTGTCCAATCTCAGCAACAGTCACAGCCGCCTCAAAACCATCAGCAAATGCAGCAACTTGAACCACCCAAAGGTCAACAGCAGAATCAGTCTCAACAGACGGCCGCTAATCAAACGGATATCTCACTTTCCAATGAAATTAAAACTGAACAGTCAACTGGAACCACAACCAAGCCCACGTCTTCAATATTGACCACACCGAGCAAGTCAAATAATACTGCAGAAAGTGCAGATCAGACAATAAAAATGGCTCCTGTTATTTTGTCGGACAATCCTGTGGCATCTTTGGAGGCCCTCTCTAACGGACCACTGCCTTCTGGAAATCAAAGCCAGACATTCAACAGCGGAAGTCAAACTCCATTAACTGTCAGCCGAGGCCAAAATACCGGTCCTCTGATGCAGAGAGGCCAAAGTCAGCCCGTCGGAAGACCTCCTGGCTCAGTGCCTGCTGTGAAAATCGCCGTTGACAATGGTAATCACAGTCCTGGGCCTAATCAACCTCCTGCTGGACCTGTCAGTAAAATTTTGAATCAAGGGTCTGCCACTCGCAGTCAGAGTCCAATGATGATTCACAAAACTCAACTTGTAAATTTGAACAAGACACAATCCGATAAAACCCAAAGTCAGGCAGTTATCGGCAGAAGTCAAACGGTGAACAATCACAATTCTTCGCCATCGTCGCCGGCGAGTATTCTCAACAAGGAGAAAAGACTCGCTGATGTTGTTGACAGAAGTCAGAGTCCTGGAATGACAGGAAAAAGTCAAAATCCGTCCGTGGTTAGCAGAGGACAGAGTCCAGGCGGAAACCAATCCCATCCGTCTGCAAATTCGGAAAACCGGACCGAATCCGTATCATCGGTTGTAGACAGGAGTCAAAGCCCCGGATTGATGGCCAACGGCAAGAGCCAGGAAGCATCCGTAAAAGCTCAGCTTCCTCCCTCTGTCGTAAACCGTAGCCAAAGTCCCGGAGTCACGGCTGCCGGGCAAGCGCAACTTCAAAGAGCTCAAGCCAATCTAAATGCGGCGACTACAAACCACAGTCAGCAGTCGGGTCAGCAGATGTTGCTGAAGTCTCCATCTTCTTCTGATAAATTACTCCCGAAGGCTATGGTCAAACCTAACATACTCACCCATGTCATCGATAAGTTTGTTATTCAAGAGTCAGCGGAACCTTTCGCAGTCAATCGACCGCAACAAAAGCGACCTGTTCCACAACAAATGAAGAAAGAAGATGTTGCCACCAATTCTAGTACTGCACCCAGCGATGAAGGTTTTTGTGATTGTAAAACTGTTGACGATTCCAATATTGATCCCTCTGCAATCAATGATGGTGATAGAAAAGCATGCGGTGACTGCGGCAAGACGATAGACTTCAGCAAGCGGTCCGGTAAGATGGGTAACGGGCGAAGGTTTGCTGGTAAAAATACAGCGATAAAACGAGGCGCCCCTGGAAGTATTATTGGCGATACAAAGGTGTCAGGGAGCCAGGACGGCTCGAGAGACGGAGACAATTCAATGGATTGCACACCCGATGGCAGTGAAGGGCGAGGAGGCGCTGATAGCGATGCAGAGAAAATATGGTCTGCGGCTCTCAAGTGGAGTGTAAGTGAATCAAATTTTCTTTGGCAATACATCTGAAATCACATTTTAATTGGCAACTTAAATTGATTGTTTACAATGGTAGTGTAAATGATGTAATGGTCGTAGACATGATGTTTGCGTGAGAACACATCTTGTGGCAGGCTAATCTGAACTACTTTTCTCTCATGCATATGAAGTCATTATCTTACCTTTTCAAAATCCAAACTTGCACTATTTTTAGTTACAAATGCATTTTTCAATATTGTCAGTTTTCTTTCTAAACTGTCTACTTTCTAATTTTGTTTATTTACAAATTTGTATATATTCTTAAAAAAAATCAATTTAGAGAATTTGGACATTCTGGTTTATTCAATAAATAAGTTTGCATTTGATTTTTCACGATAGTAAATTTCTGATTTTTGATAATACAAAAAAATCTCTCCCCGCCGTTTAGTGCAACGGGCAAACTGCTAGTATCTTCTTGATTGAAATTGTGATTTATTATTAAAAAATACTTAAACTATTGGAAAATAGTGTCATTTTTAAAAATTAAATTTCAAAAGAAATTATTGTTAACTTCTTTAATGTTTTATTTTAGGTGAACGAAGTGAGCGATTTTGTCCGAAAAATACCCGGCTGCGAAGCGTACGCCGATGACTTCATGATGCACGAAGTGGACGGCGAAGCCATGGTGCTGATCAAACCCGAGCATCTCATGATGGCCATGTCCTTGAAACTCGGCCCAGCGCTTAAAATTGTTGCCTCCATCGACACCATGCGGCCGGAGAAGGCTCTTAACAAAGACGCCAACAGCGAGGAGGCGGAGGCCGCCGAGGCCACTCCCGACTGGCCATACAGCCCTAGTAAAAAAGGGAAATTTGAATGATTGCGAAGCAGTTTTGACTTCTGTATCGAACAGTGATGACTCAATTTAAAAGTATTTTTAAACTGTTTTCATATTACATCAACCTGATTCAAGGTTATGTCTACGGTAGCAATATTACATAGTGCGAGTGAATTTGTCATCTAGTGTTCGTACATTGATTAAGATTTGAGTAAGCTTACAATACATTGTTTCGTCTCTAACAGTGAGCATGGAGCTGAGTGAATCGATTGATTGTTTTAAATAATGCACTTTTTAAATTGTCCTCATACTGTTACACTTCTTTTTATTACGATATTTTACACTGCATTCTTCATCATATTTAGCGTCTTCATGTCATCTTTGGTCCTCGGATTTTAGATTATTGTGGAAAGAATTTTCTCAAAGTCAGAGATTAGAAACACAGATAAAAAATATAAAAACCAACGGTTCATGTTTAATTTGGCTGTTTCATAATTGTCTTTAAATGTACTGATAAAAATATTTTTAAAAAAAATCTGAAAACTGCTACTGAATATACCGATAACGATGAATGAAATCGAAGCTACCGGCTTCAACTGAACACGTCTGATGTAATAGTCGTTTAATTGATATCTTTGCTTGGCCTTACCGAGCCGCGTCTGCATCTGATTTGTCAGTCATCCCGTAGTAAAGTAACGATAGAAACTGACCATGGACTTAGGACTTGTTTTTTCCACATTGCTCTTATGTCAAAAGGCCCAACGAGAATACAGATTCAAATTGATGCAGATTTGTAATGCTTTGAACATTTTCTTTTTCATAACTTCATCGAATGAAAATTGTATAATGTGCGAATAGTAATAAAAATAATTGTGATCTCATTGGCTAGCTGGCCAATTCTAATGACAATGGACGATCCCAATACATAAATATAAAGTGAACTTTTTAGATTTAAGATGGCGGTTCAATACACATCAAATAGATAATGATTCTTCTAAAAATAGTGAGTGGTGTTACGTGAATTTTTCATTGAGTGAATTTAATTTTCGAAGATAACTGATTTTTGGGACATTGTGATTTCATTTACTTATGTTAAGAATGTTTTTATTTGACGGTGTACTCTTATGCTACTTGGTAGATATCGAATTTCTTCTGAAGTGTTGCGATTACTTTTTTTTTAAAAATTGGTGGAACATTTGCTTTTATTGTGTGCGACTTAATAATAGAGAAACTGCAATTTTTTTTATTTTTATTTGTTAAATTTCAATTTAGTTTCACGATTTACGAGGTGTCACCAATTGAGGCTATTATTTGCAAACGGCTCGTTCCAAAATGGTCAAAAATGAAACTTGAATTTCATTTTACAAAATAATATACATTTTAAAAGTATTTTTAGTTTTACATTACTTTAGACTGATCTCTTAAAATACTTTTCAATTTTATTTTTATTTACTAAAATACACTCGTGGTTCATGTTTCAACAATTTTGGAACGAGCCAGGTTCGCAAATAATAGCCTCAATTATGAAAATAATATTACACTGATATATGACTGTATTGTAAAAACTAATAATTTAAAAATCTGTTCTTCAACTCGACTGAGAATATAATTTGAATTTGAATGATACACCCGTTGAATTGAGCATGGTACGCTGGAACGGTCTAAATCGTTGACGGTGTAACATTATAAAGCGGCGATTTTTTAAAGAGGTCAGCACAGTGAAATGTTTTACCTCTGTATTGCCAGTTTAAATTAATATACAATTTTTAAATCAATTGCTGCCATAAAGATTTTAAAAATCAGGTGGATCACTACAGAGCCGAATAATCAGCAGGCAAAAAAGGGTCAGAAATGTGACAATCTCTCTGTGTGATGTGTTTTTCGCAACAAATTGTTCAAAGTGTGGTCTAAGAAAATTATATTTTTTACTTATGACTTGGTGTACAAAATTTCTTATCAGAGCAAATCAACTGCGGCAAGATGAATGTTGAATACTCGCAACGCTTGGCTCATTTCATAAAAGATGAGTGTCTCGTGTCCACATCAATTGTAATTAAAAGGTTCATCAATCCATTTTATAATATGACCATATGGAGAATCAATATAAATTAAATTTTCAATAATCACATGGAGTCCAATGGTTTTAACGGATCAATCAATTTCTTTAATACCTTTGAGTAATCACATACCGCCGACTTGTGTAAAGGTTATAATATTATTTTTATTTCATACTAATACTAACTACTTCATTCTGCTAAGAGTGATATCTTTTACACACACTGCCGACATCATAAATTTTCAAATCGCATGCATGTTTGGCAACAACGTATTGAGAAACTTCAAGGTCAATATTCGAGTCTCAGACAGTTTTTTGTATGTCCTTTAAGATTTGTTTTCTTGAGTTTGTAGCTTTTTACTCGAAATCAGTGTATGGTTATACTCTATTTATTTATGACACGATTTCTGTTAAAATATTTTGTTATCAATTATAATATTCAACTGCCTGCCATATCGTTTCTGACAATATTTTTACGACTTTCATAGCAATATTATAAATACAGTAGTATACAACATATCATTCTGCACTAAAATCCGATAGTAATCAAATCTGTACAGGCACATCAAAGCCGTATGGAATATTTAATCAGTTTTTAGGCCAACATCTGTTCAAATATTCTAACATTAAGAATTTCATCTATGATATTGTACCGGGCTTTCTTTTATAACTTATTATTATTTTTTCTATGTAATTCATATTGTTTACAACATTAACTTTCCGGTAGGTGTGTTGTTTTATGGTGTCCAATGTTTCAGTTGTGTTTCTGAAAAATATATCCTTATGTCTAGTGAGTGAATTATTTTCCTTGTTTAATCCTGAACCACTTCTCGTATTTGAACTGAGATAAACATAAAATACCAATCTGCCGGTTTTTTGTTATTTTGATCTGTGAATTTCGACTACTACAAAATATTACAAATTTCAATTTGCAGACATTTTAGTTATATTTAGTCTCTTTTCAGTTTTATTCACATATTTTTTTTAAGCTTAATGAAAAAATGTTTTAAACGTACAATAAGCGTGTCATTTGTGGCAATTGATGTAACGATGCACACATTTTTTAATAGAACTACAAACAGCAATCTGTTAACAAAAAAAGTATATTTATGACAGTAATTTCTTTTGTACAAAAGAAATATGTACTTATATTTTCTAATTACATGAAATTAAGAGTCACAAAGCTATTTACGAAATTTACAAAAAGAGAGGATTGAAAGAGTCAGCAATGCATGAAAAAAATCAAATGAATACATGGAGACTGTGAGAAGTTGTGGAAAAAAAATTCCTCTACACATGTACATAAAGTGGAAAAAAAGGGTTTTAAGTACCAGAAATACACTATGCAATGCAAGTTCAAGTCATTGTATGTTTAGTATAAAAAGTGAAATGGAACCAACTGTATTATTGATAAAGTTTATCGCCACCTTATCTACTACAACTAAGTAACTTTGATTTGATTATTATCCAACATACTTCTCAGCTAGAATCACTATTTAATATACAAATAAAAAAATGTGGTTTTGTGTAATTAGGAACAACAAAATAACGTTTAATTGAATTTCGTGGAAGGAAACGTCAGGTCATATTGAACAGCTATTCCAATAATATTAAAAATAAAATATATAAAGTAAAAAATATTGTAGTAATAAGGTGGGGATATAAATGCCCTGTTATATTAGAGATTTATATTAATAATAGTTTTCATGTTTTCAATATTTTCATAAGGTATCGAAAAACATGTACAGATTTTGAAGTTTAACCTCCCATTTGTGATATTTGCAGTTGGTTCTTTTATGTTTGACTCAATCCATTTATCCAAGCCGGGTATCTATGTTTAATCGTTTGAAGTGGGTAGCTGATTGATTCTTATTAACCCTTTGAGGAGTATGGCTGCGTATGTGCGTCCAAATGTTGTGTAGTCTAATATCGATTGTCATTCTTATGTTTTTTATTGAATTGTCATTATTTCTTCACATATCAATAAAAACATGGTGGTCTATGGCAAAACATCTATGGTTTTTAGCACTCAAATTATTTTTATTATTGTTTGCAAATAAACCACAGATTTTTTAAAAAGGTTAATATTTGTAAACAAATCGGTGTTCATTCGACTGTGGAACCGAAAAAGGACGAAGCCACACATAAATTTTACAGGAGACAAGAAACATTTTTGGATAAAACTTGGATAATTTTGGACAAGAGGCAAATTATGAAATATACACAACCTTGAAGTGCACGAAGACTGATTAACTGTTTCTTAATTGACTTTATCTAATATTAATAATTTTTCAAAAAAAAACCTATAAGTCTTTTTTTATGATCGTAATTTCCACAGGTCCTTAAACTTATTAACTTAAAAAATGAATTAAGGTACTTATTCAGCATTTTCAGCTAACGTTCTTTCGATAGAATGTGTATCAAGTTGTATTCATTGTGATTATCAAAAAAAAGTGTGGGTTACGTCCTTTTTCCTTTCAACAATCGAGATAATATTGAGCGTAAAATTCCATTTCAGGTTGTTACCTTTTCTGGAATTCATGTTAGTAGAGCATCACGTGAACACAGATGAGAGCAAAAAAGATCTAGTCCCAAATTCGAAGTAATAGTTTCTAGTAAATTATTTAAAATTAATAATGAATTAGTTTACACTTTTAACAATGTGTTCTATAAATCAAAAAAATAAATATCAAAAGGTCCGTATTTAGTCGAAACTAGCTCCTCAAAGGGTTAAAATATTAATATCAATTTATATTGTTGTATTTAATCAAATTAGGCATGTAGAATTTTACAAATGGATAGAGATTTATTTGTTTTATGTTGTACACCATTCACAGACACACCTACCGCAAGTGCAATGTTATATTTTACATGAATTTAAGAATCAGCTGCTGGCGATCGCTGACTTAAACTACCCTTTAAAATTTTTGATGAAAAATAATAACTTTGATTTAAGTACAGTAAGAAAAATATTAATTTTTATTACGTTGAATATTGCTTTCTTGGATCTTAATTAGGGTTCTTTAATTATAATGATTTAGTCTTTGAGTTGTTTGAACCGTGGTCAAAATAAGTGTATATTTATTCTTCGTTTGTTAAAAAATGATTAGTAGGAATTGCTGGGTTTGTGCAAACCAATGTCAAATGTTTGTGTGTCACATACAGTTACATCGTAGAACAGCTCGATGATGATTTCATAAATTGAATATTACATATGTAATTTATTATAAAAACAATGTAGCGAATGACTGTAAAACATCTTATTCGTTAAACTAGCAAAATATGATCTTCCGAAAATGTTAAAGAATTTCAATATAAATCATTTCATCTCCATGGAATCTCGAGCAGATAACACCCTTGTTAGTTTGCCAGCTTGAATTATTATTCTATGTATACCATTATTTTCATTGAATCTCTGGCAAATCACTCAAACGAGTAAATCTTTTCAAGTGATTGTAAAAGTTAAGTAAATATTTGCAGTGGATTCTTGATCTATCATTTTTAACACAACATATTGTTATTACTTGAACCGACAAACTGAGGATGGGTATTCGATATTAAATATTCTACAAAAGTAGTCTGTAGATAGAACTTCTGTGATTTTTTCAATTTTGCGTAATTTTAATCAGCTGTACTTGATGAATCTCTTTCAAAGCATTATATTACAATGTGAGCTGTCTATAAAGAATTTATTCTTCATATCAAAATAGAAATAATGAATTGGTACGTTATATACGTACCAATTCATTATATATGGTATGAACCGATGGCAGTGGCACTCTGCTGGCAGTAATTGCGACTTGTTCATTCACATTGTCATATAGGAAATGGATTCTCCTCAATGAAAATGAAGTACTTAATCCAATGGTTGTAATAGTTATATAACACCACAATGAGAAGATAACCCATATCATTGCATACGATATTCAATAATGATGAAATGAATTCTGAATGAAATATTATTTACTACTCTCCTCATTTTATATATTACACATCCGACAACAATTGAAGAATCGTAGACAAATCCAATGATAATAACACCATTAATATTGGGGTAGTCGAAAACATTAATAATGTAAATAATTTTGGATGTCGAAACACGCCTATTTGCAACACCGCAGCTCTGTCATTACCGTTTGATTTTTTATCAAGCGCGTAGACTGTTTCCGACTAGCTGGATAAAGTGTTTTAATTTTGTTCTGAAATTTATAATTATATTAAAATTGGTTGCGACAACCCAATTTGACGAATTGCAAAAACATGTTGAAAGCCATGTGATGACGTATTTTATCATGTGAATGATTTTATTCATAGCCGGGAACACAAAAATACATAAAAATTTGCTAGCATACATGTTGTAATAACACAAATAATACTCATAGTTAAACCATCAACGTTATAAGAAACAGTGAGTTGTCAATTTCGAGTTTTCACTGTGGAACTGTATTTTATAAAAAAATAATACAATTGACTTTCAGGTCAGGGTTAGGAGAAAGTGTATCGTAAATATTGTATTATTCTCAGATGAGTTGATCAATAGATTTAATTAGATAAATTTTAGATTGATTTCGATATAAATTTCTCTAGATGTATACTACTGCCAATTTACTTTATAATATAATTTTTTATATAGGATGTGTGAACGTTTTATGGTATATTATATTTTTTTAATATAAGAACCAAGCGTTCTGGTTTGTAGTTTATAATATACGTATTCATAATTTGAATAAATTTGTTTTAAGTAAAATAGAGTTAATATGAAGTAGGTTTTAAAATTCGATAACGATTATATCGCCATTACACTAGGTAATAAGAATTATTTTAAGTTATCTTTTAAGATATTTTCTCCACTTTCCTGTATTGTGTTTATCTTTGAATATTCCACAAATGCATGCATTTTTATCCGTCAGGAAATATCTGAGTGTGAAACTTGTTACGCACCACTGTATCTTCGAGTTTTTAGTAATATTTTATTGACACCTGTAGCCAGACATGACAGCATTTTGTTTAACCGGAGACGTCATTTGATGTGGGTTTGAAGAAAAATATTATATATTTGTCACTTGCTGCACTGGCTTGCACATATAGACAATATGAGAAATTTATAAAACATAGTTTTTTAAAAAATATTGTTTTCAATAATGAAACACCATATATAGGAGGTGTGTAGTCTGGCTGTTCCTTATAATATTACAATTGATCAACTTTCAATTTCCTACACTGTTTAATATTACTTTCAATTCTTTGATACATATTATATTAATAACCTGAATATAGATGATTGAAAATTAGTTTGATGTAAATTTGATTGAAATATTATGGCACAAGGACTCTCGCTTGACATGAAAAAGGTGGTACTTTTTTCAAAACAAATATAAGTAGCAAAATATTGCTGTTTTAGTATTTCTTCCAATGATATATATTTTTAATATTATTATAACAACTCAAATAATATGCTCTAAGAAAAAGAAACGCTAGTACTGATTGTTTTACTTTTTTGTGGTTTCAAAAAATATATATATCTATGCGAATAGTATATATAAATATATACTCAAATCGGCAAAATTTTTGTAACTAAGTTATTTGAAATTATGAATAAACATGTTACCCATTTTTCTTAACACTGTTAATGGAATGCACCCCCATGCAAAATACAATTGTGTGTGTACTTATTTAACGTCTTTGAAATAACATGGAAATTAATTTACTGAGTTTTCACTTCATCACCTTTCCCGTTAAAGCGAGAGTCTTCTGTGATCGATATTAAATGTATAATCTACATGAAACTTTTGACTGTGTTATATTATTAATTGAATGAACTTCTGTAATAGGAAGCCGACTTACAATATAAATGGGTTCTAAAAATTGTACCAGTTTGTCATTCTTTTTTTTCTAAAATAAAAAGGAAATATTTCTTATGAAACATTAAGTCTTCATTTCTAAAATAATGGTGTTACCAATGATCTAAAAATTACAGATGAGCCTGTGAGAAGTAATCTGAGCCAAGTATATTAAGAAAAAATGAGTTTGATGCTTTTTAATCATATGTCTTAAAACATCGTAAAAGTGAAGTGAGTTAAGTATATCGCTACAAAGTCGAAGTAAAATGAAAAAGTCGATTGATATGTATGCCAATCGTTTGCTGAAAGGTAAAACTTTGTAATGAAACACTGAAATATTTTATTTGAAAAAAATGCCCCATTTCTTATTTAATCTAATTATAAAACTTACTTTTAAAATTATTGCTATTGCTGTTACTTGAAAACATCAGCAAGATTAGTAAAAACACAATATTCCTTTGTACTTCATTCCACTTTATTTAATATGTCAGGACCGGTTTCGCTCATTACGAGCATCGTCAACTGATAAGAAATATAATTTAACAATGCTATTTATACAAAAATGAACAGTTATAAACAACAATTGGCATTGAAAAGAAAATACCAATTACATTAAAAGTGATTCTAAAATAGCACAAAATTAAAATGTTTAGCACAAAATTAAAATGTTTAACACATCTAACATATAATTAAAAAGTCATCTCAGATTAATAAATTTAGAATTTAAATTATATTTCTTATCAGTTGACGATGCTCGTAATGAGCGAAACCGGTCCTGACATATTAAATAAAGTGGAATGAAGTACAAAGGATTATTGTGTTTTTACTAATATAATGCCTTTCCACCAAGTATTGACAGTGAACACCCTAAAAGTGATCAGCAAGATTATTAGAATAACTAGATACAAAAAAACCTACTATTATCCTTAGCCTTTTAGCTGCCGTAGATAATTAATAGCAATTACCTAGCCCGCCAGCTGTAATTTGCAATTATTAATTTAATTAGTTATTGACGAGATAACTCGTCTCTGGCGTGTTGAGCACAAAACATTTTACGAGATATCTCATCTGTGGTAGCCATCGAGTTAATCATAAACCATAAAACAAACCATATAAAACCATAATTAACTATTTGAAAATTACAACACAAATCTTAAAGTTCAATTATCTCGAAACTATCTATTTTAGATTTATCTCACTGTTTCTTTAAGGTAGCCAATTGTACAGATTGCAATAGTGTATTCTTACTAAAAAAAAAATGCAATCCACTAAAACACTAAATAAAAAACGTGATTGTACACGAAAGTCCAATAGAAAAGATTCACCATTTTGCTACTTGACTCACTTCACTTCTAATGGGCTCAGATAGTATATGGTAAAATACTATTGTGATAAAGTATATCCTGTATTTATACACTGTTATTTTACCGTATTGTACTTTGTAATTTTATGAAATTAATAAAACAATAATTGCTCAAAATTAAATCAAAACAAAATTATTGTATTGTTACATAAAATCAGTTCACGGAGATGAAAAAACGAATCTGTGACACTACATTCTTTATTTTTATAAAACTTTGGTTATACGCTTATATTTCAGAACATCTTGAAATCATTTCGGTACTTTGTTGCATAATTTCATCCAGAAATTTATATTTCAGACTAATGGTTTTTTTCATCAGATTTTGCTGTCTAAGAACTACATAGCTCATTTATCTTTTAATGGTGCGTCAAAAGTTATTTCTACCACTGCCGCCAAGGTTATGATGCATTTTGTGTTAATATTGTGAAACATTTTTTGTATCTCTACTTGTTTGGTGAATTTTGTCAAAAATAATTATTTTCTATTACAGTCATTTTAATCAATTCGCTCCATGTTTTGGAGATGGACCTTTGGTTGTAAGATTTAAACATGTTTTTATATTTCAACGTCGACAGAATAAAAAAGTATACAAACGTACCAATTGATTATTCATTACCCTTAAGCGTCTAAAAAATATTTTGTACCTGGGCTGGATAACTAACTCATGCCAATGCATTGTCATAAAGTTTATTCCAGTGAACATTGTCAAATACAATACAATGTAAAATAATGATTTCGCGTTGACTATTTCTAAAATATGTTTGCAATAAACTTTGTGACCATAAATTAGAATAATTACTCATTTTATTTCGAGGACTCGCAATGAGCTGACTAATATAACTTTTAGACATATTGCTTACCTACACCAACAACATAGGTTCCCAAACTTATTGACCCATTACCCTCTTTTCAGCAGACGGTCTCCTAGAAATTTGCCTTTTTAAATTAAATATTTAACATTTTTATAAAGTTAGCTACATATGTACTTATATTTTTTTTAATAAAATACACTGATACTTAATTTTTATTAAAAAATATATTCTAATGAGAAGAATGAACTATCATCATTCACTACATTAAGTTATTAATGTTTTGCAGTTTGCTATTTTCAATAAAATTTCAGTTATAATGTGAAACGACATCACAAAATCGTAGATAGCATTTGTTTTTAATTTGATTTTATCGACAAAGTTACAAATTAGATATGAATTAAAAAGTTTTAGAATATTTTATAAGCTTAAAAAATATAGCTCAATTTTGCTTTCAAGACCCCTCTACTTTCCTCAGGGTCAGTATGTCCCCCTCGGCTGTCTCCGGTACCCTCAGGAAAGCCGATGGGTCCACTTTGGGAACCTATGCCCTACACCAGCGGTCTCCAAAATAGAGCCTGAGTAATTTTACGATCGGGTAGACGTGTAATGGCGCTGTTCGGAGGACTGGTTGTTAGGGTTTGTACATGGAAAATTATTTCTAGCATCCTAATCGTCATCGTAAAATCTCACGCCTAAATATCACATTATTGATATGTGTGATGTGGGAATATTTCTATCGTTCATTTAAAGTTTCTATTTCTGACTTAGAGAATTTTAGAAATTTATGTTTTAACGAAGATATTCACCACTTAGCAAGCGGAAACGGCCAAAAAGAATAATGAAAAGCTTTCTGTATTTGGTCTGAATGTTTCACAAATGTAATCAATTTTTATTTTCTGCTAATGGAACTTTCATGTACGTATTCACGGCACGCCATTTTGTGGGAAATTGCAGTCGTAAGTTGTTACAGTTAATATTGAATTTTGACCTTGAGATTGCGGTGACCACATATAAAGAAATTAGAAAATAAAATAATTCACCAGATACTGTCAACATTCTACTTTTGATATGTCTCCTTTTTTTTGTATGTCCACTCGCCATGGGGACAGCGATTATTTTGCAATCGAGTAGTTCAAGAGTATTTTATAAGAATAACGACTAAAAATGAACTGATTACCGGAAATGAAGAATTCATGGTAAATTTAAATACCTTTATACACGAGTGCACTTGCGCGTGAGTGAAATGTATGCTTTAAAATGTGTGTAAACAGAGCGAATTAAGAGTTTTTTTCTCGTTTTTAAGCACATAGGGTAGTTTTTGTTCTGTAAAACAAGAAAGAACTATTACACATGTTGTTTACAAACCGGTTTTAGGGCTTAAAGCATACGTTACGAAAGTTTCTTTGTGTACAGCCCACTACTGGTACTTTCAGAAAAACAATATCAGACGAAACATGTGGATACGCCGCTCTTTTCCGTTTGACGGATGTCGTATTTATTTTTTTAGCTTTATCACCTGATAAGCAATAATATGCGAGGAGTCTTTTAAAATATTGTCAAAACAATCCCTAAAAACTCCGGTCTACTTATGCTGAAAATATAAACGTCCGAGCTATTTCTTTACAGAACTATTATAATATAATATTATGAATAATATAGCACATGATTTCTAAGTCACTGTAGAACAGATGTTTTATTTTTAGATTTTCTAGTATCTACTTAAAAAGATTAGCCACGACTTTATTCTAAATGTACCAATTGTGATATTTTATTCTTCAAAGTACGGTCACTCATTATTTGAAATAGCAATATTATTGACAATTTTGGAAGCCTTTCATAGAATCATTAACGCAATAACAGTGGTGTTAATCGGACAATGGTGCATAACAAAAACATAGGTTTCAGTAAGAAAATATTCACATCGATTTATATATAATATGTACATACATATAACAGTCGTATATTTTTATAAATTTTGTGTTGAAATTTGAAATGTCTGGTAAACCTTTAAATTAATAAAAATAGTATTTTTTTGCGTATACCATACATTTACGTAAGCCAGTGAATTATATACGGTGTTTTTTTTTCAAAAATGGTGCATGGAAAATAAATACTTTTCTTTACATACTGTCATTTTTATTTTGCTTAGAATTTTTATGGAAAACGTTCTGAACTATTTTCTTGAATCGCCATAAACACTTTTCAATAGTTCTTCTTTTAATGCATAATATAATCATTAATTCGCAACTATGTTTCTATTATTGTTATCGAGAAACAAAGCTGGACTTGTAAATTTTAGTGATCTAAAGTTTTTAAAACAGGTCGTATAATTTATAAACATTTGCATTGTAATTAGAGAATAAAATTAAAGCTGCCTTTATAATAATGTGGAAATTCGACCATACGGCGTATTTCAGTGGTGGAGCGAAAAATCCGCCATTTTGTAGAGAAACTACACAACATGGCCGCCGAATTCTACCATACAAAAATGATCGATCTTCACAAGTAACAAAAGCCTGGGAAACACAAGAAGACGTAGCCACAAATTATAACCAGTACAACAAAGTTGGAGACGGGAATATGTCACGACTCGGAGAAGAAATCGAAGGAGATGTAAATGATAACGACAAAACAAAATCGAAAAGATGGTTCACGGGAAAAATATTGAAAGATTTTTGTAACGAAACTTCGATTCATGGGTTTAATCACATAGTAGCTCCAAATAGATCCATATTAGAAAAGTAAGTCAGGCATTCAGAAGCTTTTATGTGAATTTCTTTCGCGAAAAAATAAGGATCAATCAACTTCATTGCACTCATTATATTTGCAAATGAAAAATCACAAAAATACATCAACTTTTGGCGTAATTTGAGACTTAAGTGCTTTTTTCTGCAATAAATCGAATTATTACAAAAACCCTTTGCAATTACAGGGTCGGCTGGGCTATCGCAACATTACTGGCGGCACTTGGAGCAATTCAGTTATGCCTTGAGCAATGGCAACGTTATGTAGCCAGCCCAACTGTGGTAGCACTGGAAAAGGATTACCGAACCTGGAACAACACTTTCCTGGCACTGACAGCTTGTTTAGTTGTCAGATGTGAACCATCTCAAGCTGAGAAGCTGATTGGCAGACTCTGGAACGTCAAACATTCTGATGAGAAATATGCGTTGGTTTTATTTAATTTTTCCATAGATTCTTGTCTCTTGATTGATTAATGCAAGGTTTCCAAAACCTTTTTGCATATCAACACTTAGCTTATTTTGTTGGTTGAATAATTCATATATTCATGTAAGTATTTAAAAAAAATAACAGTTATTATTTATCTCGTAATTATTTTAAAACATGCAACATAAAAATATGATTAAATAAATTTCTTAATTACTGCTGGTCGATAGTGTCAAAACGTAAAGAAATTAACAACATTTGGACAATTCAAATTTATATGTATAATATAAGCTATTTTAAGACCCCAAAGATTTCGAGGCCCCAAGCGCGCACCTCATGCGCTTATGGAGTAATCTGCCACTGGGTGACGGCATCAATGAAGTTAAAAAAAAAACTATTCAAACCAATCAAATAAGTATGGCTGTCAAGTTTTAAGCTATTTATTCCTATTTTGTATTGTATAATATAGGCACAGGCTTACAGTTCTCGTTTTTATAAATTCACAATGTTTTTTTTTATAAGTATATTTTTGTTTTAGATATTACCTACAATTTGTAGAAACAGTTGCTAATTCCTCTTTGAATGATTTATCTGCCTTTGAGCCGTTCGTTGGAGACACAAGTCTAAAAGATGTTGATCTGTTTAAAATCGCTACTGAGGTATGCCCATTTAAACTATTGTATTTATTAGCGAGACTACAGTAAGTTAGTCATTTTTTTATATTATCAGACTTACAAGAGAAATCAGCGTATGCAGCCAATCTACACCGTGCCCTAAGTATTAAGGTCTTCGGTGTAGAACCGTAATCTCTACGCCGTAGATCTTATGTTTTTTTACTACTTTTATATATTATATAAAATTGTATTACTGTTATATGAGTTGGGTATCCATGCATCAGTAAAATAATTCGAATGTCTTGACATTTATACTTTTTTTATGGGATTATTTATTTACTGGATTTTAAGACGCGTATTTAACATTTTTTTGTATCTCAGAATTTAGAGTGTGTCTTATAATCACCGGCGCCTTACAACTGCTGTCAAAAATCCAAACTGTTATATATTATGAGAATACACGGAAAGCAACGATGAAGAGTCGAAGAATCAGAAAAGAATATTATTATCATTGACGTATCCATTTAACCAAAAATAAGCCTCACCGCTGAACAAATTTGTGAATAGAAAACGATGATCAATAGCAATCTTGTTTTCGGTCCATTCATCGAACATACGATCCACACTAAGTTCAAGCGGCTTCAATTGTTGAAATGGCAAAGCAAACTGAGCATAAAGCAGCTGTCAGCTATCAAATTGGCTGTCGCTGGAAAACAAACCTCTTTAAAAACATAATATATAGCTGAGGTTATTTCAAATGAAAGTTATAAGATACCAACTGTATTTATGCTTCCTGGGGTAGGTGGCGCTTCCATTTAAAGGACTCGTGGCATGGTTCGACAGATCGATCAACACCTCGTTTGTAAATGTTATGACTGAACGTGGAGTTTGTCATACAATCAATTCGATTGTATCTAGAAGCCAAAGTGTCCAGTAAGTTACATAATAGATTATATATATTATTAAGCGATATTGAAATTATTTGGGATTTTTCTTAGTTTTACAAAATCCATGACCTAATGCACTTCTTTGCTTAATTAGAGTGTTCATTATTCTTTATAATAATTTTATTATTTTTAATACTGGAATAAAAATAGTCTTCGAATTATAAAACACTGGTTAGAAATTTTGTCTTTATTGATCCTGTTGTCAAAAAATCTTCCAGTTACAGTCGATGCTTTGTGGTAAATAATGAAATGTAAGTTATTTTCAACGTAACAGGCAGTGACGTTCGTAGGCTATGTGCCGCCCCTAGGTAGAGTTTTAAATATCTTACTATTTTATTTTTTTGAAATAACATTATTTGCCGCCTATAGTGCTGAGATCGGTAAATGTCATATTTAAAGAAGGTTTTTGCGATCAATTCAACTACTGTTAAGCCATCGGTCATAATAGTATTGCCATTGAATTTTTTTTTCTCATCACTTTTTTTATCAAAGGCATTGGGCATCATATTTATTCTTAATCGAAATCGTATTTCAAAAATAATCAGTCATTAAGAAAAAAGCTGCCGCTCCCTAAGACTTGCCGCCCCTAGGCAACTGCCTACTCGCCTATGCCCACGGGACGTTCCTGGTAACAGGTTTCTTTTAATTTGACGAAGGATGGATGTAATGAATTTTTATAAAGAGTGCAACGCCAAAAGATATGTTCTGTGTAAATGTTATAATTAAAGAAGATTTTTGCAATAAAGTTTAGTAAAGGTTATCCATTGGTCAACTATTATTACTATTGAAAATGTATATTTTGACATTTTTTTATCAAAGACATTGAGGCGTCATATTTATTCAAAACCAAATTCATGTGTCAGAAATATTTAGTCATTTGAAAAAAAATCTGTGACCATTTGCCGCTCCCTATGACTTGCCGCCCATAGGCAACTGCCTACTCGCCTGTGCCCACGGGACGTCCTTGTCTATGTTACTCATTCTATGATGGCGATTGTATTAAAAATAATTTTAATTATAATGTATTTTGTACTCTTAAACAGGTTGGCTCTATCTTTGAAAGTGGAAACTCCTAATCAACCAATTTCCTGCAACTACGTTACCAAGCCATGCTATTTTAGAGTAGAACTTTATCAAAGTTGCGTATCGGTAAGACATTGCGTTAAATTCCAGTCGTTTAAGTTTCAAATTGAAATCATAAAGAGCACATGAAATGATAATAAAACAAAATTGGTACGACATAATGTAAATTTCATTTCGGTACGCTTCTAATTAAAAATATTGCAAATTACGTTGAGTGATTTATAGTCGAAGAATAGATTGAAATTAATGCTTTGATTTCTACATCCATGGGACATATTTTCATTGAAATAAAATGCATGTCTTTCTTTGTTGTGCTACCGCTGGATGGATTTACATTTTTCGTGGTAGTCCCTGTAGTAATTTAACTGTGTGAAAGAAACGCATTTTGTCGTCATATCGAATGCAATACTCCTCTTCAAATTTGATAACATTTAATTTTTAGTAAAAATACGTTGAATTGTTCATTAACTTTATTCCAAATAAAAGAAAATTAATCGAGTTAAGAAATGAAATTGAATTTTAATGTTTATTCATTAATATTTATTTACCAACAAACTTGACAATAGCTTTGGAAAAAGTTTATCGTATTTCTTGATTAATTACACTAGTACTTTATATCTTACTTGTAGTATTATGTCCATTCACCGTATGATGTGTTCGATATATCGACCGAAGCTACAGTAGCCGTATGCATGGGTCTGGACTACAATACAGACTGGAACGTTTTGGAGACCAGGGCCTCTCCGGATGTGCATGCTCTTACGGTTGATCAGCGGAAATGCCGCTTTCACAGTGAGCATACCGGAAGCGGTAAAAAGGTTGTGTGTACATATGTTTATATTTTTTTTGGGCGATGTGTTTTTTGATCAGTGGAAAATCTCGAAAACTGTGAATATAAATATATTTTTCAACATATACATTTTTAACCCGAACACGGTATAAAGAATCTTGCGAACGTTGTGTAATAAAATTAGGAAATGTGTATGTTTTATATCTACATATTGTCCCAAACCGAAACATGATAAATATTGTTTTACTTGTCAGTGAAAAATCGAATTTAAGTAAGAATATTATGTATTAATTAAACTGGCAATTTACTTGGTAGCGCTTTACTAAAATTAGCTCAAAATCAGGGCCGTAGCGAGGCCATTCGGCGCCTAAGTCACTAGTTTTGCGCCAAAATTTCGTATATTTATAAAAAAAAATCTGGCATCATTTTTGCCCCTCCTTTTGCTATCCCCTATATAAATATCCTACGGCCCAAATATGGTAAAAATAATACTGTATTTTACCTCTGAATTTTTTTTTATGGTGTAGAATAGATAGTTATTTGGGCTTGACGCAAGAACTATGTTTTTATCTGAATAAAAACATGTAATACTAGAATACTGTGATATATTTTTTATTTGAATTACATATATATTCATTTTGAGACAGTACATTTTAATTATAATTATATATTTAGTTAAAAAAATAACCTAAATATGGCATTTTAAAAGCGCTGGCATAGTAAGTTGTTGTGCAATATTGTGAAATAATAAAAGTAGATGGAATTGACAATTCAATGAAGTAATGTATCAAATGATGATATTTTATTTGATTTTTCAGCGTAAAGCTATACTTATTCCATATATTGATGATTTTATTATTACCTTAAATATTATGAAAACCAATTCGTTGGCTTTTATTCGACGTAGACGTGCTACGCAAGCTACAGCGACGTTTGGAAACTATCCTCATAATATATTTTCATGATTTACATGTTTGTGACGTTTTATAACCTGTGGCATTTTTAATATGTGTTTACATTAAAGGAATATAGCAACAGCATCTGTAGACAAGAGTGTCGCCAAAGAATGGCCTTAAAACTGTGTGGTTGCAGGCCATTCTTTTACTTCCTTAGTGGTAAATATAATATAATTTACATTCAAATAAAACCTAGTCATTTAAAATCAGACATTGTAGATAATTTGGTATTGATTGTATTAAGGGTAGGCCAAAAACTAATCGAGTTATTTATAAGTTAATACAAGATGACATTTTCACGAGAAGCAATCTTTTTATTGTTATGCCTATTTTGTTTGGTAACGGTTCGCCATCTTTTAGGCTACACGACTCTCAGTTCGAAAAAAGCTTACTATTTTTCGCAAAAAAAAAAAAACAAAGCTATCAATATTTTTTAATTTAAAATTTCGACGAAACGTTTATTGTCGTGTTAAATTTGTGACAATTGAATCAAATACCGGTTGAGATTTAAAAGAGTTAATTTCATTTTAGTTGAACCCACCAAGCCTTGTGGTCCAGAAGGCATGGTATGCTTGTCGAAGCATCGAGATTCCTTGATCAGGTTGGCGGGGTGTTCATGTCTACCGCAGTGCGTCGATTCTACATACGAGATCAGTTATCTGAAAGAAAATGTGTGGTAAAAAACACGAACAAATACATTAACAAATGTCTCAAATACCGTAGCAAGTAGCTTACTTTTAGTAAAGTTTACTTTACAATATACGCAATCAATAATAATTGAAGACACAGGTGGATAAATGAGTTATGTTACAAAATAAAAGTATTTATTAATTGATTAAAGTAGTGGCGGATTACCCCATAAGCGCAAGAAACGCGCGCTTGGGGTCTTCACATTTTAGGGGCCTCAAAAATAGCATAAATTATATACGCCTGTATATTTTAATTTCAGTTTTTTATATTCATTATTATTCTACAAAGAGTTTTGCAGCACTTTTATGTTATTCGAAAAAACAGAGCCTCCAATTTTATTGAGCCAAGGGCCTCCAAAGTACTTAATCCGCCACTGGATTAAAGTAAACGTAGACTTTCATCTAACTGTTTTTGTATTCAATTGTTATTTCTAGAAGCGAATCAGCAGTGTATAAATTAGTTGCATGAATCATATTTTCCATATTTTAGGACTGGACCATTTGCTGAACGATCTTCAATTAAACTAGGCATACTGCCACCTCGGTCGCGATATCGACGGCAGATACTATTTTGTTTCGAAGATCTTGTTGGTAAATATGAATCAAGTTACATAGTGTATTATTAAAAGCCACCAAGTGCAATTGACATTTAAATTATCAATAATGATACATTTTAAAACTACGATTTAATAAGTCGTATGTTAGGACAAGCACAAGCTTAAATGTGGCCCTCATCGGACGAAGATATTAGTACCAAAATTTTGGTATTGCAAACATCAATATCGGTGATACAAAAAAACGTTTTAACAGAGCATACATAAACTACGAACAATTGGAATAGCCGGGCGAATAAATATTTTGTTTATATATAAAAAATAACGGTATTTTTCATTTTAAAATACGATACTACGGTATTGAAAAAAACACTACGAATATCACGATACTGGTTCCAGTAATACCGGTATTGCAATCTTTTGATGAAAATGCTTGTTGTTGTGTCTTGTTCCTACCACGGTGAACGGATTCTACCGAACATTACTTTTCCGAACACGAACACTCCGAACGGGAATAATCCGAACACGAACACTCCGGCCAAGAATACACCGAACACCGATTCTTTCGGACTCGGAATCTTCCGCACACAGAACCTTCCGGATATAGAATACTTCGCACACCGAATACTCCGAACATTTAAATATTTTTATTAGAAAAATCATTGTTTTATTGTAACGTGGAATGTTTTATGGCAATTATGCCAACTATTTTTCATAATGAAAACAAGAAACGTATTTAATTTTCATGTATGTAAGCAGTTTAAATTTTTATTCGTATTTTAGCTTAATTTTGAAAATTGCGTTGTATTATAATTGTGCTGATATTTTTGATTATATTGAAAGGAAATACCATGCATATAAACATTTAAAATTGCAAATTGATATTAACAGTACTTTAAACATAATTTTATTATCTTATTGATACACATAGTATACATATTTTACATTCACTTGACAAATGGAAAAATGTGTACAATTGGTCATTGGACATGTATATATCAAATTTTAAACATATTATGTGTTTGTAATTTTTTTATTGCAATGACTTAAATAAATAATTTTAGCAATTATTATTATTGAAAGAAATGAAAGTTATTCTTAGATCTGTTAATATTATATTCCCCCCTCTCATCCATCCTATCTTATGAACGGGGCGTATCGAGAGTGATTAGGTTACCACAAGTCCTGTCATAGTCCTATCCTTCTATCCCTACTCTCTTTGGAAAAAGAGAGGTTGGACAACTGAGTAACAAGCAGTTCTCGTTGAAACACTTATGTTGCGATAAACTGATGGCCATAGACTAGTATACATAGGACTGTGACTTTTTCTTTGAATTTGCAATACTTCTTTGTGAATCAATGTTATACAATGACAAATGTAGGTATTATAGCTTTAAGATAGATTTTTTGTGTGAATTTTTTAAACTTTATAAAGCATCAAAAAATAGTTTAGTGTAGTTTGGTGGTTTGGTATCCAATATAAGTTTTTATTTCAGAATTAAAGTCAATTAATGTTATTGTTGAGAGTTTTAATACATGTTTTGATGTTATAAAAACGTCGTAATCTCATGAACAAAATTTTAATGTCCATTTATTGGTGTAAAAGCTCAATAATTTTATTAAAGATACTTTAGTTCTTCTGAAAGATTGGATTTACTTTATTGAAAAATTCCATTTCTATGTGGATTTAGTGTTGGGATGAATATAAATATTTTTTAGACTTATGAATCAATAGAAGTCAGAGAGTAATGCTGTTTATTTAAGGGTACATATCAACACATTTATGTAGTAAACAAATCACGATACCATGAAAACAGTTTTATCAAAAAAATATAATATATTACTAAAATAAGAAGGAAAAAAGACATTTTATTTATTAACATTATAGAAAATTAACAGGATTTTTCATTAAACTTAATATGTAACTACATATAGGTACATAAAAACATAAATATAAAAAAATAAGTTTTTTTAGCTACATTATTTATTTGTTATATTAGCAAGCGATCATTGTGTCAACTGTCTAAAAAGGTCGACTCATAGTAGATCTAAAATCCAAATATGAAAAGTTTACAAAATATGTATTTATTATCATATAATAAAAAACAAAATATACATACACAATATACATGTTTACAAAATATATATTTATTACAATATCATTACCCTTCAGGTATTAATCCTCTGACGCTGAAGTCAGAGGGTCGGTAGCCATTAACAGATCTACAATGTTTTCGCACGAAATGGTTGTAAAATAATAACATTATTATTTTGTAAACCAAAGACCTTTTAGCACTGCGTGCATTTAATCCAAAACAAATGTTTATATTCAACAATAATAAATATGTATTATCTCTTATATCGTGAGTTTCTATTTAAGAATAAACTATTTTTTTAAAAGCACTACTGTCATTAGATTACGACGTTTTCATAACATTAAAACATGTATTAAAACTCTCAACAATAATATTAATTGACTTTAATTCTGAAATAAAAACTTATATTGAATACCAAACCACCAAACTACATTAAACTATTTTTTATGCTTTATAAAGTTTAAAAAAATTAACACAAAAATCTATCTTAAAGCTATAATACCTACATTTGTCATTGTATAACATTGATTCACAAAGAAGTATTGCAAATTCAAAGAAAAAGTCACAGTCCTAAGTATACTAGTCTATGGCCATCAGTTTATCGCAACATAAGTGTTTCAACGAGAACTGCTTGTTACTCAGTTGTCCAACCTCTCTTTTTCCAAAGAGAGTAGGGATAGAAGGATAGGACTAGGACAGGACTCGTGGTAACCTAATCACTCTCGATACGCCCCGTTCATAAGATAGGATGGGTGGGAGGGGGAATATAATATTAACAGATCTAAGAATAACTTCTACTATACTTTCATTTCTTTCAATAATAATAATTGCTAAAATTATATATTGAAGTCATTGCAATAAAAAATTTACAAACACATAATATGTTTAAAATTTCATGTACACATTTTTGCATTTGTCAAGTGAATGTAAAATATGTATAATATGAGTATCAATAAGATAATAAAATTATGTTTAAAGTACTGTTAATATCAATTTGCAATTTTAAATGTTTATATGCATGGTATTTCCTTTCAATATAATCAAAAATATCACCACAATTATAATACAACGCAATTTTTAAAATTAATAAGCTAAAATACGAATAAAATTTTAAACTGCTTATATACATGAAAATTAAATACGTTTCTTGTTTTCATTATGAAAAATATTTGGCATAATTGCCATAAAACATTCCACGTTACAATAAAACAATGATTTTTCTAATAAAA
>CM062823.1:11472092-11509306 GCA_031772345.1 Himalopsyche anomala
TCCTACCACATATCACGATATCACAATCTTTTAAAATGTTTAAATATTCCTTTTCCTTTTTACTTGTATGCAAGTAAATCGTTAAGAGCTTTTATTCGTACTAACCTATCGTATTTTATCTAACACTATTTTACCAGATTAGAGTAAGTCTCTTGGTTTACTGAATATTGGCAAGCAAATTACAATGACAGTTTCCATAAAGTACTGTCGTTTTTTTGTTGATCTAACTGCGTCTAAATGATCTTATTTTGGATCCATCAAATATTATTCATCTCCGAAAAGTTCTTCTGATACCACTCCTCATAACAAGCGTCATTTTTAATAAATTCTGAGCGAGAATATCATACTAACATACATCATCTAAACGTCATTAATTAAAATTTCAGTTTCGTTCGGTGGAGCAGCTGGCCTTTTTCTTGGATGCAGTTTCCTCAGCGGCATAGAAATAGTTTACTTCATATTGGCGAGACTTTTGTCGGCCGTTTATAGATTTTTCGGCGGGAAAAATATCCCTCAAAATGGCGAACATGAAAATGTCAACAAAATGGTGACTGCTAAAGACGACGCCAGCAGAAAACGGAGAGAGATCGATACAAAACAATCCAGAATGAACGAACTGATTCATAGAATTGCAGAATTTGAGTAGAGTATGCAAATTAAATTTAGTCCTTTCTAGACTTTGTAATATTATAAATAATATAAAAATCAGGACACTTTCATAATGACTTATTATTTTCACTCTTGTGTGCAATAGCGAAATAATTTTAATTCTAATAATATTGCATAAACTGTGCTGTAAAAATAAAATTACATATGAGAATGATGTTTGGGCCATCGTGTATTTGTAGAGATATAATATACACGTACATAATAAATGACTAATTTACTAAATTTAATATATATGTAAAATTGTTGAATAGCAAAAATTTAAGTAAAGACGTAGAAACAGATCTACTTTATTGTTTTGATGAAATGAAAATGTCTTTTGGATTATTCGTAATAATTATATCCTGCAGTTCAAAAATGGAACAGTAAATTGTTGCTATATTCATGCATGTACAACCGTTCTTCAGAGCAATTTACTTGCACAAGAAAAAAACAACTCAATGGAAAACTTAAATGCGAAGAATAATGGCAATGTAAGTATGCTATAGATCTTATGTAAATATAAATGATATAAAGTTTATAATTAATATAAGTCAGCCGAAAGAAGAAAATAAAACAATACAATTATGAATGGTTAAAAGTTATTATTCTTTGTTCAGCTTTCATGTTTGACTTTGACAAGCATGTAGCAACTTAAGGCGTCAGTTATTCTTGAAATACGAACAACTTTGATAGTTTTCCATTTTCACATTATTCAGTAGGCCGCGAAAACAGCAGCACGCGCTCAGCTGTTCCTGATTTGTTTACGTAAACAAAAAATAATTGACCCATAAATAAACAATACTTTTTAAATATAAATTCATCTGTCTTACACAAACTTGGTGACTGGATTGGCAAGTAAACTGTGTTATAATTATAATAATATTCTAGTAGTAAAATAAATAAATGTAGTGATTTATACTCTTTGACGGAATACGTCAAATGCAGTATATGTATGTCCAATCTATGGACAAATTAAAACAAATGACAAACGTTTTGGTATAATTACAGAATCGTGTTTGCTTGTTTAGTAAGTATTTTATGTTACGAATTATGAGATAAACAATTGAAACACCTGTTAATGATGCACCTTTTTAAGATAATAATTAATTGCTCACTTTCAAAATGCATATAGCTAGTAAATTTGAATCACGTAATAGACAATCATTTGCTTTGAATAATGGAAAATGTTATTGACATATTTTAAATATACATATTGTTATAATGTTAGATAGCATTATTTCTCCTATAACTTTATCGAATTATTATGTTTCGTATTTCAAAGGGCGACGGTTAATATATTCTATAATAAGAATATAAAAAAACACCCCTAAAGATTGCGGTTGCCAAATATTTAAAAAAAATGTTGATTAGAAAATAGATAAGCTCTTTTTTTCGTATCAAAAAATGTGGATGAATATCGTAATTAATGTAGAAAATATTTGTTCATTTAATAATATATTTATGATGTTGCATAGTATTTTAATTAAAATTATCCCTTCATTATTTTTTATAAACATATCACTTTGTTCGATGTTGTTTTTTCTTTGTAAATAATATTTTTTTTTTTTTTAATAAATACAGTTTTTGCCACGACATTTAAACATTTACAATACAATAAAACAATCGTATAGTAACTGTTTACGACATACGACACAAAACCATAAAAAATATATTATATTAGGTCGGTCGTGTAGTCGTGTGTAGGAATTGACCAACTGGGATTTCGATGTTTTAGGTGTTCCCAGTGTCCGATTAGTCAAAATACACTTATATCGTATTTGAAAATTCAGCATGACTAGCTGTAAGCCCGTTGACCTCAACGGAGGGATTTTTGTTGCATTTTTAAGTAGTCAGAAAAGTTACTGGCGTGAAAAATAAATTACTAACCTATTTATTGAATAATCCAGAAATTCTGATAGTAAAAGAAATATCTCGGGGCGTATATCGACAGCCCTGCCCTGCAGTATTTAAATTGTAAATTATTTATTTTTGGAATAATGTTCTAGTTTGCTAACAACTATTTTTCGTAATAGCAGAAATTTCGTAAGTTATTGAATTTTTGGAATAATGTTTAAGTTTGCTAACAATCATTTTTCCTAGAAGCAGAAATTTTGTAAATTATTTAATCTTTGGAATAATGTTTATGTTTGCTAACAACCATTTTTCTTAGAAGCAGAAATTTCGTAAATTATTTTATTTTTGGTATAATTTTTAAGTTTGCTAACAATTATTTTTCCTATTAGCATAAATAGACCTCGTAAATTATTTAATTTTTGGAATAATGTTTAAGTTTGCTAACAACCATTTTTCATAGTAGCAAAAATAGTCCTTGTAAATTATTTAATTTTTGGAATAATGTTTAAGTTTGCTAACAATTATTTTTCCTATTAGCAGAAATAGACCTCGTAAATTATTGAATTTTTGGAATAATGTTTAAGTTTGCTAACAACCATTTTTCATAGTAGCAAAAATAGTCCTTGTAAATTACTTAATTTTTGGAATAATGTTTAAGTTTGCTAACAACCATTTTTCTTAGAAGCAGAAATTTCGTAAATTATTTTATTTTTGGTATAATTTTTAAGTTTGCTAACAATTATTTTTCATAGTAGCAAAAATAGTCCTTGTAAATTACTTAATTTTTGGAATAATGTTTAAGTTTGCTAACAATTATTTTTCCTATTAGCAGAAATAGACCTCGTAAATTATTGAATTTTTGGAATAATGTTTAAGTTTGCTAACAACCATTTTTCTTAGAAGCAGAAATTTCGTAAATTATTTTATTTTTGGTATAATTTTTAAGTTTGCTAACAATTATTTTTCATAGTAGCAAAAATAGTCCTTGTAAATTACTTAATTTTTGGAATAATGTTTAAGTTTGCTAACAATTATTTTTCCTATTAGCAGAAATAGACCTCGTAAATTATTTAATTTTTGGAATAATTTTTAAGTTTGCTAACAACCATTTTTCATAGTAGCAAAAATAGACCTCGTAAATTATTTAATTTTTGGAATAATGTTTAAGTTTGCTAACAACCATTTTTCATAGTAGCAAAAATAGTCTTTGTAAATTACTTAATTTTTGGAACAATGTTTAAGTTTGCTAACAACCATTTTTCTTAGAAGCAGAAATTTCGTAAATTATTTTATTTTTGGTATAATTTTTAAGTTTGCTAACAATTATTTTTCCTATTAGCAGAAATAGACCTCGTAAATTATTGAATTTTTGGAATAATGTTTAAGTTTGCTAACAACCATTTTTCATAGTAGCAAAAATAGTCCTTGTAAATTACTTAATTTTTGGAATAATGTTTAAGTTTGCTAACAATTATTTTTCCTATTAGCAGAAATAGACCTCGTAAATTATTGAATTTTTGGAATAATGTTTAAGTTTGCTAACAACCATTTTTCATAGTAGCAAAAATAGTCCTTGTAAATTACTTAATTTTTGGAATAATGTTTAAGTTTGCTAACAATTATTTTTCCTATTAGCAGAAATAGACCTCGTAAATTATTGAATTTTTGGAATAATGTTTAAGTTTGCTAACAACCATTTTTCATAGTAGCAAAAATAGTCTTTGTAAATTACTTAATTTTTGGAACAATGTTTAAGTTTGCTAACAACCATTTTTCTTAGAAGCAGAAATTTCGTAAATTATTTTATTTTTGGTATAATTTTTAAGTTTGCTAACAATTATTTTTCATAGTAGCAAAAATAGTCCTTGTAAATTACTTAATTTTTGGAATAATGTTTAAGTTTGCTAACAATTATTTTTCCTATTAGCAGAAATAGACCTCGTAAATTATTTAATTTTTGGAATAATGTTTAAGTTTGCTAACAACCATTTTTCATAGTAGCAAAAATAGTCTTTGTAAATTACTTAATTTTTGGAACAATGTTTAAGTTTGCTAACAACCATTTTTCTTAGAAGCAGAAATTTCGTAAATTATATTATTTTTGGTATAATTTTTAAGTTTGCTAACAATTATTTTTCATATTAGCAGAAATAGACCTCGTAAATTATTTAATTTTTGGAATAATGTTTAAGTTTGCTAACAACCATTTTTCATAGTAGCAAAAATAGTCCTTGTAAATTACTTAATTTTTGGAATAATGTTTAAGTTTGCTAACAATTATTTTTCCTATTAGCAGAAATAGACCTCGTAAATTATTGAATTTTTGGAATAATGTTTAAGTTTGCTAACAACCATTTTTCATAGTAGCAAAAATAGTCCTTGTAAATTGCTTAATTTTTGGAACAATGTTTAAGTTTGCTAACAACCATTTTTCATAGTAGCAAAAATAGTCCTTGTAAATTACTTAATTTTTGGAATAATGTTTAAGTTTGCTAACAATTATTTTTCCTATTAGCAGAAATAGACCTCGTAAATTATTGAATTTTTGGAATAATGTTTAAGTTTGCTAACAACCATTTTTCATAGTAGCAAAAATAGTCTTTGTAAATTACTTAATTTTTGGAACAATGTTTAAGTTTGCTAACAACCATTTTTCTTAGAAGCAGAAATTTCGTTAGTTATTTTGTTTTTGGTATAATGTTTAAGTTTGCTAACAACCATTTTTCATAGTAGCAAAAATAGTCCTTGTAAATTACTTAATTTTTGGAATAATGTTTAAGTTTGCTAACAATTATTTTTCCTATTAGCAGAAATAGACCTCGTAAATTATTGAATTTTTGGAATAATTCAACTG
Source organism: Himalopsyche anomala (assembly GCA_031772345.1). Classification (NCBI taxonomy): domain Eukaryota; kingdom Metazoa; phylum Arthropoda; class Insecta; order Trichoptera; family Rhyacophilidae; genus Himalopsyche; species Himalopsyche anomala. Next base: position 11,477,449 of record CM062823.1, read on the forward strand.
TTTATGTATGCATGTGAAGTATGCGTATTTTGGAATTTTTAGAATAATTTAAATGTGTGCTTAATATATAATATTTAAATTAGATCAATTCTGACAGTTGTGTGTTTGCCCGAGCGGTAACGATCTCAACTCATAATCTACAGGCGATGGTTCGATCGACGGTCGTGGCGTTTTTTTGTATGATAATTCAATTTTTCAGCGACTTGATTTGTTTCGTCAAATAATAAACAGTGTATTGGGAAAATATGTCTTTAATATGAATACAAATATTGCGTCAGCGGAGCTGGTGAAGGAGGGTGTGGGAAGGGGCAGGGGAGGGGAAATCGCGGACAATCATGCAATCATTCGGACATTATCGAGTATTAATATATAGACTAGCTGTAAGCCCGTTGACCTCAACGGAGAGATTTTTGTTGCATTTTTAAGTAGTCAGAAAAGTTACTGGCGTGAAAAAAAAATTACTAACCTATTTATTGAATAATCCAGAAATTCTGATAGTAAAAGAAATATCTCGGGGCGTATATCGACAGCCCTGCCCTGCAGTATTTAAATTGTAAATTATTTATTTTTGGAATAATGTTCTAGTTTGCTAACAACTATTTTTCGTAATAGCAGAAATTTTGTAAATTATTTAATTTTTGGAATAATGTTTATGTTTGCTAACAACCATTTTTCTTAGAAGCAGAAATTTCGTTAATTATTTTATTTTTGGTATAATTTTTAAGTTTGCTAACAATTATTTTTCATAGTAGCAAAAATAGTCCTTGTAAATTACTTAATTTTTGGAATAATGTTTAAGTTTGCTAACAATTATTTTTTCTATTAGCAGAAATAGACCTCGTAAATTATTTAATTTTTGGAATAATGTTTAAATTTGCTAACAACCATTTTTCATAGTAGCAAAAATAGTCCTTGTAAATTACTTAATTTTTGGAATAATGTTTAAGTTTGCTAACAATTATTTTTCCTATTAGCAGAAATAGACCTCGTAAATTATTTAATATTTGGAATAATGTTTAAGTTTGCTAACAACCATTTTTCTTAGAAGCAGAAATTTCGTTAGTTATTTTGTTTTTGGTATAATTTTTAAGTTTGCTAACAATTATTTTTCATAGTAGCAAAAATAGTCCTTGTAAATTACTTAATTTTTGGAATAATGTTTAAGTTTGCTAACAATTATTTTTCCTATTAGCAGAAATAGATCTCGTAAATTATTTAATTTTTGGAATAATGTTTAAGTTTGCTAACAACCATTTTTCTTAGAAGCAGAAATTTCGTTAATTATTTTATTTTTGGTATAATTTTTAAGTTTGCTAACAATTATTTTTCATAGTAGCAAAAATAGTCCTTGTAAATTACTTAATTTTTGGAATAATGTTTAAGTTTGCTAACAATTATTTTTCCTATTAGCAGAAATAGACCTCGTAAATTATTTAATATTTGGAATAATGTTTAAGTTTGCTAACAACCATTTTTCTTAGAAGCAGAAATTTCGTTAGTTATTTTGTTTTTGGTATAATTTTTAAGTTTGCTAACAATTATTTTTCATAGTAGCAAAAATAGTCCTTGTAAATTACTTAATTTTTGGAATAATGTTTAAGTTTGCTAACAATTATTTTTCCTATTAGCAGAAATAGACCTCGTAAATTATTTAATTTTTGGAATAATGTTTATGTTTGCTAACAACCATTTTTCTTAGAAGCCGAAATTTCGTTAATTATTTTATTTTTGGTATAATTTTTAAGTTTGCTAACAATTATTTTTCATAGTAGCAAAAATAGTCCTTGTAAATTACTTAATTTTTGGAATAATGTTTAAGTTTGCTAACAATTATTTTTTCTATTAGCAGAAATAGACCTCGTAAATTATTTAATTTTTGGAATAATGTTTAAATTTGCTAACAACCATTTTTCATAGTAGCAAAAATAGTCCTTGTAAATTACTTAATTTTTGGAATAATGTTTAAGTTTGCTAACAATTATTTTTCCTATTAGCAGAAATAGACCTCGTAAATTATTTAATTTTTGGAATAATGTTTAAATTTGCTAACAACCATTTTTCATAGTAGCAAAAATAGTCCTTGTAAATTACTTAATTTTTGGAATAATGTTTAAGTTTGCTAACAATTATTTTTCCTATTAGCAGAAATAGACCTCGTAAATTATTTAATATTTGGAATAATGTTTAAGTTTGCTAACAACCATTTTTCTTAGAAGCAGAAATTTCGTTAATTATTTTGTTTTTGGTATAATTTTTAAGTTTGCTAACAATTATTTTTCATAGTAGCATAAATAGTCCTTGTAAATTACTTAATTTTTGGAATAATGTTTAAGTTTGCTAACAATTATTTTTCCTATTAGCAGAAATAGACCTCGTAAATTATTTAATTTTTGGAATAATGTTTAAGTTTGCTAACAACCATTTTTCATAGAAGCAGAAATTTCGTTAGTTATTTTGTTTTTGGTATAATTTTTAAGTTTGCTAACAATTATTTTTCATAGTAGCAAAAATAGTCCTTGTAAATTACTTAATTTTTGGAATAATGTTTAAGTTTGCTAACAATTATTTTTCCTATTAGCAGAAATAGATCTCGTAAATTATTTAATTTTTGGAATAATGTTTAAGTTTGCTAACAACCATTTTTCTTAGAAGCAGAAATTTCGTTAATTATTTTATTTTTGGTATAATTTTTAAGTTTGCTAACAATTATTTTTCATAGTAGCAAAAATAGTCCTTGTAAATTACTTAATTTTTGGAATAATGTTTAAGTTTGCTAACAATTATTTTTCCTATTAGCAGAAATAGACCTCGTAAATTATTTAATTTTTGGAATAATGTTTATGTTTGCTAACAACCATTTTTCTTAGAAGCAGAAATTTCGTTAATTATTTTGTTTTTGGTATAATTTTTAAGTTTGCTAACAATTATTTTTCATAGTAGCATAAATAGTCCTTGTAAATTACTTAATTTTTGGAATAATGTTTAAGTTTGCTAACAATTATTTTTCCTATTAGCAGAAATAGACCTCGTAAATTATTTAATTTTTGGAATAATGTTTAAGTTTGCTAACAACCATTTTTCGTATATATATAAATAAATAGTTAATTAAATTATTATATATAATTGAGCAGCCCTATATAGCCGTTCACAACCCTGCAGGTGGAAATCTTGGAATTCAATATCGTTTAGTGCAAGATTTCACCCACAGATGTCATTATTAGTTCACTTAAAACGCGTTCTTATTTTTTGCTTTGTATTATTTAAATTATATAAAGTTTTTATATCGCTTTTCTCAAGTGGATTCGTAGATCAGTGTGTAAGCCGTCCGAACGACGCGCATGAAAATTGGGGCATGGTATCGAATCCCACAGCTTGACAGAATATTTTTTGAAAATTAATTGTTTTTACACATAATAAAATAAAAATGTCATGATTTCAAAAATTCACTCATGACGTCAGAGAAAAATGAAGAAATGAATTAATGACGACAGCGGGGCAGGATGGGGGAGGGGGACCGTCTTTCTTGACGTCATCGAAAAGGCGAAATCGCGACCATAATATACAAACGAAAAAAGTATCTCTTTAGTATGAATAAAAAAATGTTGACAGCGTGGCTGGGGCGGAGGAGGGGAAGGGGAAATCGGGGACAATTTACAGACGGACGGACGGACGGACGGACGGACGGACATTAACGACTATTAATATATAGATTGAAACGCTTTTGTAGTTGATTTTATATTTAGCCTTTTTTAGATTTTAAAACCTGTGTTCAGCCAATAGCACGTCGGTTTTTGATGCACGATTTCAATAAAGTTTTCATGTCATTTTTTAAATATAGACGGATATGTAGTGCAGTGGCCGAAGACGTTCGGTTCCGTGATACATCGCACGGGTACAAATTCCACTATGAACAGTATTTTTTCAGTAAATTGATCGATTTCTGTTCAAATGCATGAATGTATGTGATGTCTAAAAAAATCTCTCCCACCCTTCCAATTCTAAAATAACGAGTCATAGCAAGAGCGATTAGCTAACTGATAATCCTGTCCTAGCTCTTTTCATTCTATTCCTACTTCGACAAAAAGAGAAGTTGAGCAACTGAGTACCATGCAGTTCTGATAGAAAAACTTCAGTTGAGATACCTTTATTAAGAGACTATATGCTCCACATTCAAAGCGAACAAGGATTAAAAAAAAGTTTGGTTATATTGGTATTCATTTGAAAACCGGTATTCAATAAAACGGATTTCACGGATGTTGAAAACCAGAAAAAAGTCTCGTATGTTGATTTTTCAATCGATTTGTGGTTCGCATTAAATAATGACTGAGAATTTTCCATGTTTCCTACCCGATCTTATATATATCAATACATCTTTAACGTTGTCACTTTTACTACAGTAATTGATAGAATATGAAGAAATATTTAAACATTAATTAATGAAAAAAATTCTGACATTGCTGTAATGCGAATGAAATGTTATCATGCATAATTTAGGATTTTTTATAATATTCATCAAGGGCGAGTTCAATACGCCGAAGTAATAATTATTTATAATAATCGATCAGCACCAATTGGTTTCTTAGTACATACAGTGTTTCTTAATTGTTATTATTCGTATTTGTCAGCAGTTTGTGAATATGTGAAATTGAATACATATTCATAATATTAGCATAATTTTTGACAGATTGCAATATTTGGTATGGTCGTCAGTTGAACAAACACTGCAAGGACTCGATGGGTTTATATTTAAACTTAATTAGTTGTATAACTTACTTAAAACTTACCGTAAAATAATTTATAAAATATGCGCGTTTAGAAAAAACAAAACATTAAAATGAAAGCATTTAGTCATTCAAATTTAATTGCAAAACGTTTTGTAACGATGTATTGAAATGGTTAATTGTTGTATTTAAAAGAATTAAGATGCGTTATATACAATTAGTACATACCCATTAATTCGTAAAGACACAAATTAGCGTATTGAACAAAACATTTTTTATTATTTTTCGATACCGATTTGGAGGATCTTGTGGTCTTGTGGATCGATACTTTGTGGAAATTTATTTTTATTATAATTGTATTACTTTGTTATTCCAATGATTGCGATAAATGGTTCACTTCCTCGAGATGTATAATTTGAAAATATTAAAGAGGCGAAACACGTGTCATAATTAGTTACACACTTAGTGGAATAACAAAGTTATAAAATTAAATATTATTTTTGTTATTTCTATAGTAATATAACATTATATGCATATTTAAAACTACATGCTTTTAGGGATCAAACCCCTATAGCTCATAATTGAACATGCTATAAGAAAATTTGTGTATTGTAAATTGATAAAAAACGTTCTTTTAATTTAAAAATCATAAATTTTATTTATAATGCAGAGAATTTATTTACATGATTACGATGAAGAACAAGTATCGTATTCAATATCTGATTTCAAGAATATTACTCATGTCACTTTCAATTATAAATCAGTGTCGCTTCTACGTATGTCTTCTAATTATTATTAAACTGTAAATTTGAAAAATAGAATATTTCTCACTTTTGCCAACATTGCGAAAAAAGAACTGTTGTTATTATTTACGTACCATAATAAATGATATTGACAATCGATGCAACTTTCGCTTTTTATTGTTGCATGTCCAGATGATGAATTCGTACGCTATGACCTGTGTCATAAAACAACAATCAAGATAATGAGTTATGATATAAATCACAGTTAAAATAAATAGGCAATAACGTTATGTTAACTTTCAATTAGTTCAAATATTCAACACAGTAGATTTCCCTTCTATTGTTTTTCAACGGACCTGTTGGAAGAAATGTGAAAATGCGAATAAAATCAATAAGAACGATTATTTAAATCCTGTATGTTTCTCAACTGGGTTTATAAAAAAAACGTATGTTCAAATAATTATTTGATAAACGCTATTTTAGCCAATATTGCAAGGATTTTACAATATGTACTTGTAGGCAGTGACGGATTAAGCAGAAGCATTAAAAGGCTCTCTTTTTCAAATAACTCAAACTAAATTAAAAATATTATATGGGTTTTATAAAATATATTATTTTGAGCCCCCTAAGGCGCTTATGGGATAACTCCACTGAAGTAGGGTTGTCTTATAGCAAGGATTTTCGTCTCGAAACTAGAGACACCTAGAGTTCTGAGCTTCGATGCACATATTCTGGTTTCAAGAGGAGGCGCAGTAGTAGAGGTCTGCACGGGCCCGGGCCTGGCCCACGGGCTCTTACCCGACCCGGCCCGTGGGCCGGGCTCGGGCGGGTAAGCGCAATCGAGAGTCGGGCTCGGGCCGGGCCGGGCTTTGGAATTTGGGATATAATGTTGGGAAAAATATACCAAATTGAGGATTTGAAATTCCTCGGTGAGCTAAAAAAAAAAAAAGGACTTTCGGAGATAATCTGGGGAAAAAGTATACCAAATCGAGGATTTCAAATTTCTCGGGGGTTCGGGTAACAAGTGCGGCATTAGACTCGGGCCCGGGCCGGGTCGGGCGTGAGTTTTTCGGGCTCGGACCGGGTAGTTTTGTAAAATTTTGGCCCGTGCAGACCTCTACGCAGTAGTGAAAAATATTTCATATTTCGCATAATTGATCAGTGACCTTCGTAAAAATGTTTGATTTTAACGCGATTATCAAAGCTTCAATAAAGATTTTAAATCGTGGCGCTATTTTTAGCTTAATTTGTGAAGTTTTTCGCCGAAATAATCCATGACTAGCTTTAACACATTAAAATTGTAAAAATAAATGTCATTTTAACGACGTTCTACTTTTGGCAGGAAATAAAATTGATTGTTTTACCCGAGACTAAGCAAAACAATAGCTTTACAAGTATTGTGTTTTTTTAAAAAAAGCAAAATTATGTTGAAAAATAGTAGTTGAATTAAAATTAATCAATAACAAATAGTCTCTTCCAGGTAATAAATTAAGTCAATGTAAAGATATTTCAGTAACTATTTTTATTAAATTAAATTAACATGTCTTGGTTTTTTTTTAAATTTATTATCTTTTAAAAAAATCTTATAACAACGCACTTATATAGGAAATTAAATAAGCAATAATAAATTTATTTTACGTGGGAATAAAATAAAACGATAATTTACGCCAAATACAGAAATAATATTAGCTTATAAAAGTCATCGTTATAATATAATATATTATCAATGAAACTATTTTGAACAGACCATAGAGTAAATTTGAAATTTAGTGATCAATTTTCGTAGTTCGCACAAACTATCGGCTTTTTTGATTATAACGTCTATTCGAAATAAACTTTATAGATAATTGCATTGTTTTTTTGCGGTATTAAGTACATTTTTAAGTAGTTAAAGAGTACTATTTTATAAAACATATTTACTATTTGTTTTAGTGGTCTCAATTATTAAATTATTTTTACATTTTGAATGCTTCATATTTCTGAAATACTTCGTGTTTTGTTTATGTGCTATTATTTATCAACATTTCTAATGTAGCTTTAACGACCAATTTGATAGACTGACTGACGCTCATCATGCTATAGTTTGTATTTTCAATTCAACTCTAAGCCCTTTTTCGAACCCTATCAAAAAGTCTTCATATACGTACATATTAATTTATAAAATAAATGCACTGATCAACCAATGATAAGTGATATTATGGCTGTGACCCATTGGCATGACATACTCTAGTTTATTTGTTAGGTCATCCTATGATATTATCGTGTGAAATGACTACGTTGATAATAATATGAATCGTTCATTGATTTACAGTGTTTTAATAACTTTACCGAGTCGTTATTAGGCAAATTCATTACAATGCTTTCTTAAGCAAAACCTACTTTAAATTTAAGTATAATAATACGCAAATTCCTCTAATCATTCTCCAGTAGTAGATTTATTTGAGTTCTGGTTTATCACATAAGCATTTAATTGTTCGCGCGAGTTTAATTTTAATTTTTGATGATTCAAGGCAACGGGCTAGCTAGTCGTCTATTAACATAGCAAATTAAATCTCGAAAAACGTTTAGAAAGAGTTATTAATTTAATGTTTGTATTATTCTTTAAATCAGTGATACGGGCAATATTCCCAGAGCAATTCGTTTATTAAAATAGTAAATATATTGTGATGCAACCAAGTTAGTCATTTTATTATAGAACGTGAATTTATTATAAACAGGTAAGTCACGTGTTCATTACACGTTTACTACATTACTATGTGATTATTATGATTGTTTGATTGCAAGTAACATTTCATTTAATGATATTTACAATAAAAATGTAATCGGATTTTTTTTTAATCAATAATTTAAAATAATTGTATTTTAATATCAATCTTTGTCAATGATTGCAATAAAGGCTCAGTTCTAGATTATAAAAATGAATACAATGGTATTAGGTGTAGTAGGTTTAGTTTTCGTATAATTCATGTGATAAACTGATGATATATTTTTTTAATGTTCGTCACATTTTTTGCACACCACATGCGGGACACAATTATAGGCTGTGTTTAAAAATTGAAAATAATAAATTATATATTGCAGTTTTATCAATTTGACATATTTTTAACTGTGTGCTAAAATGCAGCTTCAAAATCAATCATTATCATAATGCAAATTAGACATTCTCAGAGTTCTGGATTCAATTTAGATTAACTATAAAACAATAATTATTAACTTTGCAATAATGCTGTGTTTACATTTATGTAAAAAGATTTTTTAAGCTTTAAAATATATATAAATTATACAGTTATGTTTTTACTAATGCTGCAAGTATTACAAAAAATGGTATTCCTTGATGTGACACGGCAACAGAGATAAGCAAGGTTTTTTCATAATTTTCCATACTAAACTCGACAGGTTCGCCATTGCAGTAGGTAAATCGTATAAATAGTTTTAAATATGCATTGACAGGAAAAAAGATTGCATTAATTCTGATTTTATTGCAGAAGCAGCATTTATACACCAAAGGTCAGAAAAAGTTACAGCGTCATCTATATTTATTGTCCAATGAATTCCTGCAACAACACAATAATGTTAAAGTATTATTGATACAACGTAGGTACTCCATCGTTTATAAAACCAGAATAATTGAGACAGGCGTTTGCTGTTGTTATACAACGTGAGACGCGATGCATTTTTCTGTTGCAAGGTTAGTATTTCAATGAATACCTGGATTCAATTATGCTAAGTATGTATAGACTATTAAGATATAAATAAAATATTCATTTACTTTGCGACTATTTTGCCGATTACATTTTTAGTATAAAACTTTTTAAATTACATCTACATTTCTTCTCATTATGTTATAAGCAAGCAAGTGTCCATTTCAACAGAGTTAACAATTTTGTAATGACATGGCTTTTTAGATAAATCCTATACATATGAAATCTGATGATTGAAAACTCACGTCCTTCAACATAAAAAATTGGAAGAAACTAAATTAAATTTTAAGCTGTATTTATAAAAGTATTTAAGTAAGTAAATTACGTGCAACCTGTAAAGTTACAGCTTAAAATTGAGGCCACTAAAATTTGAGATGGCGTTGTTTAATGCAGAAATGTATTCCAAATCGCCTTAAGAGATTGGTATTGCCAGCGTAAAGAATAAGATGTTCCGCTTGAAAAGAAGACCTCTCTCTTATATTGGATCTTGGACATTGCATCAAAACACACAATATAATTAAGTTTGTTTTTTCACTCCTGCGGGTTTGATTATTCTCAAATTAATTAAGAACTAGATTAATTAATAATTAACTAATACTCAACATATTTTTTTATGCGGTATTTTATTTATCTCTTTACAATCACATGAAAATAAGTTGCTATATTAGTAAAATTAACAATATAATAATATTTATTTATCTACATTCTATATATTGTTCATTATAAATAACAGAAACATGCTTTAAAATAGACATTTTAAAGATGCACAAATATTACTGAAATATCATTAATGTGTTGTAATTTACAGGAATCAAATTATTTGATATAAGACTAAAAGAAAACATGTCGGTCAAAACAGGATTTGGGGGATATTTGGCTACTTGGATTCTAACTATCATCAATTTCATCTTTGTCGTAAGTGTCTTTACGTTTTAATCCTGGATAATATATATATTTGATCTAGTGCGTTTCCTGGACGCATGCATAAAGTTAGAAAAACAAAAACGGCCAACTCAATGGGCTGAAAGCTTAACAAAAACTTTGCTTATATTTAACGGGATGATTCACGTTTACTGTATTTTATATACGATTCAGAAGGATGCGATAAGTTTCCCATTAGTTACAATTTTTAATAAATAATATTGTCAGATGTAATATATGGCTGGCTAAATCTTTTCGTTGATCAAATATGAAAAAAGAAAACTAACGATTGAATCGTATAAGCAACGTATTTTCCATTTAAGCCCAAATGTTTAATTTGACGATACAGTTTGAAAATGAAGACTCGTAAGATACATCTAAATTTATAAGATACTAATTTCGAATATGCGATTATTAATTTTAAAACATTTTAACGTCATTTATTATCTATATATTAATAGTCGATAATGTCCGTCCGTCCGTCCGTCTGTAAATTGTCCCCGATTTTCCCTCCCCCTCCTCCGCCCCAACCCCGCTGTCAACCATTTTTTTATTCATACTAAATACATACTTTTTTCGTTTGTATATGGTCGCGATTTCGCCTTTTCGATGACGTCAAGAAAGATGGTCCTCCTCCCCCCCCCCACCCCATCCTGCCCCGCTGTCGCCATTAATTAATACACTGTTATTTGACGAAACAAATCAAATGGCTGAAAAATTGAATTCTCATACAAAAAAGCGCCGCGGCCGTGGTTCGAACCATCGCTTCTGGATTATGAGTTGAAATCGTTACCGCTCGGGCAAACGAACAACTGTCAGTATCGATCTGATTTAATTATATATATTAAGCACACATTTAAATTATTCTAAAAATTCCAAAATACGCATACTTCACATGCATACATAAACAGTTGAATTATCAAATGGCTGAAAAATTGAATTCTCATACAAAAAAGCTCCGCGACCGTCGATCGATCCCATAATTATGAATTATCAGCCGAGCTCTTTGTCAACTGAGCTAACGTCACAATTATCAGAAACGATGAAAATATATAATATATATTAAATTTCGTTTGAAAATGGAACCTTTCGTTTTTTATTAAAAAAAACAGCATGCATATTATATGTTTTATTTTTCGAGCATTTCTCAATTCTACTGTACCCTAGCGGTAAGCCGCTCGACTGGTAATCTGTAGGAACTTGGTTCGAATCTAGCCTAGAGCGCTTCTTTTTGGGTTTATAACATTTTTTTTTTTGAAAATTTTCTTTTTAAATCACAGTACATCTTGATCGTATGAAAATAAATGCTACCAAAATAACAAAATCCGATTGACTAGCGAAATATGTTTTTCAAAAAATAAATATAAGACGCAATTATTTCAAGATTTGTTTTTAATCTAGGTACATACGTGGTATAGTTAGTTGTTGGCGAAAGCATAATTTCAGTATGTGTAATAAAATAACTTCAGTAAAAATCATTATATATATTTTAAAAAATAAGTTCTGTTTGGAGAATCAGTCAACATTTTGATAATTTTGTTTTGATAAAATGTGCAATTAATTTATACCATTTTGCATGTGAAAAATGATTATTAGCAAACTTAAACATTATTTCAAAAATTAAGTAATTTACAATTTAAAACTGCAGGGCTGTCGATATATGCGCCGAGGTCGATTTATGCTACTATGAAAAATGATTGTTAGCAAACTTGAACATTATTCCAAAGATTTAATATTTTGACGAAATTTCTGTCACTACGAAAAAAAATGTTAGCAAACTTAAACATTATTCCAAAAATTAGGTAATTTACGAGGTATATTTCTGCTAATAGGAAAAATAGTTGTTAGCAAACTCAACATTATTCCAAAAATTAAATAATTTACAATTTAAATACTACAGGGCATGCTGTCGATATATGCCCCGAGATATATTTATTTTATTTTTAGAATTTCTGGCTTATTCAATAAATAGGTTTGTAATTTTCTGACTTCTTAAAAATGCAACAAAAATCCCCCCGTTGAGGTCAACGGGCTTACAGCTAGTCTATATATTAATAGTCGATAATGTCCGTCCGTCTGTAAATTGTCCCCGATTTTCCCTCCCCCTCCTCCGCCCCAACCCCGCTGTCAACATTTTTTTATTCATACTAAAGAGATACTTTTTTCGTTTGTATATTATATATTATGGTCGCGATTTCGCCTTTTCGATGACGTCAAGAAAGACGGTCCCCCTCCCCCCCATCCTGCCCCGCTGTCGTCATTAATTCTTTTCTTCATATTTCTCTGACGTCATGAGTGAATTTTTGAAATCATGACATTTTTATTTTATTATGTGTAAAAACAATTAATTTTCAAAAAATATTCTGTCAAGCTGTGGGATTCGATACCATGCCCCAATTTTCATGCGCGACGTTCGGACACCTAACCCACTGCTCTACAAGTCCAGTTGATGGTTACGAAAAAAAAACTCTATTTAAAGTTTTAGTTAACTAATAATGACATCTGTGGGTGAAATCTTGCACTAAACGAATTTGACCGTTCTGCAGCGTTTTGAGAGGCTATATAAGGCTGCTCAATTAAATATAATAATTTAATATATAATAATTTGATTAACTATTTATTTATATATATACGAAAAATGGTTGTTAGCAAGCTTAAACATTATTCCAAATATTAAATAATTTACGAGGTCTATTTCTGCTAATACGAAAAATAGTTGTTAGCAAACTTAAACATTATTCCAAAAATTAAGTAAATAACAAGGACTATTTTTGCTACTATGAAAAATGGTTGTTAGCAAACTTAAACATTATTCCAAAAATTAAGTAATTTACAAGGACTATTTTTGCTACTATGAAAAATGGTTGTTAGCAAACTTAAACATTATTCCAAAAATTCAATAAATTACGAGGTCTATTTCTGCTAATAGGAAAAATAATTGTTAGCAAACTTAAACATTATTCCAAAAATTAAGTAATTTACAAGGACTATTTTTGCTACTATGAAAAATGGTTGTTAGCAAACTTAAACATTATTCCAAAAATTCAATAATTTACGAGGTCTATTTCTGCTAATACGAAAAATAATTGTTAGCAAACTTAAACATTATTCCAAAAATTAAGTAATTTACAAGGACTATTTTTGCTACTATGAAAAATAATTGTTAGCAAACTTAAAAATTATACCAAAAATAAAATAATTTACGAAATTTCTACTTCTAAGAAAAATGGTTGTTAGCAAACTTAAACATTGTTCAAAAAATTAAGTAATTTACAAGGACTATTTTTGCTACTATGAAAAATGGTTGTTAGCAAACTTAAACATTATTCCAAAAATTCAATAATTTACGAGGTCTATTTCTGCTAATAGGAAAAATAATTGTTAGCAAACTTAAACATTATTCCAAAAATTGAGTAATTTACAAGGACTATTTTTGCTACTATGAAAAATGGTTGTTAGCAAACTTAAACATTATTTCAAAAAATCAATAATTTACGAGGTCTATTTCTGCTAATAGGAAAAATAATTGTTAGCAAACTTAAACATTATTCCAAAAATTAAGTAATTTACAAGGACTATTTTTGCTACTATGAAAAATGGTTGTTAGCAAACTTAAACATTATTCCAAAAATTCAATAATTTACGAGGCTATTTCTGCTAATAGGAAAAATAATTGTTAGCAAACTTAAACATTATTCCAAAAATTAAGTAATTTACAAGGACTATTTTTGCTACTATGAAAAATAATTGTTAGCAAACTTAAAAATTATACCAAAAATAAAATAATTTACGAAATAGGAAAAATAATTGTTAGCAAACTTACGAGAAATTAAATAATTTACGAGGTCTATTTCTGCTAATAGGAAAAATAATTGTTAGCAAACTTAAACATTATTCCAAAAATTGAGTAATTTACAAGGACTATTTTTGCTACTATGAAAAATAATTGTTAGCAAACTTAAAAATTATACCAAAAATAAAATAATTTACGAAATAGGAAAAATAATTGTTAGCAAACTTACGAGAAATTAAATAATTTACGAGGTCTATTTCTGCTAATAGGAAAAATAATTGTTAGCAAACTTAAACATTATTCCAAAAATGAAGTAATTTACAAGGACTATTTTTGCTACTATGAAAAATGGTTGTTAGCAAACTTAAACATTATTCCAAAAATTCAATAATTTACGAGGTCTATTTCTGCTAATAGGAAAAATAATTGTTAGCAAACTTAAACATTATTCCAAAAATTGAGTAATTTACAAGGACTATTTTTGCTACTATGAAAAATGGTTGTTAGCAAACTTAAACATTATTTCAAAAAATCAATAATTTACGAGGTCTATTTCTGCTAATAGGAAAAATAATTGTTAGCAAACTTAAACATTATTCCAAAAATTAAGTAATTTACAAGGACTATTTTTGCTACTATGAAAAATGGTTGTTAGCAAACTTAAACATTATTCCAAAAATTCAATAATTTACGAGGTCTATTTCTGCTAATAGGAAAAATAATTGTTAGCAAACTTAAACATTATTCCAAAAATTAAGTAATTTACAAGGACTATTTTTGCTACTATGAAAAATAATTGTTAGCAAACTTAAAAATTATACCAAAAATAAAATAATTTACGAAATAGGAAAAATAATTGTTAGCAAACTTAAACATTATTCCAAAAATTAAGTAATTTACAAGGACTATTTTTGCTACTATGAAAAATAATTGTTAGCAAACTTAAAAATTATACCAAAAATAAAATAATTTACGAAATAGGAAAAATAATTAAAAGCAAACTTACGAGAAATTAAATAATTTACGAGGTCTATTTCTGCTAATAGGAAAAATAATTGTTAGCAAACTTAAACATTATTCCAAAAATTAAGTAATTTACAAGGACTATTTTTGCTACTATGAAAAATGGTTGTTAGCAAACTTAAACATTATTCCAAAAATTCAATAATTTACGAGGTCTATTTCTGCTAATAGGAAAAATAATTGTTAGCAAACTTAAACATTATTCCAAAAATTGAGTAATTTACAAGGACTATTTTTGCTACTATGAAAAATGGTTGTTAGCAAACTTAAACATTATTTCAAAAAATCAATAATTTACGAGGTCTATTTCTGCTAATAGGAAAAATAATTGTTAGCAAACTTAAACATTATTCCAAAAATTAAGTAATTTACAAGGACTATTTTTGCTACTATGAAAAATGGTTGTTAGCAAACTTAAACATTATTCCAAAAATTCAATAATTTACGAGGTCTATTTCTGCTAATAGGAAAAATAATTGTTAGCAAACTTAAACATTATTCCAAAAATTAAGTAATTTACAAGGACTATTTTTGCTACTATGAAAAATGGTTGTTAGCAAACTTAAACATTATTCCAAAAATTAAATAATTTACGAGGTCTATTTCTGCTAATAGGAAAAATAATTGTTAGCAAACTTAAACATTATTCCAAATATTAAATAATTTACGAAATTTCCGCTAATACGAAAAATGGTTGTTAGTAAACTTAAACATTATTCCAAAAATTAAGTAATTTACAAGGACTATTTTTGCTACTATGAAAAATGGTTGTTAGCAAACTTAAACATTATTCCAAAAATTAAATAATTTACGAGGTCTATTTCTGCTTCTACGAAAAATGGTTGTTAGCAAACTTAAATATTATTTCAAAAATTAAGTAATTTACAAGGACTTTTTTTGTTACTACGAATAATAGTTAACAAACTTAAACATTATTCCAAAAATTCAATAACTTACGAAATTTCTGCTATTACGAAAAATAGTTGTTGGCAAACTAGAACATGATTCCAAAAATAAATAATTTACAATTTAAATACTGCAGGGCAGGGCTGTCGATATACGCCCCCAGATATATTTCTTTTACTATCAGAATTTCTGGATTATTCAATAAATAGGTTAGTAATTTATTTTTGACGCCTGTAAATTTTCTGACTACTTAAAAATGCAACAAAAATCCCCCCGTTGAGGTCAACGGGCTTACAGCTAGTATTTATAATTTCTTTACGTACAACTTAAATACAAAATAAACAATACCAAAACGACAAGAAAAATATGGAGGCAAAAATATTAATATAAATGTGAATTGTAACTTAATATTTATTTAAACTAAACGTAAAATGTGTTTATACTGATGACTATTTAAAATTAATGTAGCTATCTGTTTCATTTGAATTATATTAACGATTCTTTCATTGTCTACAAATAATAATAAATGGCAGTTGAAAATAACCAGAGACAAAATATATTGTTACATATTTAATTACTTTTCTTTAAAAAAATATAAACACTTTCACATTGATTTCTGATTTTAGCTTCAATCGCACATTTTACCATTTTGGAAAAAAAATGTGCCTGTCGCAAAATTTAAAAAATATGGGTCTGTAATCTGTAGTGTTTGAGTTGCACTTTATTCTTTGATTGGAGTATGTCTCACATGATTTTAAAATTTGAAAATATCAGGCGTTTATGCAATTACCGTGGCGAATAATTGATTCAATTCTTTTTCAGGTGACGGGATTCGGATTGATTGCTGGTGGAATATGGTTGTTCGTAGACTCTTTAAGTGTTGATGAGCCGAGTTTTTATTTGGATCGTGATCTACGTGTGGTAAGCGAATACAATTTGATCATCCATTGATGGCTACATTAAGAATTATTAAAAAAAATGATTTTTAAAAAGTATTATATTTTTTGACAATAGTAAAATAAAATAATATTCCCAGAATGTTCTAATAATGGCCTCCAATTTTGTGATCCCGATAGTGTGATTTTTATAGTTCTAATCCCAGGAATTCTGAATTTAGAAAATTTTAGAAAGCAGCGCGAGGTCTAAAAAAAGGTTGGATTTTTTTTCATTTCGGCAATTCCGCAAATTCATGAGGTTTTCGATTCGAAAGTTCTCGGAAGAGCTAAAAAAAAGGTTTTGCGTCTTTTCATTTTGGGAATTCTGTAAATTCCTGGGTTATTTGATTTGAAGATTCTAGGAAGAGCTAAAAAAAAGTCTTGCGTCTTTTTATTTTAGGAATTCCACAAGTTCCTGAATTTTTGAAAAAAAACAAAAAAAAATAGGAAGGAAATCAATGACCGACCTAGTACCTATTTATTTACCACTACACCACTGGGTGATGTTTGTCGGCTGTGTAACTTTATTTTCGCTTTGTTGTTCGCAATCGTCAAACTTCATAAAATGGTAAAAAAAATGTTTTGTTATAAGCGGGGTGTAGCGAGAGTGATTAGCCAACCACTAGCCCTGTCTTGCCTTATCATTTTTATTCCTACTATTTACTTTCTTTGATAAAAGATACGTTCGAAAACAAAAGTTCTCGTAGAAAAACTTCAGCTGAGATACCTACACTAGAAGACCATATGCTCTTGGAGGGCACGTATAAAAAATCTATAAATAATGTCGTATTCGCCAAAATTGGACTAATATTTTTTAAATATATTTTTTTTAAATTCTTATTTATCGACGTATAGTTTGTTTTACCATTACATGTAACAGATTTGTACATTACGGTATTTTATCTCAATATATACGTTATAGAAATATCAGTACACGAGTATTTGCATATACTGACGCAACTTCTGTGCAATAAGCCCACAGTTTTATTTTAAAAAAAACTCGTATTTTTAACATTATCTTTTTATGTGGGAATTCAATAAAAATGGCTTGGAGCTGGTAGATTTTTTTAAAAAAAACCTTTGCAGTGGAAAGGGTTAAGATTCGTAGAAATATCTCGCACTTACAAGCCCAAAGTGGCTTTGGTCGTCGAACGTTTTTTTTGCCCATCATCATCGGCCTTTTTGATGAGATTAAGACAGACATTTTAAAAAATACGAAACAAATGACGTCTCCTACTATTTCATAAAATAAAAGTGTCTTTTTAAATTGTCAATAGCTTATTAACTTACAAAATGAAACCAACGTAAATAGTACTTGAATTATTAATAGTATAATAGGTCTGCCGTTAAAAAAGTATATTTCTGATATTTCAATGTATCATATAACTGCAAATTAACTTCTAGAGTAATTTGATAGCTTACATAGGGTGAATAATTGACAATACAGCGTTGTTTTTCCCTGGAACCTTACTCTGAATAATGCAAACAGTCTGCGAGCAAACCATTACTACTGGGCGATAAAAAAGTAACGTAAATTATCAATTGTATTTCTAGACCTTTTCGATTGTGGTACACACATTACAGTTGTAATAACATTTTTTTTAAAGTGATCATTTATTTAAGGAGGGTATGAAACGAAATTTGGGATATTCAACATCAAAGATGTCTTTATTCATACCAAAATAGTAATGCCACTTTAAAGTTTTAGATATTTAATTTTTCACCAATTAAAAAATCATTTGTTTACTTTATCAAAAATGGGCTTAATTCAGTGATAGGGGTAGGCTGGAGAGAGCTCTAAGGAACTCGCGCGAGCTCCTTGTTAAATTTTACTAAGGCCGGCGAGCACCTTGTTAATTTAAGAGAAAACAATTTTCTCAGGTCAAATAAGTACATAACTCGAATTTCTGTCTAATATATTATGTATTACAGCTTCAGTATACACAGTAGTACATTTTTAGCCATTTACATTGATAAGTTTACGGTAAATTGCATATTGTTACATATTTTAAGTGTATTAAGTAACAATCGATTTAAGTAATGTATATAATTGCATAAGAGTGAAGTATTGGTAGTATAAAAAATATTTCAAAAAGTGGCATTCAAGATAAAATAATTTCTTAAATCTGGACTGTATAAATTCAAAACGACAATGATAAAATATTCTCTTACTTTTAAAAACGTATGGCTGTCAGACTAAATACAAATAACTTATGTGTACCATGCTACAGAGTGAATTAAAAATAAGTTTTGAATTAAAACTTGAAATGTTATTGGTAATTGTGTTACAAGGGCTCTAATGTGTACATGGTACAATTTTATTTTCAATGTCGTTTGAATAATTAAAATATCTCCATTGAATCAATAATCACCCGAATATTTATATTAATTCACCTAGTGACATTTTCGAAAGCTTTGGTCCTATCGCTTCGGAGATATTTACGACAACGACATACATTTTAAGCTTTAATTAATTTCCTGAAAATTATTTAAGTTTAGATTTCAAGAAAAAAAAGAGTATTTGAGTATATGAAAATGTTAAACGAGTTTTAAATTCTATTCATATTACTTTATGCGCCATATATCCGATGAATTTGGGGGTTAACTTGTGAAAAAATATTTTTTTATTTGAAATTACTAAATACAATTTCCGAAAGAGCAAAATGTAGAACAAGGGAATAATACGTTTGTGGTACAATCTACATCAACATACCCACGGTCTCAAAAAATAAAACACTATTTTGTACTAATTCTACATTTATTTAAAATACTCAGGACCAGTTTCACTCATCAAGAGCATTTTCAACTGATCAGTTCATGGTCATATTAAATAATTGTTGAATTACTGTGTTCTTCTTTGAATATAAAGTATTTCCATCAAGTATCGACAGTGAACACATTAAATGTGATACTCGTAGATGACATTAAAATTATCTATAGTGATTTTTTGAGATATACATTTTTAGTATATTTAAAAAACGATTTTTTATTCAAAGTTGGTCAAATGATAGAGCTCTTCAGGACCATACTGTTAACTAGGCCTTTTCATTGGTACTATCGATTTCTTCCCCGTGGTTTTCCCGACTTTAGTTTAGGATAAGTCGCTGCTTTAGCATCACATATGGTTAAACTGTGAATATTTTTATTGAAATTCACCGAAGTATTTAATTAATCAACTTTTCGTTAAATTAAATAAATCATATATAATTAAATTTATTACAGATTCACAATTACTCGTTGATTTGTTTAATCGATATTAATTATCTGAAATCAAACGAACTTTTTTTTACATGTTTTGTGAATATGAATGACCTGATAACTGGAAAAACATAACAAAAACACACTTCATATTTTGACAGATATTGATAAACAAATAGGAAGCAAAACAGTTAGTTTTACTCGTTTAACATAACTAATCATCATGCCTATGCAAATTGCCAGGAAAAACGAATCTTAGTGATCAGAGAGTACCGTATTGAAATCCTGACAAATGCTGAATTATTTTATTTACAAATTCAGGTATTGAGCACGGTTGTTTGTGAAGATATTTCTGCGTCAGTTGATTTCGAATAAAATTCTCGCTGAGTTCATACTAATATGGTACACTGTTAATTAAATGTATATATGAATAATACCATGTACTAGCTAAAAAATCTTCCCTGTTAGTTGTAAGTAAAGCTGAAAGTCTGACATGTAAATACGGGGATATAATTCAGGATGCTGATCACATCCTTTGGGAATGTCTAGACATGAACAACGAACGAGAAAAAAAAATCTGACTACTATCTGTCACCCCAGTCCGTCATTGCGACTTGGTTACATCCAATGTTCCCTCTAACACGAGAGGTGAGCTGCTCGGACGATTTTAAGACTGAGCAGGCCAATTCAATAATTGCGTGGCATAGTTTCAATGTCGAAGCAGCTTAAAACAGCAGTAGGGAACCGTTTCATTTCTAAAGGCCACATTCGTTTATCTAATTCAACTTAAGGCCGCAGTAAAGAAAACGTTTCCACCTCCCCCCCTTTCTATCGACTGTCGAACATATAATGGGTTGATTACGCTCTCTTTCCAAGCGCATGCGTATGATTTTTTGATCAAAGTGGATATTTTGATCAAGTCAAAAGGCCGCAGGTTCTCCTCTTCTGGCTTAGAGGGAACGCTGGTTACATTTTATACAACATTTTGCGTACTTCAGTGTATGCAACCAAGTATTAAAGAATTTTTCATTAAGACATCCCTTATACAATTTTTTTAAACATCGCTTCGGAATACACCTATAAGAAGAGTGCAAAGCCATAGCGGTGTTGGGGAAATCTCAAAACCTCACGAATATATGTATCTATTCCGGTACATATTTAAATATTAAATACTAGAATTTTTAAAATCAACATTGGTATTACAAAAAAGTGGCACTTTTATAAATAGAGCTAACAATAATTTGGTCTAGCTTCAAAAGTTTGAGAGTCGTCCGTGTAAAGGTCTGCCCGTATGCACGGAAGACGGGGTGAACTGCACCTCCCAGAAGGTCAACGAACCCCACGACTTATACATTCTAACGAAGGCAATTCACTTTTGACATAGTAATATACTTATGAAACATAATTCGTATAAGAAAAAACCTTACCACACTTTCTTTATAATATCGGGAATATTTTGCATATGTACAATATTTTCGTTTTCAAACGTATTCTTTTTCTTTAACCACATTCGCTTCCTAAGTGGAGCACCACGTGGCACATTTATTTTTCTTTGTCTCCCGCCAATTGCTTTTTTTACTTCCATGACATGCCAGCATAGAGGAAAAAAAGTTGAATATCCAAGAGGGAATTAAGAAATTGGTACGTTTATAAGAGAGAAATTGTTTTTACGGAGTTTTTGGACGTTAAATTACAAAACATTGGAAGAATATTCTCGAAACGGTGTCAAAAAATAGAATTGTATTTAAAAGTGATGAAGAATTATTTTAAAAATATGTTGTTATCAAGTATGTACGTGGTTTTATGTTTTATATATTGTTTATTAACAAATAAAGGATAACATAAATTAAGTTTCGATATTTCTTTGGGACAAATATTTTTTTATGAACTGCTAACCTCGTACAATGCGGATTTTGTAGAAGCATACACAACCATGTAAACAAATTGCTATAAAGTTCAAAACTATGAAAACCGCAATGTCTGATTATACACGTCCTATTAATTCAAGGAAATCAAGTATTGGCATATATGCATATATGTATGTATTGTAACTTGAAAGAAAATAGGTTGCGTGTTTTCCTTAGGTAAAGAATTTTCTTTCCTTAATTGTTACCCATAAAACACAACAAAGGTCATTGTAAGCTTTTTGAAACATGTTTTTTTTATCACATTCGTACAAGGAAAACTGCTAAAATAAAATTATTTTTAATTATAATTACTCAAACTCTTCATTAATAACATTCGTTGGTTTAATTCAGCACAGTTCTACTGGAGCCAGAAATTACGCTGATAAAAATACGTATATGTACTTAGTATTTCATCAATAAAAATTATATTTCAATGTTGATTTAGTATTGAAAGTGAAAATACAAAAAATATCTTTCAAATCGTTAGAAATAATAAAAAAAAAACAAAAGAGGATACACGCTGCAATTGACTACTTTGAGAGCATTTTATATTGTGATTTATTTGTAACGATTAAAATAATTGAAACATCAACTGTGATTTATACACTAATATAAAGATTTCACTGTTACAGCCATCCATCGAAATTTTTCTGAGCCTTATTGTGACAATATGCGGTTTGGTGATGTGTATTCCGGCCCTTTTTGGCTGCTGTGGAGCTCTGTTTGGCCGGCCTTGCCTCTTAGCAACAGTAAGTATACCTTCGCTATTATTACAATGTATTTAAAGTTACATTCTTCCTATGGTAGCGGATTTTAAATTTCATACTCTGACGGCTTCCTATAAAGAGCGGGTGTATTTCAACTCTTCCATATGTTATTATAGTTTCCTAATATCATACATGCAAACAGGTGTCGAGAAGTTTTTTCTTGCACATTCTAGGTATCTTTTAAAATATAATTACCGGTGTTACGCTGCGGTAAATAAACTGTAAAAAGTGTGTGGAGCCATTGCCGCTGATAGTGGATTCAACGTCGAGTATCATAGATAATTTAAATCCTCATATAATTACGTAAAGAAGAAAACAACTTGCAATGAGATAAATAACAGTTGTCTGATAATTAAAAAAATATTTTTGATTTAAAAAATGACATTTTTGGCGTAGTTTTCGAACTCTTTTACATGCGGCAGTATACTAAAAATGCAACCTAGTGTTTATTTATTATTATACCTTCGATGGCTTAGTGCAGCGGTCATCAAACTACGGACCGCGAGTCGAATCCGGCCACTGATTTTTAATATGTAAATAATTCACACATACGAAATATTGATTTTTTAAAAATCTTAATAGGCTCCCAAACGTTTTTGAAAAAATCATCCAACCAAGATATTGTAAGTCCAGCTTATGTCGAAAATTAGTTCACATACACATAATGTTTTTCTGCATTATAAAAGATCTGTAAAATAATGGAACGTTCAAAAAGAGTCTAAAATCTAAAATAATGAATACATCATTCGAAAAAAGCTCCATTTCAACAATGTTTAGCATGCAAAATGTTGTTCGAATTCGATGTTCTCAATATATGCAAAACTGGGCATATAATTTCTTTGCACTAAGCCATCGATATACAGTCCACTCCACCATGTAAATAAATCATCACTATTGGTTCGCCAGAAGTTGGGAAGTAGCCGATTTATAGTTCTGAGTAAATAGCAAATACAAAAATCAACTTTTAGGATAAAATCTCTAGAATCTATATTTTATGTTACATAGATAATTATAATATCAATATACATATGTGTAGAGATGCCAATTTGACACAAAGAAGAGTTTGAAATTAATAGACAGAGACAATATAGTTGCCTGTCTTTAACCCAGCAGTAATAATAATTACGTATACAAAAAAATGCCCTTTTTGAGAAATTGGCATAGTAAATGTACCAACTGAGTTTTTCTAGACAAATAATTGATATCAAAGAATGTCTTTGTATATTGAACTCATTAGTCAGTTTTGTTACTATAAAGTGATGAAATAAAGTTTTACAATTACCATACAGAAATAAGCAAAAGAGAGTAATGAAGAATTTTTGTTTATTTATTCAGTATGCAGTGATGGTATCATGCGGACTTCTGATGCTTTTGACCGGTGCACTTGCTCTTACAATGTATGGAAAAGAGGTGAGAATATCCAAGCATAATCGAGTACTGATTAAATATTTTATGATTGTATAGTATTTTTTATTAACTTTTTGCATCAATACATTCACAGACCGATAGAGCCTTGAGAGATTCTTTGAAATCCAGCATGGTCAGCGGTTTCTCGTCCAATTCTTCCGATACCGGACTCGCCAGTCAAAGAAATTGGGAAAAGTTGTTCGTTGGTTTTAAATGCTGTGGCGTCAACAATGGGAGGTATTACAATTCAAATAGAGTTCAACTCCCCTTTCAACTGAATAGCGTATTGTGATGCTATGCCGAGTCTAAGCGTAAGAATTTACTGGTCACCTTTGACGAAATATATCGGTATTATGTTAAGCATTCACATCCTTCTTGGATTAAATTAATTTCTTTTCTAAATCATACGGAAGAAATACCGTCTCACACTACAAAATACATGCCGGCAGATTTCAGTTCAACCGTGTACATCATAAAGACAGTGGTAGATTAAGCACATGGGAGGCATCAGCCGCAATAAATTTTAGAGGCCCTGTTTTTTGGATAAAATAAATACGTCAGAAAATTCTACGTAACATATTATAAATGTATATAAAAATCTGAACAAAAAGTATGTGGATTATATTATTTAAGCTATATTTGAGACAAGACCCCTAAAATTCGGAGGCCCCAAGCGCGCGCCTCATTTGCTTATAGGTTAATCCAGCTCTGCCTGGATAGTGTCTGATGGTTGTTCAGAACACTGAAATACCACTGGTTGCACGAAAAAGCAAGCAAGGTTGATATAGTCTACGAAGGCATGCTCAGCATCAGACGTAAACAGATTCAGCTTGTTTTCAATACCGATTACGTGTTGAAAACAAGCTGACACTTAATACACCTTACCCCTATTATACGACGCAAGCATCGATTCTCAAACTTCAGTAAACGGGTCATCTAATTATTCTAAATCATTGCATGTTATTAATCAAAATACATCATTAAGGGCTCACATTATGGGTGTAAATGGGTACAAAACTATCCTGACCTTCATCCATGAATAATTGAATCGCCCAAAAAAGTTTAGTAGTAACCGGCCTGAGTTACTCACTGGTTTATACATGTCTATTTATTTTTTAGTGACTTTGATGATTTAAGAGTTTTCACCAACACTGAATCTAGAATACCATCGTCATGTTGCATCACGCAGTACTCCAATAGTCAAGATATTCCGATCGACCCGAACTGTCCTGCTGTCAGCACAGAAAAGTCTTATATAAAAACAGTGCGTATACAATTTTTAATAATCTCGATTACTTTTTTATACGACCAATTGTGTTACAAATTGTGAAACCGTTGAAATTGTCTCGCCTCTTTGCATTCGCATCGTTAGAATAACTATCGTCAACTTATCATTTATAAAAAGTAAACCATACGATGTATGCATTATATTAAATAATATTCACCCGACACTCTAGGATATTTTTTGGCACAAGTTTTTCCATCCCTAATAGTATTAAAAGTGCCATTATCAACTAATACGTTTTTAAAATGGCAATATTGGGTATATATTTTTTTAAATTTATAGATGTCACCGTCACACAAATAAATACTTCTATTTTTAAATATTATTCTTTATAAATTGACAATTCTTCTTCTTCTTCTCTGTCATATTGTTTTAATCACTGTAGTTTTAATACTTGTATATTTTTTGCAGGGTTGCTACGATGCCATTATGGATCAGTTAATAGGCTATAGAGACTTGATCGGAGGGTTAATACTAGCTTTAGCATCAGCTGAAATAGTTCTTATTATTGCAGCGGCATATTTGGCAAGAAACACCAATTTACAGAAAACATCCTAACATTCGGATGCACAAATAAGTCGGCGCTCCGAATCGAAGCAGAAGAGGAATTCAGGTATCACAATATATCCCAGACCAAAAAGAAACGCAGTTTAAGACTACAGCAGAATGAAGGACAGGTCGTCGAAACTTATGACGCTTGACCTGGCGGAAAATTATGAATATGGCGCTGAAGACGTAAGAAAAACTCGCAGAGATATACGCTCATCGAATAATCTACACGCTGGTGATGTGTTTGGGCCTAAAGTTATAATACCCAGCGTAAATTCGGGAGTAGTTGACATTGTCAGAAGCTACAATGAAAATAGGCCATTGCCGCACAGACAAAATGGCGTTTTTACTATCATCGTAGGCAGTGGACAAATAGAATGGATAGGTAACATCAGGCCAAATTCATAGAAATTTAGTAGATTAATTGTTAATATATGTTTGTTTTGAAAAACAAATTAATGTAGCTTTAAGTTCTAGGGCATGTTAGCGTCAGAGTTCTTCGAGTCTCCTTCATTGCTGATGTTTTGGTTATTTACATTTCTTTTCCATCGTTATTCCAACAGCGTGATAGTTACAGACGCAAGCAATCCACAGTGAAAGTAATTCACGTTGACACCATTTTAATATCGACTGTGTACGGAGATATATGGTTTTGTTAACGTTCAATATATTTTTCAAAAATAGATAGTGCGTTTTGGTTGAGATGTGATTTTGTATTGAAAAAAAATAGAAGGTTACTGCTTGAGCACGCCGCTGTAATTTTTTTACTAGTAAATTTTAATGAAGTATGATATTAGGGATACTTTACTCAACTGAGATGTTTTGAAAATTCTATTAAGCTAGATTTTTGAATTACACGAATTCATTTAATAATTTGTCTAATTATAGATGTAGCCTAAGACCTCACCCTTAATTGAAATAGTGTATGTGTTTCATACTATGATTGTTATTTATGAATTTATCTGAAAATTCGTATTGTTAATTATAATATAAAAAATATAATGTTAATATTACAATAAAAATAAATAGTTTTATAATGATATTTTTGTGTAATTATTAATGTTGGCTTGTCTGTTTTCTTGGGCCGCATTTGTTTGTTAACTTAATCAGAAAGCCTTCAATATAACCAATACGAGAAAGAAAAAAGATATTTCTGTACAAAAGAAGAAATACAAAAAATAAACTTAATAAAATTATATATATTATAAGTTAATTTTTGAAGAAACTTCGTTTTCACTAAGGGTAGTTATAATAATTTTTGGTATTCATATTTGATTGGAATCAAAAATTAAAAAAAGCGAAAAGAATAATTATTGTCAATTAATATTATTATCGATTATTTTTTTATTTAAATTACAATAAAATATTGAAATACACAAAAGTTTACATTCTTCAAAATACTCTAAACAATGATTACCATCATGCCATATCTATAGTATCGTATACTATTTTCGGTTCTGAAACTTGCTTTGAAACAAGGTTCATTATCGGATTGAATAGTGTCGCTGTGATTAAATATAAATAAAATTAAATAGAACATTAAAAAAATTCAATTGCTACTGGTTATTTGGTTTTCATTGTGTTGATTTCGATTCTAAAAAAATGCAAACAACATAAAGGGGAGTGAAAATTTACAGATTCAGAGGTATATCTATTTCTGAAAAAAGTTTTTTCTCGCATTCTAATAGATGTCACTGAAACATAATCGAAACCTTTTCATTTAACCTAAAACACCAATAGTGGAAAAAGGCTGAAGCGAAAGAAAATATGATATCTACAAAGCTCAAAGTTAAATTTAGAAATAAATTGACGTACGTACCTACAAGGTCATGTTGCATAAATGATCAATGCATTTAATTTGTACTTTTATTTTTATATAAAACTTTATTAATTCTATGGATACTCAACATTCTACCATTCTAAAATTATCGTAATTTTTTTAAGATAACTAGTTAGACAAGTTTCAGTAGTATAAACGTACAAGTCAATATGTATTGAAAATAATCAGAATCTACTGCTGAACTAGGCTTAAGTCTCCATTAATTTGACATATTATGAAAAAGTATCCTAATTATTATATTTATTTATGTATGCCCTCTAAGATTTAAAATAAAGTTATTTATAACAAAAAACTAAATGAGCAAGGAGTCTTTAAACAATGACCTATTATTGTTTCAATAATTATAATAATAAAAATAAGTATTTTAATTTAAAAGATATGTCAGAGAAAATGATTGCGTTATAAGATTTGTAAAAATATCATATCCTCTATTGTCAAACAAAAGCACTTGAAAAATGTTCAATTAATCATTGAAAAATGCGATATTTTTTTGATAATATCGTATGTATATTGGCGATCGAAGAAAATAAATCCCAGACAAAATCATAATAATATTAAGCGAGACACCTAAATTTCCACACCGTGTATGCGAAATAATAATTTTCAATTCATTTAAAATTCAATTTATTGAAAATATTGTTGTAAAATAAGAAGAATAATTAAAAATACACAAATAAAATGAATTGCATATTTGTCGATATTTAATGTAAAAATCTATTAATGTTTAAACTTGGCCGGTATGATATTTAAATATAAATAAATATTTTTATGTTTTCATTCAATTAGCAATGGGCAATTAATTACAGTCATTCATTAACCAGGCTTCATTACAGATATTCTGCAACTTTATCGTTTAGAGGTGATTTTATTAAAAAAAATATAGATCAATCTTTTTTTTTAGTTTTCAAGATAGAGGAATAAAATAATAGAAACGGATAAAACAATAGTTACAAAGCGAACCGTCATTCTTCAACTTATTTTTGCAACGCTTGGATGTCTACGCCGTAGGTCGCAGTGCGTAGATCGCTGCATTTGCAAAAAAACAGAACATAATTCGACACCCCAAACATACTCTTGGCTATTTGTCAGAAGAGCTAAATACAAGCTTGAACAATTAATTATCAATTAAAATAAATTATTGCTATTGAATACTTTAAATTCATAGAATCTTAATATAAGTCGATTATTAGTAAATAAATTTCTCCTGCAAAATGAGCAAACGTGAATCACAGTTTTATTAAGTAAAAGGAAAATTAGCAAAAAATTCAAAACAATCTTCAAGTGAATATATCGTCACTGTTCTGGCAGAAGTTGGTAAGTAACAAACCTGACAAAAATGAGTTAAGTAGTATACAAAGAAATTCTTCGGAATAACTCAGTTGGTGCATTTATTATACCAGCTTGCCAAAAAAAAATATTTATCACGAAATTATTATTAATGCTGGCTTAAAGGCAGGCAATTGTCCATGTTTGTTAATTTTAAACTTTTATTTGTGTCAAATCGGCATTCATACATACATATTTTAATATTAAAATTATCTATGTAACGTGAATATGAATGAAAATTTTAAAACTGACCTATATTTTAGTAAGGGATGAGTACATTATATATGGAAAAGAATCAATATAACACAATTGAAACGTGTCTGAGGTATAGACTAAAAAAATATATTATTACTATATTTTTTTTTACAAGAAATTAAAAATCAGCGATATGATGCATGTATTAAAAAAGACACAAATATTAATATAATGATCTTCATCTAACAGTGGACTAAAAATGATGATAAGCAAGTTATTCGAAATACAAGGTAACCATTTTGAGAAACATTTATTCATTTTATTATATTTGTAATGCTAAGAAAAAATTTCTTGTTAGCTTCCCATTAACTGTTTAATGAAAAATGTTTTTAAATTATACATTTCTTTCTGATTATATTATTTCAATCAGCGCCACGCAATTCATGTACCGTTTTAATTAAACCAGTTACTGGCGCCAGTAGGAATCTATTCCAATTGTATACTACATATGCTTATTTATATATATTTATGGTCACATTGTAATGTTGAATGTCGACGTGGAAAAAAATAGTCATGTTTTATAAATCCAATTGACATAGATATGAAATATTTTTTTTCAAATCGATTCAAGAAAATATGGTAATTTTTCAATGTAGAGGTTCCATAAACGGTTTTTTGAAAGTATCTCAAAACAATTGAAAATGGACAAAGTGAATCTTGAAAATGGCTGCCTCATATATTAATAGAAGCTCCGATTTTACGTTTATGTAGACACCGATTAAAAAAAAGGGTCATGCGTGGATTGGGGGACAGAATTAAGTTTATTTCTTGGTTTTTACAAGAAACACTTCCGACTCAATGATTTAATATAAAAGTTTGGTCGTATACGTCTTCAAAGTTGTTAAAATAGTTTCAAACATAGCGGTGGACTGCCAATGGGTTAACAAATGGCACGTTTAATATCTGAGATACTGGGATGTTGTTCCCTTGACTATTTATCACTTTTATACAGTTTTACGGAATACTTATTAATGCAATCAAATGTAACCTAATAATATTATCTACTAATAGGTTAAGTGAATCTGGAAGTTCTATGAAATGTGAAACACAGATTACGTTGAAATTTTTGAAATATTACTATTTAAATAAATAATTTTACTTTGAATTAAAAAAAATATAAATAAACTTGTGTTTGCATCAATAATATACGTAGTAAATTATGAATGTATAATATATTCAATCAAATAATATTATTTGTTTATATTTTGTAATTCAAAGATTTTTTCATCAGCAATTAAATCAATACTGTAATTAGATACTATTGAGGTAAAATACATGCTATATTAAATATATGTTTGTGTATATTATTCATACACTTGCTATAAAAAAAAATATCTTATGAGTATATGATAGTTAAATAGATAGAAAATTTCTACACTTTCTAATGCTGAAATTAAAATGGCGTAGCGAGAGCGACTATTTCACCACCAGTCTGTCCAAGCCCTCTCCTTCTTTGGCCTCTATCCACAAATAGCTTTTTATAGAAAAAAACATCTCACCATTCAAATCTGTGGGCACTCCCATGGCTAATCTTTTTCGCCAGCAATGGCTTTAACTTTTCCGGTTCTAAGCTCAAGAAATGCGACCCCAATACCCACATTTTTTTAAATGTCTATTTTAATATGGGTGATACAATGTTTATAATTATGGTATTCTTATATCATAGTTTTTTGGACCTTTTGTAGTTTATATAAATACGCGATGCGATAACGAGATAAGCGCCCGCTTATCAGCGATCGTTCGTAAGATAACTACGCTGAACGCGTCAGTTGCAAATTTATATTTGTACTGAAATGACGTCTTTTTTACGCGCAACTTAAAATATGATTGTTTATTAAAAAACCACGGATTTTTATAAAAAAATGTATGAGGAATGATGCAGAGAGATATTTTAAAACCCTTAGACTATTTTTTTTTTGAAATTCATAAGAATAAGGCCAATAATGAGGAAACCACTGGGGTCCCTAAACGACCCCCATCGGCAGAGAAGTATTTTTCTAGTCTC
This sequence comes from Himalopsyche anomala, assembly GCA_031772345.1. Lineage (NCBI taxonomy): Eukaryota > Metazoa > Arthropoda > Insecta > Trichoptera > Rhyacophilidae > Himalopsyche > Himalopsyche anomala. Next base: position 11,508,731 of record CM062823.1, read on the forward strand.
CGAGCCGCGAGAGTTAAACTCAATGATACATTTATTTATTATATAAACACAAAACATTCATTTACTAAGCGTCAGTTCAAGTTCATCCGTGCACTTGAACGCCTGAAGATGCCGAAAGGCGAAACCTGGGTCGTTAGTGACAAAATCTGTGTGAATGTACATAGTTTGAACGATTCAAATTTAATATTGAAATTCCACCAATAACCTTCAGTCGAAATCTTAAATTTAGAAAAACATCTGTTCAGATAAAATAAATTAAGAGTCCATTTGTTACATATTGAGAGCAAGGAATTCTCGTGTGAAAACTTCTGTTAAAATACATCTATTAGGAGCGGACATGGATTAAAAAGATAAAGTTACTTGACTAATGAACGTCCATCAACGTGTTCATTGTAAAAATTTCGTTACGTATTTGAGCAAACTTGATTGAGTTAAAACGAGCAGCTGACTTAAAAAAGGTTTCGTAGATTTTAATTGCTCTTAAGTTACCCTGTAATTGGTCAGATATGTTGCCATTTTACTCCGTAGAGTAATGAAGATTTACGCTACACTCTTATTTAATTAAATATTACTTTA
>CM062823.1:11509406-11728028 GCA_031772345.1 Himalopsyche anomala
TAAATTCAATAAATGTGCAAAATTCAAAATGTAAAGTATTTTAATTACATTGAAATAATGTTATTCACGTGGCACAGTCGATAGATTTAAAGGAATGCAGTGGACCAACGATTTGATTTTGAATTGTGAAGTTGAAATGATCCACATCTTTGTTATTTGCTGCAAGAATTGCTCGTTCACTCAACCAATTATGATGTTTGTGATTAGCAATGATATTCAGGAACACTTTTTTGATTGTCCTTCGATGAGACGAAATTGCAAAAATTCGGCAGAAACGAAATCAATCCATTCGATTCGTCGACAGGAACACGGCCGTTACAGATAGTCAGCAAATGCTTGGAGAAATCTGCGGCAGATGTTCGTTTATAAAAGCAAATCGCATGTTTTTAGTTATCTGAAGTTTCTTAACATAACGCCAAAGAGTCGATGTTTTAAGTCAAGCGTTTATTTCATCGGCAGCGGTCGAACTTGGAAAAACTTGAAGTGTTTGGCGAAAATCCCCAGATAGTAAAATCATTGCGCCTCCAAAACATATTGAGTCAATGCGCTGATCTATCATAGTTCGGTTGAGTGCTTCCAATGCGGAGGAAAAATAAGCCACCATTTCCCTCATCAATTGCCTTCATTAAAGTATCGTACACTTTCTGTTGGGGGTTCAACAGTGGTACATTCGTTCGAAGTGATTGGTTCAATGCATCTCGATCATATTCACGTTTACGTTCCGATTCTCGATTGAAAGCGTCGTTCATTCCTCGATCTGGCGACGCATCATGCAGCGCATGAGGTAACACATATCTTCGATCAAAAGCAACGCCTGGTTATGTATCTCCTCATTCACCTCGAGATCGGGATTCCCTGAACTGACGTGAATTCGGTGTAAAGTGTCTTTGGACATGTCATCCTTGTACTTGTTCCACAGTTCACGTGGATTCGATGGGAAGCATGTCAAAATAATGATAGCAAATAATGTGCGTATCTGACTTGGAGACGCAGAAACAATTGCTTCAGCGATTGTCATGTCCCAATGAGTTTAGTTTTCAAGCAAATTGAGCTATTGACATGCGGCACGAAATGTTAGGCATACGACGCCATTGACAGTTCGAAATGATTCGAAATGTCGACCCGAAGGGAATTATTGGTTGTTTTTCAGATTTTTCATGTTCACAGAACTGAAAGACTCTTAGAAAACCATTCCGAGCACTCTTACTGATTGGTTTAGAAGTACTTGGCATAGCTAATACCTCTATATTTCACTGTATTTTAAATAATAAAATTACATCTTCACAATGTTGACAAACGACTACTTTTGTTTGACAGTAACTGTCAAACAAAGACTGTTGCTAAGAAATGTATTGGTCTAGGATAAATTTGTTCTCAATGCTTGTCACCAACATAATGACAGGGATCTTTTCAAAATTATTCAAATAATACTTTTTGATAATTTTACGAAAGTTCATTCTAAATTTTCATATTTTTTATATTACGAAATGACATAAATTCTCATTTTAACAAAGAACGCAACATTTTCCAAATCTTCAATATTATATTTATGAGATTATCTTTCATTAGAAAAATATATATATATTTTTGTTTAATGTTCCACACATACTAACAGTTATACAGTCAATCCTGTTTTTATGCGGTAGATGTGTTCCACTAAATATCGCAAAAAAAAATCGCATAAAAAAAACTTGACTTCCATAGAAATAAATAGTGGGGTGCGTTACTTAAATTTTAAAATCCGCATAACTTTGAAACAGCGAGTTAAAATATACACTAAATCGCAAAGTATAAGAAAATTAAGGGAAAACCACGGCGTAAAAATATTAAAAAATAATCACTGTATGACAATTCTATGTGTGTTTTAAAGCATGTGGTTCTAAATCACTCTTTTTCGGAAGAAATAGTATGCGCATCAATTTCATAAAACTATGGTTGTTTTCTAACAATAAAATTAGTGATCAGAGTTTGTTCAGATTTTCTTTTTCGATAATTAATTGTTTATGCAGTTTGTTATACCCATATATTTTAAAGTTATCGTTGAAACTTGAATGCGCGATCAGAATTTGAATCATTTAGAAAGAAATGATCTTCTAATTTACTGAAAAGTTGGATACCTTCTTCAATTATTTTCGCAGTAAAGGAACTGGGACTTCTTTCAGTTCGTCATTATTTTCTTGTTTTTTGTCAATAATTAAATTTAAATTATGAACATCTTCGTCACTTATAGCTTTATCTGTAAGTAATTCGTCGATATAATTTTCGCTAAAGGTATCAAACCTTTCTTCGCCAAGTTCAGGTGCTAAAGTAATCATTTCAGCTGATATTACCGATGCTTCAATGGTTTCATCGACTGTAACACACCTAATTAAGTGGACTTAATTCAGCGATGGCAGATGCAACATGATTTAAACAGTCCGAAATCGTATTTTTTTTTCAAATGTCTGTTGTGTTTATGATTCTCTCTACTCTATCCAAAATACAACAATATATGCTCTCGATGTAATATTTAACATTTTTATATATCGTAAAATATGGTACATTTAAAAAAATGTATTTCTAAAAAACCGCATTGCTTCGAAATCGCATAAAAAAACCGCATAAAAACAGGATTGACTGTATATAGGGATCAAAAATAAAATAATGATTTGATAGTATTCTATAACAATATAATATACATGAAAAGTATACTGATTTTTTTTTACATACCTTCTGATTTTATGTACTTTCATTCGTCTTTTCACATTTCAGTATATATTTTAGCGACGGTGATGAACATGAGACATAAATTCCTAAAAGTTTTTTTTTAAATGGATATTGAAGATTTAGTTTCGATTTAGTTCAAAGTTGGCATTCCTAACTTGACTAACAAAATGCCTCACATAAGGTAACACATGTCTTCGATCTAAATCAAAGCCTGGTTATTTATCTCATTCACCTCGAGATCGGGATTCTCCGAACTGACACGAAGTCATGTCCCAATAAGTATCATTTTCAAGCAAATTGAGCTGTTGACATGCAAGTAGAAAGAAGCATTCGTCATTTTTCGGATGAACTGTGTAGATGCGACCAAGAGCATCAATAGTCATTCGGGTGATCAGGAACCGCATCGCTTTGCTTTTGACGTTAAAATTTCTTCGATATAGCGTTCCAAGTGTAATAACGTGTCGTCTCAGAGTAAAGCAACGTTCGTGCAAAATATTGTTGTCAAAAATTTATCATACCTAATTATAAACATAACCTTATTTCAATATTATCCGATTTTCTTTCGTTTTCATTTCATATCATCGATTTCTTTTATTCTAATCCATATTCTAAATTTTAAATTTTTTATAATTCAGTCGTACGCAAAAGAAGCAAAAACAAACAAATATAGAAAACAGTGCGATCTGGTGGATTTTTCTTAAACCAGCTTACGACATTTTATCGTTTGAAGCTCGTTCGTCATTTAAAAATCTTATTCTGTATGAAGATATTAATTTTCTTTATAATTTCTTTTCCGTGATATTTTTCCGATGTTTTAATGCTTATTCTGCTATTCTAGGTAAATAAGAATTTTATAAATCAAATATCATTGAAATCCTTTCAGTAATTCTCGAGATATACGTGGTGTAAATAACCCCACTTTGTTTTATATATATAATTATGTTTATTATAGTATAGTAGTGATAATTTGGCCCCAGACCTAGGAAAGGTTGCCCATGCCTGATTTCGATAATAAATGAAAGGTGGGATATTTGAGCGTGTGAAAGGTTGTGCAAACAGGTATATAAACTTTAAAGTGAGAATCAGAGAATATGTAAGATGTTTAGTTAGTAATATTTTTTCCTGAATTTTTAAATCATTCCATCGAAAAGAGATAAGTTCATGTCATTTATTACTGACTTTATAAACGTCATTAATTATAGGAAATAATAAAACTGCATAATTATCTGACAATCGTTTTTATAAAGTGTGGTTGTAGCTAAATATTTCAATTTTAGGGCATTCCTACGTGAAGTAGAAAAGAAAAAAAAACAATCATCATTGTGTAATTTATAACTTAAAAATTAGAATCAATTTTTAACTTATTTTTTAAACTTTGTGATATTGTGTCTGATGACGTTTCTTAAAGAGACAGAATACGTGTCACAATTTGTAACACAAAAAGTGGAGTAACACAGTTTTCATATTAAATTTTATATTAAAAACTTACACAAAGTTACCACCGAACTATCGAAAAAAAATAGCATTCCGTGTCATCACCCTGTCTAACCCCAATTGAAACCTAAAAGTATTTCATTGTTATAATAGTTTATTCGCAAATAACTTGACGATAGTTTGTCTGAAGATGATTCTTAAAAAGGCGATACACGTTTCACAAGTTTTTATACAACATGTGGAATAACAAAGTTATCAAATTTATATTATGGTTTATCATTGCATGAAGTAGTTTTATGTGAGAGAATTATAATATATTGTAGACCTCAGAGAAAAACTTCTCACAAGGCAAAACAATTCTTATTTCCTCATAAAAAATCTCTTTTAATACTTTGAATTAAGATATTTCAGTTTCCAGATCAGGCTTCCCGAGACTTGAGGAACGAGCTTTCTTCTAGATATTACTTGCATCACTCGGAGTCAGTTTTGAGGGGTGACCTTCCGAAGACACATAAATTACAAATACATGTGATAATACCATATATTGGAAATACCAAAAACCAGCAAGCTTTATTTATGTGTTAGAAGACTCTGAAAAACTCAGAGCAACATCAGCTTCACGCTTCACCTAACGGCAATCAGCATTGAATTTTTGCCGATAACAATTTAAATATTGTATTTTTCATTGAAACCAAAAGAGTACCGATTTCCTAAATATTAAATATCAAATTGTCAGTGTTTTGGTAAACAGTTAAATAAGGATGTAATTATATTTCTCATATTTCTGCCTTAATTACAAAGAAAGTTTTAGCTTTTTATGTCTTTATTGAATTAATGACTTTTCATTTTGCTAAAATTTAAGCAGGGCTGCACTGTCATTAGAATTTTTAAAGCCACCCGAGATGATCTCGAAGAGAAAAAACGTCACACACATTTAGATATAAGATTGAATAAAATGCAAATTTTATATTGGCCATGCCGGTACTTCAACCAAGAACCATCTGATCGCTAAGGTAAATATAGCCGCTAAAACAAATCAGTTGATTTTTTTAAATTTTGTTTTTTAATTAAAAAGAAAAACAATACTTATTTAAAATAAAGTAATGAATAGTTTCGATGCATTCGGCGCTTAATTTGTATAAAAAATAATTCAATTGATAAATTTATTATTCCACAGGTTTTGTAACAAATTATGACACTATCGTACATTTATTTAAACTTATAAACTTATAAGTAGGTAATTTCTTAGTAATGTAAGTGTTTGTATCTTACCCTCCCCCTGCGTTCATTAGGATGGGAAAAACCCCAATCTTCATTTAAGGGTATTATTTGGAAACCCGGCTCATTCTAAAATTGTTGAAATATGAACCATGAATGTAATTTAGTAGATAAAAATAGATTATGAAAGTATTTTTAGAAATCAGTCTCAAATATGGCTTGATAACATACACAATATCATTCCAAAGTAATGTAAGATTAAAAATACTTTTATAATGTAAATTATTTTTCAAAATAAAATTAATGTTTCATTTTTTAACCATTTTGGAATGAGCCGTGTTTGCAAAAAATACTCTCATTTTGTAGTTTCATAATTAGAATTAGGTTTTAGTTTGTTCATAAATGAATGCTCTTACGATGACGCCTGGAGATGCTTTTGAAAGAAGTGTTACACGTGTCACAATTCTTTATACAACCTGTAGAATAACAAAGTAATCAATTTTAATATTGTATCAAAGGAGAAGAACTACCGTTTTAAAAGCTCAAGTAGTAGATATTATATATATAGTGAAAACAATTGATTCTTTTCTTACACGAGGAATACGTTCCATGGAAAAGAAAATAGTCAGAAACATAGAAATGTTCCATTGTAGATAAGTCATATTATTGGACCACGAAGTTTGTTTTGTTTTGAAGTTGAATAATACGTTAAAATTAAAAATATACGTAACAATTGTCTTGTTGTAAAACTGATGTTGGCACGTTTCGGAAAGCAATATAAAAGTGACGAAATGTCTCCAAGCAGGTCGGCGCGTGGCAACTGTATCAATGTGCCGGCCCTGCATCTCCCACTCGCGAGGGGTGGATCAAGGTATAAAAGCGGCCTCTTCGGAAAAGTCAGTTCATTAAGTGAAAACCCCGGTCAGTGATTATAGCACAGTATAAAATATATCAGAATAAAATTGGTTCACTTCAAGACACGACGACTCAACACACAGAACCCGTACGTACAATTTAAAGGGTGAGTGAATCCACAACAATTTTATTGCTTGAGATCACAATAATTTTGAACATTGTTTTACAATGTGTGGTCAATATCGTTTTATTCCAGTATTCGAATGCCATTCATACATTTATCGCATAATCAAATCATTATTTTTTGATTTCGTAAAGACAATCATATATGTACATATGTTTATGATATCTATATAAATAACTCTACATACAAATGCGAAAAACTATCAACTAATTCTTTCCTATATAAATTCCTATATCTCTAATCTCTACAAAAATATGAGGTTGAGCAACTATTTAGTAGTTATCTTAGAACAATTTCTGTTGAATTGATCTATCAGTCAGTATTATCTATGTACGTCTAAGAGTGTTTGAAAAAACATAATTAACGTATTTAATGCTCTCAGAATTATCAAATGATTTTCATAGCTATTTCTGCATCACGCTATCGTTATAAATATCAATCAGTCTCTCGTCGACGTAGTATACATGATGTCTCTTCATCTAGGTTTTCATGACTTCTGTAATAATTTATTATAAAGTATACATTTTATTTGATTTTGATTTTTATAATACTTCATGGCAAAAAATATTGTACATCCAGAAATAGTCCGTTAAAAAAAGTTAAGTTGTAGAGAATTATAGGGATGAAATAGAAATATGTTGGACGAAACTTGAAAATATGAGGATATGGTTGATTGGTTGAAGAACATTACAATTTGGAAAACTTGCCGAATGAGGGAAAATGTAGCCATGTAGTTCCTCATGTGTGACATTTTGACTGAATCTAAATTGTTCATTTTATTATTTTCATTCATTACCTAAATAATGTAGACATATATTCAAGTATAATATATTATTATATACTTATTTTGAAAAAAAGGTCGAGGAACTTACTTCTTGTGAAGCTTTTTACAAAATATATTTTTTAAATCTATATCCGCTCCAAATGTTGAATTCGTAAATTACTAATCGAGGTATCTCAAAAGAAGCTTTTTTACGAGAATTTTTTGTTATTCAGTAGCTCAAATTCTCTTTTTTAAAAAACAATGTATCAAGCATTATATTTCTGGTCCTAGTCACAGAGAAAGTAGTTTATGGAACTGATATTGTTTTATATTATAAAGAATCTAAGATAGGGACAAACATTCAATACTTTCTAAGAAAAAAAATCAAAAGTTTCTATTTCAAAAAAAAAATATTTTTTTCGAATATTGATTTGAAACATTAACAATTCCCAGAAAATGTTGCCGGGACGCCGCCTTACCGCGTTACATGCGAAAAGTTCTGGTTAAATTGAATGCAGCTCAAAGTTCAAAAGTTTTTTACTTCTGTACTACGGTTTATCTAGCCTTCAATTCTAACCAAAAAAAATGGTTAAAGTGAATATTTCCATTAGTAAAATTAATCCATATCGGTATCAATAAATAGCTTTTAACATAGTAATAAATAAATTTATTTCCTATATATACACTCAACATATTTACCAAGCGTAAGTTCAAGTTCATCCGTGCACTTAAACGCCTCAAGATGTCGAAAAGCGAAACCCGGGTCGTTAGTGATAAATGTACGAAATTTCAACTTTTTAGTTATTAACCTTCCATCACCACCAAATTTATTTCTCGTATATATGTATATAATACTGTCATCTTGCTGTTTAGAACTCCTAATTCTCTCTGAGAAGAATGTTCAGAAGAAATGCAAGGATAAAACGTAATAAAAAACAGACAATTTGTCATAAAAAAATCTCCATAGTCAACTAATCTACCAACATTGGTTGTGACATTTCAGGTTCTATTTCCATATTTGAAACGAAAAAATCCTTGAGTTTTTTACACAACATAATAGTCCAGAAAAACTGAGTTTTTTAATTCAAGTAAAAAATATATCTGGTAACATTTTGTTGAAGAAACTTCATTTATATTAAAAGATCGGACTACCTAAGTTTTAATAAGAAGGTGACGATATAATGCGTCTTCCGTTGGAAAAAACTGTTAAGCGTTCAAGATTTCAGTAGTTCAAAAAACTTAGTGTAGGATGTAGAAAGGCGCATTAAAAGCGATGTGCTTGTAGTACGACTTCTACATATAAATTTAGGCACCTCGAAGTTGTAAATGAAATAAAATTGACGGTTTTTGTGATTTGGTGGTAAGAGCTTTCGTTTACTAATCAACTGAATCTGGCCTCAAGTCTCAGAAAGGTCAATATTAATGTCAGATTAAAAATGTTAAACAATGAGATAATGGACATGGGTGTTTGTAATATCTTTTTTTACCGAGTTTATAAAGAGATGTTTAAAAAGAGCCTCATTTGAATTTATCTTATGTGGCTTAAAAATCACGACGTCTTAGCTGTTCGCTGTAATGTCATATATTATTTTATTATTATTTTGATATATAATTAAAAAAAATCAGATGTGACCAGTAATTTTCCCTTAAATTTTCTATCTTCAAATTTTGCCATCAGTATCTTGTTCCAAGGATAAGTCAAAATGTATCAAAGTGAGCTTATCTGAATTGTCCGGTGTAACCCAGTTTTTACGTTTTAAAATGACTGACAAAATGTAAATGGAGAGAGTAGATTGTGTGCTTTGCTTTTTTAATAACACAACATTTATTTGGTACATTTTAAAAGTTGTTAACATAAAACGATTTATAATCATTCAATTGATTTGTAGATCTCTTGTACGTCATAAAATGTTAATAAACAGAGATTAATAGGCCTTCAATATAAATAATAACATTACTTTTACCGGTTCTACGATAGGTAGTTCATCAACTGATAAGTTTTCTTTCATTTAAAATGACTGTCATGTATTTAATTTAATTTTGACGTAAATTTTGGGAAATAAAATTTCTCGCAGTCGGCGGGAGATTTTTGTTTTGTCAAATACCAACAACAAGACATTGCAATACCAAACGAATATATCAATATAGTATTTCGTTATGACATACGAATACACGGTATTATAAATAACTAATAATTACCGATTATCGGTATCAAAAAATCAGTCGAATAAATCAATTTAGTACCAATATGTATTAAACAAATCTTTATCGTGCTCACGAATGATGTTCATAAATGCTTCAAATTTATTGTTCTTTACTTAAATATATGACACTCTTATTATGAATCAATGATGGAAAATGTCAATGTTATTCAGCACGTTGTGTCCAAGATAGTCATTCAATAGTTGTACACTTGCTGAAAATGTAACCACGAGTGTTCAAAAGTGTGATCCCTACCATGGTTGTTGCAAGTACCAACCCAATCCCATGAATTAAACTTTTGCCCTTTGTCAAAATTCAAGGACAGACAAACTAGGTGTCGTTGCTCTCGGAAAGTTCCCTTCGTGTTAATAAGATGTATCATATTATACGTACATGTATTCATAATAACTGAGCTAGTACTTAAGTAGGCAATTGAGCGGAATATTGGTCCGTCTTGATCGCAAGCAAAGCGATTTGCCTTGTAAGTCTCGCGATGGCGGTGTTTAAAAGCTGCAGGGGGTGGCCTTTTGTGGAAAATGGGAAAACGTGGAAACATACCACTCAAAATATAGACAGTAGACGTTCATTATATTATGTATCATGCATTAATATACTTTTGCAAGTAAGTTGGTGCTAATCGGTACATAAAATTGGTCAAATTGGAATTCCTTTCTTATTACTTTATTGCAGTAAAAAGAATAGTAACAATTATTTTAGTCTAAAAAAAATAACCACATTAAAACATTGTCTTGACATAAATCGTTTGTTTTTTTTTTTAAATATAATTTCAAACTTGTTTATTTTACATGCTATTATGTATAATATACTTGTAGATACAAGTTGTTTAAGAAGTTTGGTTACAAAATTTGAGTTTTGAGTTAATTATGATGAAAGTTTTCTTGTGTATTCTTTATTCGTCGAGGATTATAATACAGACCTGCTAGAGCAAAAACTAAAGATCATCTACTTTTACAAACTGATATCTAATTTGTTTGACAATTAAAATTTAGTATTTGTTTATAAAAATCACCAATTAATTATTATGGACCGAAGCCCATTTGCCATCTATTGCAGAATAAATAAACAATTGACTTTTAAGATGTCCAATACGTTTTCATATCGAAGATGGGTCCATTACATTTGCAAGAACTTTAAGCCGATTATTCAGAATTTTCATTTTTTTTAAATTAAAACATAATAGGTAAATAAATTAACACCAGTTTAATATTTTCTTCCTATATGAATATATATAGCTTCATTGTGATAAAATAAATACTTATTTTTCTGCAGACACGATTGGAGATTGCTATATACCGGTATTAACAAAATCGGAATCATGATAAACCGGGTTGAAATACTGAAGTTGAAAATAAAATACTCCGGTATTTTTTTCACTACATATACTTTTAATGATTTACGTTTTTTTTTTTTTTTACCATGTCCGCTCCCAATGTGGAGCATATGGACTCCTAATGGAGTTTATCTCAACAGAAGTGTTTCTACGAGAACTGCTTGTTACTCAGTTGCTCAACCTCTCTTTTTCCAAAGAGAGTAGGAATAGAAGGAAAGGGTTGGACAGAACTAGTGGTTAGCTAATCGCTCTCGGTACGCCCCGTTCATAGGGTAGAATGGGTGGGTGGGAGAATTCAAGACATCACATACATTCATGCCTTTGAACAGAAATTCATAAATCAATTTATAAAACTGCCCGTACTGGGATTCGAACCCGTGCCCTCCGTAGCGATAGCCAACGACGTTGACCACTCGACCATACAGGCGGCAACGTATTTTTATATAAAAAAAATATTTGAAACGAAGTGTGCAATTATTGAACAAGCGTTGAATATGAATCGGGATTTTTCTGCTGCTTAACTTATTATCAAGTTATATTGTTTCATTTAAATAATATGCTTTATGTTTATAAAAAACAGCCTTCTATGATTATGAAATATAGAAATAATATTATTTACGTATTAGTCCTAATTATTCTTATATTTTGCTCATTTGTGTTCGTAATAATCGATATTGAATAATTGACATTTACAATGCCGGTATAGGTATATTGGTAAGGCATTGCCACCCCTTAGTACGATCACGTATTCATCTCTTCAGAACGGCCAGAGCAAGGTAGAATATTATTATCTTCAACCCCTTGCAGCTTCGTCGATATAATAAGCCGCGGGATACTTGATATGGTAATTGAAAATGATAACCACAGGGGTTAAATAGAGTCGATATCTATAATAACAGTGGAAGACCGTAGGTGGATGCATTATAAAACTGCCACAATACTTTGTGAAAAGTTACTACGAATGACATTTTTTATCCATGACCGCTACCAATATGCAGCACATAGCTGCATATTGGTAGCAAAGAATTACTCGAGACTCAGTTTCTCAACCTCTCTTTTTACGAATGATATTAAGACCCGCGAGCACATTCACCGAAGTCAATGATGGTGACCACTCATGTATTATATTACAACAAATATTTTTTTCAGATAGTCAAAATGGCCTCTATCGGAGTTATGACGATGATGTCCTGTTTCCTGGTGATATTTTGTCTAATCACTCTACCAAAAATGGCCGCCTCCCAAAGGACAGTAAGTTATAATAAATATAACTTTTCTTTAAATTAATCGACTACATTCTACTTACGGAGACAATTGGAGATGTCGTATTAATTTCTCAAAAGAAACAGATTTGTCGAATGAACTTTTTTTTTCTTTCGTAAAAGCATTTTCGTTTATTTCATGTCTGTGTTTGAAAATTGAACTGAAAATTGAAAATCTCTAGTTCTGACTAACTATAGTTCTGACGATGGCGTAAGCCGAAATAGCTATCAACCTTTAACTTTTAAAAAAACTGTAGAACTGAAATACCTTGATATTTTACCCTATTACCATGGGAATTCTTAAAATAAAAAAAAATATTGTTTCACATTAGGTTCAAGTTAGGTCTAGCAATTGAATGGATTTCTTAGCTTCGTGTTCCCGAAATAAAAATATATACGATGATGCCTTGCGTATACAAATATTCAATACGATACAAGACATTCATGACGATATTGAAGCAATTAATTTTTTGCACATAGTCTGAAATATTTTTCTAAAAATGAATTCCTTCCCCGGCCCCAGGCCGACCATGAATCTCGATCTTTCTTACCAGTCCAGCCAGCCCACGGACCGTGCCAGATAAAGGCCCGCACAGACCTCGAACTCCAAGAGATTTGTGTTGTGACAATAGTGACATCCTTGGCATGTCCTGAAAATTCTTATAGATTTTTATTGAAAACTGAAATTGATAAGATAAAATCTCACGATATATAGAACACGTGAATGTTTATCATTAAAAAAAAACATCCGGTATCCAGCTGGCTATATAGTGTTTATTCGGAAAGTGCTCTTAAACAAATGCACGTAGCCATAATAATTTAAATTAATTTCTAAAATAAATGCAATCATTTTTATTCGCAGATTGGCAGAGGTTATGATAGAGTCGAAGAGATGTCGCCAGAAATTTTGGCTGAGCCAAGGAAGAGGCCATTCTGTAATGCGTTCACTGGTTAGTGACCTAAATTTAATTATTTTTTATTGTTTATTCTGATTTACTATAAGAATACAATGACCCAGCTGTTTATTGAAGATGGGCGATAGCTAATTATAATGTGTAATATTGTAAAAAGCAGACTGTACGCACAAAATAATAGAAGAGCTTTTATGTGAATAATTAAATACAGCCTGTATTATACAGAAACAGATCAAGGGGTTGTGGATTGTGGAGTGCTTCTTTACAATATTTTTCACCTACAATCTAGTGCAGCGATTTCCAACCCGGGAGGCGCGAACAGTCAAAAATATTTATTTAACCTTTCAAACGTGTCTTCATTACTATATGAAATGAAGGATGGGGGGCGTGAAGACATTTTTTTCTTCAAAGGGAGGCGCAGTAACATAAAGGTTGGAAACCACTGGTCTAGTGGTATTAGTGTTAACCTAAGTGTGATCCGATTGGATTGGGACCAAAGTCCCGGCAAGACCAATGTCAAATTTAGATTTTATCAATTTTACATTTGAGTATTTGTGGTAAATTTCTCCTCGATACGATCTCGAGTGACTTTGAAAATCTCATCGATTCTATTATTGTTTACAGATGCTAAAATACTTTTAAAGATTGAAGAACAGCCCTGCTAAAATTTTGGCAATAAGAAAATTCGGTGATTCGATAAGGAAATAAAAAGCTAAGGTTTTGACGTAATTAAAAAAGAAATATGATAATTGTTGTAATTAAATCATTGAATTACAAAATTGATGGTTTTTAAGTAACCTAAATCAAAGACAGCTTATTTGGCGGACACAAATGAATCAAAGTTATTGAATGAACATTTTTTTAAAATGTCCTCATGCTTTTAATATATGTATAATCAATATTCGGTTTGTAGTTTTTTTTTAAACCAGCTTTCGCTGGCCACTACTTTTTACAAATTTAAAAACTGTCCACGACCACAATTAGTTTGGGAACCGTTGGGTTGAGACTTAAGAAATGAGGATTTATTGGTGTAAACCTTTTTTTTCAAATCATCATTTAGGTTTTATTTTCAATATTCTTGGTGCCATCTTACAGATGTGCAATCACAAAGGGTACTTTTAAGATGTTAATTAGGAATGGGGGTAGAATCTGTATTCAATCCACGATACCAATTAATGTACCTACTGTTATAAGGAAAAAATAATGACTGTAAATATATCTAAATGTGGTTTTACATTATCAGGTTGTGGCCGTAAGAGATCAGCACCATCCCAAGGTCAAGAGCAGGGGAAATCAAATTTACATAAGGTATCAATTTACCTAAACTAGTTACTATTTTACTAGCCTAGTATTACGCATTTTTTGCGCAGTTCTTTAAGGCGTATAAAAACATTTTTTTATAATTTATATTTAATAAATAAATATAATAATATATTCAGAACTCAATATTTAACTGTCAATGTGCTTTAGAATCAAATGAAAAAAAAATCTTCTCGCATATCTCAAATTTATTCATTCCAGATTCCCATGGACGATTCGCTGGAAGCAATTCTGGACCTTTCTTCCGAACCAGCAGTCGAAGATCTCTCTCGGCAGATCATGTCGGAAGCCAAAATGTGGGAGGCAATCCAAGAGGCTGGAGCCGAGTTGATGAGAAGACGGCTGCTTATGCAGCAAGCTTCGATACCGAGAAGTTACCAGGCGTCGAAGTGAAGATGATTTAGTCAATATGTTATTATAATTTACGGCTGGGCCTCAAACCGTACAGTACGCTACCAATAATGCATTTATTATCTTTGAACAACAAAACGATATGAAAATATTTACGGATTCCGATTGTAATTAAATTTAATAGTAGGTAAAAAAATCTGGTATCTTCAAATGTGTTGATTATAACGAATATTTTTTACCGCTGTTAACAAAAGTTTTCTTTGATGGGAACCTTGAATACAAAACCTACGCATAAAATATTATCGAAAGTCTAAAATACGATTCTTGTAACATATAAAATACAGAAAGTACTTGTATTGAAGTGTATTTATTTTTTAGCTGATTGTGGTTCTAAGTATTCAAAAAAATAAGGTTAGTTTGTATACATTAATCATGTCTAGTCTTGTTTATATAATATAAAGTTATCTTAAGATAATATCTTCTATGTAAAATGTTTTGGTTTGAAGTCGTGGATTGTGTAGAGACAAATGAAAATTATATCGTATTTAATTAAGGATTGTTAATCTTATAACGACCCAGCAAACCATCAAAACAACACTTTATTACAATTGAAAATAATATATTTAAGTTGACTCTATAAAGTTTGATTTTATTTTCAACAAAAATTTTAACCACTCTGATTGACACAATTAATAATAAATTAATTATTATCGTTGTTTGATTTCAATCGTGTTTTTTGCAGTAAGTAAATCAATTATTTCAAATTAAGCATACCACGAAGCTGTCATAAGTAAAAATACAGCATACGTTTAAATTAACATTGACATAGATTTCAAACTGTCTATTTATCTTGATATCGACCAATGGTATATCGCACAAGAATTTTGCTGTTTCCAGTAATTTTATAGTCTATCAGCGCATACCTATGTTATTAATTTGATTGTTTTATATGGTATAGTGTAGTACAAATAATTACCCTGTGGTATAAGAAATAACTGTAGTGTGGCCTAAGGCAACTGAAGGACATCTAATAAAAAAATATTTGGAGAAGACAGTCATTGTAAAACAATGTCTGACTTCAATAATATGACCCCGCACTATTGTACAAGCATTTGTAATTATCGCTATGAGAAAACTATCAATAATTTGTGGAAAAAAACATTGAAGATCTTTCGGCGCTTTAATAAATATCGCGTTGGGATATATAGTAACTAAATAAACACGTTTTCATAGGCTGCAAATTAGCGTTTATAACAAGTATCATGATTTTTTATTTTGACAAATGACAGTTTGTCACTTTTATTTTCGTATTTTTTGAATTTGGATTTTTTTCAGTAGAATGTTGTTAGTTAAAAAAAACGAGTGTCTGTGGTTATTTAAGATTTATTTATTAACCGAATGAAATATTACAACTCTTTACGTAAATTCAAACATATTTTATTTTTCTGGTCGCTTAAACTGAATACATATAACCTTAGGTTGTGTTCCAGAGACACAAAACTTGTAATGGATAAAATTTTAATAAATCTATTTAAGCAGCCCATTGTGTTTGTTGTTGAACTTATTTATTATATATTTATATAATATGTTAGCATAGATATCTAAATATACATATGGCAAAAGAGTCATCAACAGGGATGATATTTTTTATATACTTCCCTTGATAATAACTCTGAGACTGGTCTTCAAATTTCTAAAACCTACCGTTAAATTTCACAGCTTTGTTCAAAACACACAGAAAAGACTGATGAACAAAACATGTAATGTTTGGATTTAATTTGTCTTTAAAATACCTGATTGTTGTATGCGTCTTGATTCAAAGAGTTTTTTAGTGAGTGGCAGAATTATATGCTTGCAAGGTCTGCAGAGGCATATGAGGATTTCTATAAACGATACAAAGCTTATTCCTAAGAAGAGAGCTCCAACACCACCAAAGGAAGCTAGAACATAATAAAGAATTGTGTTTGATTGTTGTTCAGGATTAAAATTAAACAGTTTTGATTAAATCGATAATGAGTATTTGAGAGTATTATTTGCAAACACGGTTTAACACCTTAACAACCGCACATTTTTTAAATATAAAATTTCACCTTGGCGGCCGGGCAATTTTGCGAAAAATTCGCAAAAATTGTAATTTTACTAAATTCACTGTAATTTGTAAAGAAATTGAGATATCTTTACAAAATTAAATTTTCTTAGCTTCCAGATACTTCGCCTATACGCATATATGAGTCCGCCAGCCAGCAACCTTTGTTTTTCAAAAACTCAAATACGCGTCCGCGGTCGTTAAGCTGTTAATCCAAAATGGTTATTAAATAAAACTTGAATTTAATTTTGTAAAAAAATATACATTTAAAAAGTGTTTTTAGTTATAAATTACTTTAGAATGATATATTATACGTTATCAAACTATGTTTGAGACTGTTTTCTCAAAATACTTTGAAAATATGTTTTTATTTACTAAATTACATTCATGGTTCATGTTTAAACAACAATAACCTCATTTGTAAACCAATTAAATACAATTTTACAAAAAACCTTTAAATATCGTCAAATAAATTATTGTCGAGTCATTAAAGTCAGAAAGAGGGCCCAAATTTTTACATATTCAATAAAACATAGCCTTGCGTTAAGTTTATATGACAGCCCCAAATTTATAGCGACGCCACTGCAGGGGTGGGCTGGAGGGGGCTCGAAGGGGCTCGCGCGAGCCCCTTGTTGATTTAAGAGAAAGCAATATTCTCAGATCAAATTAGTATATCAGTGCAATTTCTGATTTATATATTATCTACGACAGCTTCAGTATACACAGTAGTGCAATTTTAGATATTTAAATTGATAAGTTTACGGTAAATAGCATATTGATACATATTAAAAGTGTTTTAAGTAACAATCGATTGCTTATTTAAGTATTGCATATAACTGTATTAAAAAAGTCACTTCTTTTCCAGAACACCGAGAATTGCTTTGAAATTAAGCGAGCCCCTTGTTAACATATTGCCAGCCCACCGCTGCGCCACTGTGTTGACCTATGAATGCATTTTTACACGACCTCGTTTTGTTTGGACAGCAGTATAATACGAAAGTCTTTTAGTATCAGTCATTTAGTAATTAAGGCAAAGAGTTATGGGTTGATTGTCAACAGATTTAATAAAATTTACATCAAGAAAGTATTGTCATTTTTATACTGTCCCTTGGTTATCAACTATTCTATGAGTATGAAGGTTTGCAAAATAATTAAATAATAAATCTCACCAACAAGGTCTTCAAATGAAAATATGACATCTTTACTCATGAGAACTTTGGGCATTTGCAGAGCGAATCTAACAGAGCTTTGCCTTTCAAAAAGCGATTCTTGAGACACGTTCCTGTAAAATAAATATTTTTTTTCTTGAACAATCATAAATAATCTCGTGATTCTAATGTGCTATTTCAACATCTTCCCGTCCTATCAGATCTCATATATTTCTTTATCAATTGGTTGGATTAGGACTTCATGAGATGTTCTTTGTGAGAGGACATGGCTTAAACCAGTGGTTCCCAAAGTGGTTCCTACGAACCCCTAGGGGTCCGTGAGACCACTGAGAGGGTCCGTGGAAGAATACATATAATAAATATTACTGAAACCTTTTTTATCATTAAGAAAGTTAAAATAAATAAAATGGTTACGTTTTATTAATGAAAAATTTCCATTCAAAATTCATTAAAATTAAATATTTCACTTGGGGGTCCATGGTCAGTTTTTCGCTTTGATTTGGGTCCATGAGCATAATAAGTTTGGGGACGACTGGCTTAAACAAAGGCTGTAGAGTCGGGTAAAAATAAAACAACTCCGACTCCGAATTTATTTGTTGAATAATTTACGTTTAATTTAAATATCTTTATGGCATCAGATAATTCTAGCCACTAGAATAATTCTGATATATTTTACCAATCAATATGATAAAAAGACTAATATTTTTTCAATATATTTAAATTATCCCGGTTTTTCCGACTCCTACTCCACAGCCCTGGCTTAAGCACACGTTAGCAATGTTACCAGAAACAATCATTTCCGAATGAAACTCATAATGCAATGAAAATGATTGACGAAAACTTGAATTGTATGTGTATCAGATATCAATCATTCCGTCATATCAATGGATTGCATCCTTAAGATTATCTCCCTGAATTATTTTCATGAGTTAACTGCAGCGGCGTAGCCATGCAATGCATGAGGGCCCAGCAAAAAGGGTGCCCGAATTTCTACATACTCAATATCTAAAATTGCCTGTTGGGGGGGGGGGAGCTTGCGTGACGTTTTCATGAGGGCCCCAAATTTCTGGCTACGCTACTGGTTTACTGTAAAAAAATTGATATATTTATGAAAACATCACCCAATTTATAATTCAATATTTGAAGGAAAAAATCAAATCAAAAATTCTATTACAAAGTTTAAATAATTACACATATTTATTAAATCAATCATTTCTCAAATACTGAATTGTCTCAGAATGGCACTCGAATGAGTTGGGTCAGGTTTGAAGAAATTCGTCTAATTATTGATTGAATGTGTATATTATTCATTTTCTGTGAATGATAAGAAAAAAATTTATTATGCAATAAAAATATTAAAACCAACGTCATGCTAAAGTGTTAGTCGCCGCCACTGTGGTCTACTACTTGGCTAGAGCTTGCTCTATCGAACAGGCACTTCACCTCTAGATAAAATCAATAAAAATATTGATCAACTGTTGTATTACGACCGTCTTTTAAACATTGGAAATAGTGCTTAATTAAAAATCCATGTTGGATTTCTTAGTTTCACGAGAAAAAATCCATACAAGCGTTTCTATTCTACACACCATTGAGTGATTTTTTGATCGTGTGAAATATAGTTGATTTCCGTGCATTGTGGAACGCATTGGCATTTTGCAAGATTTGTGGGAAGGTTAACCAAGATTTCCATGTTTCTTCCTATGCACGCCATCCCACGAGTGTCACACGGTACACCATCTAAAAATAGTATAGATTCATTATATTATATATGATATAAATACCAAATGCACATCACTGCGTTTCTAAATATTATATAATTATAACGCATTTATAAAAAAATATATAACGAAAACATCTGAGAATATTTTTCTCGTAAATTTGACAAAGGCCTCGCTGGCCTGGGTAGAATTTCAAAAAGAGCTCGAGCGTGTCTTTGCGAACCACTTTCAACCCACTCCTGTTTTGATATATTATCTACAAATTAATGTAAGCAGAAGTGTAAAATTTAAGTTGCTCATCATTGGTAATGTTAAGCTTATTATAAGAATATACTTAAATAAAATACAGATGGTTTATTATTATGTCTATGACTTACCACCGGTCACATAGAAGAATGGTCGACAGCCACAAAAGACCATGGCCATTCTGCCTCGGCAATCAATCTGGCACATAGAGTTACTGTAAGCCTAAAACGAATAATGATAAGCCATTTTCAATAGACCGGTATGTTTGCATGCGTTTAAATATGTAATGCCTGTATCAGATAAAGGCGGGTTAAAACTTGAATTTATCATATATATCAACGCCTTCAGATGCGAAACAATTAATCGACATTTGCAATTGTCTGTTCAGGGATTTGAGCCACGCAACTGAGTACAACAAATATGGAGAGCGTTGACTGCTCGGCTACGGGACCGAATAAAACTAAGTGGGTTCTTATGTGATCCAGTTAAATAATGGCTACAAACACTACTGTAAGAAATTTAACAATTAACGAGTAGCCCGATGAGAGTCCCACCAGAATGACCTGTGAAATTTTCAATTCGCTACCGTTTGGGAAGATTAATTGTGGCGGACAGACAAAAATATTCTCTGGTTTATATTAGAGATTGATTCAAAAGTCAACTATTTTGAAATAGGAGAATCTTTTAATGTACTATCCAACAATGAACAAGCCTTTGTTATTCTGTAATAAAATATTAGGATGGAATGTAATTTAATGAAGCATTTCGCCTACTTATTTTGCTTTTGTTCTATTAGATTTTCATTTTGAAAAACATTAAGAAATGCTTATTTCTTCATTGTATAAAAAAAATATTCAATAATGGTATTACATATATGTAGGTATATATTTGTAGAAGAAGAATAGATTTTCAATGTTGGATTCCATCTATCTTAGATAAATTCAACATGTGCAAATGAGTCTGTTTCAGAAATAGCCCTCTCAGATGCAACGCTTACTGACAAAATTAATTTATCATACCATAATATATGTACATATTATAATAACAAACAAAGTATTTGCAAATGTAAATACCTGTTTTTAGATGTAGAAAAAAACAACCGAAACACCTGGATCCCGGTTTTAGTTTACAAGTACAGTGGAACCTCTCATAACGAGTACCTCTTATTACGAGTAATTCCCATAACGAGAAAAACAGGTTGTGAAAAAAATGCTCTCTTTACGAGCGATATTTTGCATAACGAGTGACGCAGAGTTTTGTAAAGATCACTTTCACATCGTTGCTTGCCTCAAGATGATTGACAAGGCGTGGGAAGAGGTTACCAAGAAAACCCTCACTTCAGCTTGGAAGAAGCTTTGCCAAGGAGCGTTGTCGAATGTGATTTTGAAGGGTTTGAAACAGTACTTGTGGAGTCTACAGTCAGAGAGATTGCATCCTTGGCCAAGACCATGGGACTGGAGGTGTATAACAACGATATTAATGAGCTTGTGAAAGAGTACAGTAAAGAGCTGACCACCGAAAAGCTTATGGAGTTGTATTGTTTTTCACAGCAAGAAGTTATGGAAGAGAGTTTATTAGTGAAGAAGGACGAAGTAGCAAAGAAACAATCTTCTGGCGCAATAAGAGAAAAGATGAAAGCATGTGAAACTGTTGCATCGTACATTAAGAAACATAAGCTAGTCGATTTTTTATCGTTTTTTGCAAATCGAAATCGCATTCCAGGTTGTTACGCTCCTTAGCAATTTATAGGTATGTTTGTAATTTTACTCGTATGTACTTGTATGTGTAATTATATGTTACATACACGTTAAAAATATAGAAAATGATTTTTTTTCGGCATGGAACGCATTATTGTATTTTGCATTGTTTTATATGGGAGAAATTGTTTCGCATAACGAGTGTTTGACATAACGAGTAAGATTCTGGAACGAATTAAACTCGCTATGAGAGGTTCCACTGTATTCCAGTCGATAATTTCAATACAAAATAAAATATAAAGCAGTTTCTTACTGGGATCGTCTTAGATATTGGTTCATCGGGGTATTTACAATGTCGCTGAGCTGGTGTCAATGGTCGCACATCGTCAGCTGCTGTAATCTGAATACATCTGTATTGGGCGTCGAGTTCCTCGCCTTCTCCAATTATTCCAGTTGGGTTTGAAATAGTCTCAGCCAGCTCGTATGGCGAATGGACATAATACTTGACAACAAATAGACAACCTTATTTCAACAGACAGAGTTTGGTCTTTTAAGTTAAAAGTTAATCAGTGGGTTACCGGAAACTTCGATTTTATAGACAGATTACACGGAGAGCTTGCGTTTCAAAATTGAAATTTAACTAGGTAGCATCTTTTATAGAATGAACATAATAAAAAAAAAATCTTAACGACACAATAGGCGGTGCTAAATTTCAAAAGAATATTTGAACACACTTCATTTATTCGTTTGTATGAAAACAATTAACTAATAAAACCACTACTGATTTTAGTATTGATCCTTAAATATTGCATGCTTAATAACATACGAGCACATCTAGTTTTTCGCAGTTATGCATATGGCAGTTGTACTGAATGTACAATGTACTCTTTGGTGACAAGGATTGTTGAAAATTAATTTAAAAGGTGCAACAACTTAACTTCATTGTTGATAATTGACGGTATTATTTGCAAACACTGCTCGTTTGAAAATTGTTAAAAAAAATGAGACTTAAATTTCATTTTGAAAAACAATATACATTTTAAAAGGATTTTTAGTTTTACACTTCTTTGGAATGATATTTCGTATGTTATCAAGACTAATGTTTGAGACTAATTTATAAAAATAATTCAAAATGTATTTATGTTTACTAAATAACGCCTGTGTGGTCAAGTGGTCAACGTCGTTGGCTTCGGACACGAATCCGAATTCCAGTCCGGACAGTTTTATAAATTGATTTTTCAATCGATTTATGAATTTCTGTTCGAAGGCATGGATGTATGTGATGCCTTGAATTCCCCCCTCTCACCCGTCCTATCCCATAAACAGGACAAATCGAGAGCGATTAGTTAACCACTAGTCCTGTCCTAGCCCTATCCTTCTATTCCTACTCTCTTTGGAAAAAGAGAGGTTAAGCAACTGAGTAACAAGCAGTTATCGTAGAAAAACTTCTGTTGAGATAAACTCCATTAGGAGTCCGTATGCTCCACACTGGGAGCAGACATGGTAAAAAAAAAATAATAACATTTATAATTTTGGAACGTGGCGGGTTTGCAAATAATAGCCTCAAGTCATGTCTCTCAGTAGAACTACGATATCAAATAACTGCCAACAAATAGATACGCCTTTATGTTATTAATCATGCGATAGAGATCAGTCAAAGGCAAGTCAACATGTAAAACACCCTAACCGTAGAAAATGATGCTGATCACTCAACTACAGGTCTGGCAAACTTGCTGGAAATAACAGAAAGCCGATTTGTATACCTTTCCAGTTACGTTCAACATGCTGAACCTCGCATAACACTGTCGACCCATGTAATTGCATTTGAGAAGCTGATCTTCATTGGTGTCTGATGAGAAGGCAGATTGATTCTTCAGCTGCAAACTCCATGTTTTGACGCTCTGATATCTTAAATTTTCATAATATTAGTAAAAACACAATATTCCTTTGTACTTCATTCCACTTTATTTAATATGTCAGGACCGGTTTCGCTCATTACGAGCATCGTCAACTGATAAGAAATATAATTTAACAGTGCTATTTATACAAAAATGAACAGTTTTAAACAACAATTGGCATTGAAAAGAAATTACCAATTACATTAAAAGTAATTCTAAAATAGCACAAAATTAAAATGTTTAACACATCTAACATATAATTAAAAAGTCATCTCAGATTAATAAATTTAGAATGGGGATTGAAAGTAATTACAAGCATAATTAAAATTTGGGAATTTTTTTGACAAAGTGATACAATGAAAATAATGACATTAATAGAGTGAATAGGCTTAATGATAGTTTTCTGTTTTTCCCCGCTTCCAAGTAGTTGGTGAGTGTACATACTTAAACAAAGTACAAAGGAATATTGTGTTTTTACTAATATAATGCCTTTCCACCAAGTATTGACAGTGAAAACCCTAAAAGATTCATAATATATTCAATTTGCATTTAAATATATGGTGTAACGAAGAAAATAAACGAAATATGTATCATTGCAAATTTGTAACAGGTGTTGAAATTTAAATCAAAACAACGATGGATATTATAATTATTACTGTTAAAAAAAGAGATGGCATTACAACTGACCGATGGCGGATTAACCGGATAGTAAACATGCGTCAGTAAATTTATTCGTGGTTTTCATAATTATAACGTATTTTTAAAAAAAATAAGAATATCTCTGTGTATAATGTCTTCTTATAAACATATCTCATTATAAAATTCGAGCAATCAACACATGATATTATATAATTATCATAAACTTACCTTGAGAACACCGAATTGAAAGTTCTGCACAATCCCATTTCAGTCATGACTGGCTCCCAAACGACCCTATGGTTCCTGACGTGAAAGCTGGATCTGATAACAATCTTTGGCGAAACGCTGGCCGCCACGTGCATCAGCTGTATGCCGTCAAAGGACGAGTCCTTCTCGAACTTCCAAAACAGACGAAGATTCGAACGAAAAGAGACGGACGCGACGAGGTGAACATACGAACGATAATATTCGAATAGTTCTTTGTTAGACGCATTCACCTTCCAAGTTCTGTATCAATAAATAATGTATTACAATGTGACGTACACAACTTGAGATTCTGTTTTGAGACAACTTGAGAATAAATTCCCGGGAAACCGACGGTTTTCGCAAGTCTTGCTTCCCGGGAAATTTAAATAAAATAACCCTGCGCGGCCGCGCAGCAGTTGGGAAACTCCCGCGCACTCATTCCAGGTTGGCGCGCACTTCAAGACAATTATTCAATTAATATTTGATCGGTCCGAGCAGCTTTTGCGCAGCCTTTGAAATTTCCGCGCAGCAAACCCTTCGGCTTAGAGGGAACGTTGGTTACGACCCCCCCCCTCAATGCGGGTGGCAAGTATTATTATTTTTTTCATATAAATAAAATTTTGATTGCCAAAAATAGTCCACTTACTGTTCAATAAATCTATCAGCTGCTTCCACGTCAATTCTGTTGGTGAGACAGAGCGTGATGGCTGGAAAGTTGGTGGTCCACTCCCTGAAGTCTTTCTTGATGGAGACTACAGTAGGATTTGTAAGGAATCGCTGCACTTGGCCATATCCCAATTGACCGGCGAACATTGACACACAAATGACCATGGCCAACCAGAAAATCCTGATGAATTTGAATAAGTAGGTAAGTCTTTGATAACAATGAAATATTAAGTATAAAGTTGTGGTGGACGGTAGTAAGTTTATACGCGTAAATGTGCAGGAGATTTGATATTTATTTATATTCTTATAAAATGCGATACAAAGCAATGTAAATTGAGACACCAAACAGTTAGAAGATTGAAAATTAATAATCCTTATTGTGGTAATACCATGGCCTACAATGCCTACTAATAACCAATTAATTTTTGAATACAGTGCAGTTAGGGCTTTCAGTCCTGGAATAAATTTTTCGTAATCCCGGTATTTACTATAAAATGTAAAAAAATAATAATTTAAATCTACCTAATTTAAAAATAAAAGCCTATAAAAAGTTTCCGTATATAAAATAAACTCTTCTGATTCTTATTCGTATATTTATGCTTTTTTATTTTATCTGTTTCCTCTTCCTTCGTAAATAAATGGTTGTCTGGTTCGAGATAAATTTAAAAAAAAAACACTTTGATGTCCAAAAAAATAATCAACAAATAAATATAGCAAATAAATGACACCAATTGAATTTGAAATATACATTGCTTTGTCGACTTCTATGGTCAACCTTTAGGTAGGTCTAGGGCAGGCATGCTCAACCTTTCTTCGGAAGGGGCGCATAAAAATAAATTATGATGATTTCGGGCCGCAAAGATTTCATATTCAACCTGCGTCCATTCAGATTTTATGTGTGGCCTAAAACTATTATAGTCACCAGATGCTTTTTCAAACATCTGGCATTGTTTGTAAAACTTGGTTACGTTTAAATTTTGTGTATGTACATACATTTATTTTATGTCACTATATAATGTATAGTGCAGGGGGGAGCAAACTTTTCGGATGAAAGGCCAAATTCGGAAATTCAAAATGAGCGGGCGGACTGCAAGTAAAATACCATTTTATATGTACACCATTTTTTATCATGTAAAAATAACAATCTAATGAGAGGAATGAAACTGTTTTGCGTCTTTTAACTTTTTTTTAAAATTCAGGTGCTAATTTTGTAGTTGAGATTCTTAAAACTGCATGTAAATTTTCATCGGTGATGTTTGATCGTAAAAAGGTTCACAATTGAAAATGTTTGTTTACAATATTTGATTCAAAAATAACAAGTATTATAATTATTTTCAAACTTAAAAAAAAGCGTTATAAGATAAAAGCTTGGATCTTTTTCAAAAATATAATATTGCTCGCGGACCGCGGTTTGCCCGTGCCTGGTATAATGGTATATTTACGTATTACTATAAGTAGGCTGCAGCCCACGTAATCGCTGCGGCCCAGCAGACGAAAAAAGTTTGAATATCGCTGCTCGAAGAGGACTGAAGCCCCATCTCAAAATAAATAGTCATAATAATTATAGGATGTAGACCTTGGATGCCGCCTGTGTGGTTGAGTGGTCAACATCGTTGGTTACCGCTACGGAGGGCAGGGGTTCGAATCCCAGTATGGGCAGTTTTATAAATTGATTTTTCAATCGATTTATGAATTTCTGTTCAAAGGCATGGATGTATGTGATGTCTTGAATTCCCCCCTCCCACCCATCCTATCCTATGAACGGGGCGTATCGAGAGCGATTAGCTAACCACTAGTTCTGTCCTAGCCCTTTCCTTCTATTTCTATTATCTTTAAAAAAAGACAGGTTGAGCAACTGAGTAACAAACAGTTCTCGTAGAAACATTTCTGTTGAGATAAACTCCATTAGGAGTCCATATGCTCCACATTGGGAGCGGACATGGTAAAAAAAAAGACCTTACTTTTCGACTATATGACGATCTGGTGTTACAATATGTCGCAGTCCATGGATAGTCGTGTAATTAAAGAACGATGTCGTGCAGTCAATTAACACTTGGGCCCACGGAGCAATTTTTTTCTTCTTTTTGTCATTTTTAGCTTCTTTTGGTTTTCCTTTCTTAAATAGTCTCAGAAAACGATCTTTAATTGCCACCATTATGAAGAATTTTTGATATTTCTTCTTTTTACGACAAGAGTAAAATTACTTATGGTAAACAGTATACATTCACTGATTGTGATATTAAACCTTATACATGTTGGCTAAATATTTGACCAAACAGAGCTGTATGTAGGTACAAATTGCCAAAGTTTTATCAGTTCACAATATTATTATATAACATAGAATTTTTCAAACCCAATTTAGGTCAAATCAAGTGGCAAAAAACATATTTTTAAGTCAGAAGTGCCTTTCATATTAAATAAATTTTAAACAATTCTGAAATAGCAAGAAAATTTCAGAAGAGTAAATTTTATAATAAATATGTGTTTTTACATACTCACAACAAACAACAAAAAACAGTATACATCTCAAAAGGTATTACACATTAGACCAGTGATTTCCAAACTGGGAGGCGTTGACCAAAGCCAGGTATTCGAGTTGAGAATAATTCTGGAATCTGTTTATTCGAAACTTTTTTCGCCAGTGGGGAGGCTCGACGATAATATTTTTTTTGCTAGGGTGCCGTAATAACATAAAGTTTGGAAACACTTTTTCTAATTCCAAATTATTTATTGAAGATCAAGACCAGTTTAGCTTATCACTAGCATTATTAACTATTACATTTAACGCCTTTACACCAATAATTGGTACTGAACAACTTGAAAGTTACATATGTTATATTTAATAGTGTAGTTCAAAACGATCCGTCTTACATTTAAATATAAAATGGATGATGACTTCAAGAAAGTTTACTTACTTTCTGATCATAATTTCAATAAATTAATAAAAGTCTATTCATGATAAAAAAAATCTAATACATAATTAAGGGCTTGAAAATTCACTCCTATATGATTTTATCATTATCATATATTTTTGTTTTTTCCGCTTTCACTAGACATTCATAGCTTATCAAGTATTGAACTAACAACTGTTAAATGGAGCCTTGTGAAATTTAGAAATAATGGTTTGGTAGTTTTAATCCGTTTCTTTTCGTTTGGACTTATTGTATATTTCAAAAACAAAAAGGGTGTGTTTATTGTGATGAACTTATTTATTATAAAGAATAAAAAGTCACTGCTTAAGCACCCCATTGGTGCCCTATTCATGCAAGTGCTATGATGTGTTATTTGATCAATCAGTTACAGAAATGTTTGTAATTCAATCAATGATCAATTTTTCTTATTAATAGTTTTTGCTTTTTTCATTTGATTTATCAATTTTTGTTCAAAGCCATGAGTGTTTGTAATGTTTAAAAATTCCCTTCCACTTTTCCAACTCTAAAATGACGGGGTGTAGCAAAAGGGATTAATTAACTGTTCAAGTATCTATCCTTCTATCATTACTCTCTTTTTTAAGTTAGTGAAGTTATATTTGAAAAACAGAAACCGAAAAGTTTCAAATAATTCTTTAATGTTAAATTATTGCAAATTTTTGTCATTGCATCGATATTTTTTTGGTTGGTAAATAATTCAGTCCATAATGTTGAATGTTGTAAAAAATAAGTAATTTTTGCATTTATTTTCTATTATAAAACATTGGTTTGTCAATGGCAACAAATCTGATTTTTTACAGGAGATTGACCAACTGATTAACAAGCAGTTCTCGTATAAGAAATTCTGTTCAGATACCTGCATTAAGAAATCACATGCTCTACATTAGGAGCGGATTTATATATATATAATAATAATTAATTTATATAAATATATATGTATATGTATATCTTCTGACACAAAGGAATTCTCTTAAAGAACCATGCATTATTCAAGGCACACTCGAAGAAACAGTTTGCCATGCCTGTAATAGATACTCTGTGTATTAAATGAAATTAAATTTAGCTAGTACACTTACACGAAAAATCTTACAAACAAACAAACATTATCCCCTATTAATATAGTGATGCTTTTACCAACTAATGCGTTTTTTGAAATGATTAGCAAAATTTTATTAATTAGCCGAATATTGGGAATAAACTTTTAACTTTTACAATTCACATACATATGTCACTGTCGCATAAACAAATATTATTACTAGTCAAAATATGAGTCATTTAATTAAACCTTGTTATTTTAAAAAAAACATTCAAAATCAATTCTTCATACTGAATTCACCACTGTCCTTTTCCATTATTGATAACAAATCGAAGCTTTTAGATGTATTTAATATATCAGACAAACGAACACTTTATTTCAGTTGTATACAAAGCTTTATGGAAGTTATTGGAACCATATTATAGCTTATATTTATTTTCATTATTGATTGTATTTATATCCTCCCCCATCCTCAAAAACCACTCCTAATTGGAAAAAGCAATCTGGTTGTCAAAACATTCAAAATTGATGACTGCTTACAACAATGAAAGTAGTTAATATACAATATTATTCAAAACGCATTTTCATAATAATCTCATTATATTTGTTATCTGTACATCAATCGAAATGTTTTTTTATTGTACTGGCGGTTTTGCCCACCGTGATCATTTTCAATTGAACACTTGATCAGTTGGAATTAGGGATTCTGAAGTCTCGGGGTTTTCAAAGTCCCGGGACCCGAGACTTTTATTTCCCCTTCAATAAAATCATAAATTTATTAATATGTAATATTTGTATAGACTCGTCACAGTAAAAATCGCGTTTTTTTAATACAATGTTAAATAATTATTACAATTTTGACCTTTTTAATAGTAAAAAAAAATGTAAATAAAACAATATCAGGTATAAAAATTTAATTTTAATATTTTGTAATTTGTTTTTGCTACTGTTACAGTTATATTATGAATTGATTTAAACAAATTTCCAATAGTATAAATAGAGATATCTTTTTCTCAAACATTTTTTAAATATTTTTTCAATTAAACTATTTTTTGAGCGTTTTACGCAGCTTATGCCTTTTTTTCGTGCGTACACTCTCAGAGGGCGCCGAAAGCATGTGTTAATTAAAAAAATACATTTTTTGAACACATTTATTTATTAATTATGAAAATATAAAATTAATTCTATAATACGATGAACTCTTTCAAGATGTCTTGGTAATCCAGTTGTATTTGACCCTTATCATGTGATTTGTTTTGGACAACGGGTGCATTGGGATAACTCTTTTTAAATAATTTTTAATATATTTTTTGTAATTTTTTCATACTTTAGATTGATTTCTTTCCATTATGGGCTATAATAATATATAATAAAACGATACCACTTATTTAATACGAGATATGTGAAATAAATAATAGCATTTGAGAAATTTACTGGAAATGATAATATGACATTCTGTTAGAGACCGGATGCAAAAAAAGTCAGGAGACTGATATTGTTTTTCCAAAACATTGATCCTTCGTGTATTACTTTCGAATTTTCCTACGAATCTATTAGCCCCAGCTATACTGTTGCTAATAAAAAAAATTATAACCACCATGACATATAGCGTTATTTTCTAGAAATAACTATCCGTTCTATTATTTCTTGGAATTATGTGCGGTTATTCAATGCTATAAAAATAGTTGGACAAACACTGCATGTCTGTACCGATAAAAAAAACCATCTGTTTTTCTTGGGGCTACCCTCTTATACCTGCTTTCATTCAATACACATCAGTCCTTTTGAGGGTTTCTTAACTACAAGAATTGTTTTTCCAAAATTAAAATGTACAATTTATCGGAACATTTTAAAACACAGTCTCAAAACCCGGGAATTTTTTCCCGGGATGTCTCGACACAGAATCCCTTGTTGGAATGCTTGTAATTAGTGAAACCAGTTCTGATATTTTATAAAATTGTAAATATCAGTAAAATATATATTCTTTGATAAATACAATGCCTTCAAACTTGAGGTCTGCACAGGCCCGGGCCTGGCCCCAATTGAGACTCGGGCTCGGGCCGGGCCTGGGTAAGGAATTTATTCCTCAGAAAAATATTTCAAACTATGTTCGTGTTAATGGTCAGCCATGATGATTTTAATTATTAACAGTTCTATAGAGAATCGTAAATTGTTGTAAATTTGTAAAAAATGTTTTTTTTCGGGCTGTGGAGTATAAATCCGGGCTTCGGGTCGGGTTCGGGTAACAAGTGTTACTTCGGGTCGGGCCTGAGTCCTTCGGGCTCGGACCGGGTAATTTTGTAAAATTTCGGCCCGTGCAGACCTCTACTTCAAACCCAGACAACTAACGCCTTCAAAGCTATTAATTTTCATTATATTCAAGTAGTCTTATTGTATAAAATTTGCAATAGCAACTGAAAAAATATTCAGAGATTTCTATATTCATACAATTTTCTTATTATAGAATGAAACACACAAAGTGAAAACACAAAAATATCGTAACAACTTCATTTTAAATCGATGAAAACTTTCATAAATAATGTGTCCAAACAGCTAGACATGTATCAGATAAAAATTGTCCATTATGTTTTTAAGCAAATGGTTAAAATAT
Organism: Himalopsyche anomala; assembly: GCA_031772345.1. Taxonomy (NCBI): domain Eukaryota; kingdom Metazoa; phylum Arthropoda; class Insecta; order Trichoptera; family Rhyacophilidae; genus Himalopsyche; species Himalopsyche anomala. Next base: position 11,540,912 of record CM062823.1, read on the forward strand.
TAAACATACGCTATCTATTGCTGTATCCGCCTGTGTGGTCGAGTGGTTAACGTCGTTGGCTACCGCTACGGAGGGCACGGGTTCGAATCCCAGTACGGGCAGTTTTATAAATTGATTTTTCAATTGATTTATGAATTACTGTTCAAAGGCATGGATGTATGTGATGTCTTGAATTCCCCCCTCCCACCCATCCTATCCTATGAACGGGTCGTATCGAGAGCGATTAGCTAACCACTAGTCCTGTCCTAGCCCTTTCCTTCTATTCCTACTCACTTTGGAAAAAGAGAGGTTGAGCAACTGATTAACAAGCAGTTCTCGTAGAAACATTTCTGTTGAGATAAACTCCATTAGGAGTCCATATGCTCCATATTGGGAGCGGACATGGTAAAAAAAAAAAAAACTATTGCTAAAAGGTAGAAGAGCTTGTCTATGATGCTGCATTGCCATTACCTTTTATGACCGTGATTTATTTTCCATTTTTTTTTTGCTGCATAAATGTGTAAATGTAATTTCATACGTTCATCTTTTTTTCATATATATTTTAATTGAGCAGTCCTATGGTGTTTGTCTGACGATACCATAATTAAACTCTTTTCTTTAGAAATAATTGTACCATGAGATTGTGAAAAGGAACGACTTTTCGCATTGCAACATGATTGATCTATTTTTACATACACTTTAAGTTAACACAACCATTGAAAAATAATAGAAAATAACAAAAAAATTATATAGTACAAAAAGCGTGCATATTTTTATATTATATCAAATTAAAATCTATTTATCATTAAGATTTCTGCGACGTTCAGTTACATTTAAATTTACTGACTTTATCTTTCAGCATCCACACTATAAACTGGACATCAAATTGATCTTGGAGCAGCACAACCAAACTCTTCATATTTAATTTTGTTGCTATCAATTTGTAGTTGTAACATATCTGGGTTGGATCAACTTTTTATATTATGTCTTAGTTGTATTAAAAAGTGCTCATATCTTCCATACGTAGAGCCTCTGTTAATGGGTTGGCTAAACCAGTGTTTCTCAACCGGGGGCCACAAAGAAAAAAAAAATTAGAGGAGCCACAGCACAGGGCAAATATCCATAAATTCCTAGGTTTTTAAAATCCAGCAGCGACAAAATATTTAGAAATTTGAGTAAATCCGTAAATTTCTGGGTTCTGGGAAGAATAAAAAAAGGTCTCGGTTCTTTTCGTTTTGGGAAATCTCAAAATTGGCCAATGACAACATGTTTTCCGATAAACTTCAAAACAGGTATGGGGGCCACGTAAAAATATGAGACTCAAAAAAGAACACGGGCCCAAAAAGGTTGAGAAACTATGGGCTAAACAACGCTCAATTTTTAAAAACAAAACCGTTTCTTTAATATTTAAGCTGGATTTCTAGCCTGCCACAGATGGACCCAATGCTTGGAAGTATAAATTAATATTGTAAAAAGTTATGAAAGAGATAGCGTCAAAAAAAAAAACAAATTGGAACTCTTGCCAAACATGTGTATCATTGTCTATATGCAGGGGTGGGCTGGAGGGGGTTCGGAGGGGCTCGCGCGAGCCCCTTGTTAAATTTCAGCGCGGCCGGCGAGCCCCTTGTTAAGATAAGAAAATTATTCGTCTTAGATCAAATCAACATATAACTGCAATTTATGTAGATGTTTAAATTTTATTATTAAACAAGACTTAGTTACCCCTTAATTTTTTCATTCAGCATTATGTGCTTTCGTGTCAGGCCTCATGGGTTCGAGCCCTAGTACGAAGCAGCATCTTTTCGATCGATTTTCTGTTCGAAGGTATGGGTGTTTGTGATGTCTAAAAATTCCCCCCCTACTCTTCCTATCCTTTGAAAAAAAACTTTGGTTGAGATACCTTCATTAGGATGCCATATGATCGACATTGGGAGCGGACAGGGATAAATAAAAAAAAGTGAATACGATTTACCGAGCCCCTTGTTAATATATTGGCAGCCCACCGCTGTCTATATGGTAACTTTTATCTTAAAAATAACGTCTCTGTATAAAATAAATAAATAACTTTGCAATCGAGCTACCCACTACAGATTTTACTGTTAATATATTCAAACTATATTTCTATATTCTAATACACATTAAGCTTTTCACAAGATACAGCTCAATTATATCATCCATTAATCAAAAGATTACTACTTATCTATGTCCAACATATCCTTGTTTAACTTTATGCTCAAAATTTAAATAAATTTCAATTGTTTCTTACATTGATGCATTTGACTTGAAATTATTATAAAAACTGTTCATTGTAACACAGTGAAATAATATTCAACTATTCAGCTAATTATTTTTTAAAAAATCCAAGAAGGTTCTTTCACGTCAACAAGGTTATCTTATTATTATAATGATCTATAAATCAGCTGCATCTTATTTCTTTTTTGAGTTGTGGAGTAAGATCACTTTTAGGGTGTTCACTGTCAATACTTGGTGGAAAGGAATTATTTAAATAAAAACACAATATTCCCTTGTATTTTATTTCCACTTTATTTAAAAAGGTCAGGACCAGTTTTGCTTATGGCGAGTATTATAGACATTTAAGTATTTAAAAGAGTTTTAGGGTGTGATACAGCCCCTGTTGGAATATCTGATTTAAACCATTCAGTAATCTTTTAGCAATTAAATCGTCCGGTAAGCTTCTTTGTGGACGATATCATATAAGATTTGCATGGTTTGCAAAGGCATATGAGAATTTCCATGAGCGATATGAAACTTATTCCCATAAACAGGGCTCCGACACCACCAAAAGAAGCTAGAACATAAATTAAGAATTATATTGGACTGTCGTCCTGGACACAAGTTAAAAAAGTTTTGACTTAGTCAATGCTGAATATTTGTGCATCGATAACATGCAAATTAAATAATGTAAGTACTGTTCAAATATCTTCAAAAGTGAAGCAATATATTTTTTGCGTTATGATATATTGTACTGTGCAATAGTGACTTATTATGAGTAATGTTGTCATGTGATAATCGATTTGAACTAAGTCACACAGGCATATGACCAGTGGACTCGACAACAACACGCATTCTGATAATGTTAAGTTAATTATGGAGAGTACTTTTTGAAATATGCATCTTGCAAATGTAAATATTGAATATTGAAAAGATTAACTTGGTCATCTGAACATATATAACAGTGGTTCAATCCTTCACAAATTTAAAGTAATTAGCGTTTTCGAATATGGCATAATTAATACATATACGTGAATAACTTATGGTTAATAATTTACGAATCCAAGAAAAACATAAACAGTTATTTGACTAAATAACTGTTTCTTACCGACAAGGTCTTCAAATGAAAATATGACATCCTTGCTCAAAAGAAGTTTAGGCATTTGTACTGCAATTTTTATTGAACTTTGCCTGTCAAAAATTGATTGTGCTGTTATGTTCCTGCAATGTTACAGAGAATACACTATGTTTAACCAAATATTTTCATTCAACAGAAATTCCTACGAACATTATTAATTGAGGCTATTATTTGCTAACCCAGCTCATTCCAAAACATGAACCATAAATATAATTTGGTAAATAAAAATATTTTTTTATTGTATATCTAGAAATCAGTCTTAAACATGGCTTGATAACTTCCAACATATCATTCCAAAGTAATTAAAACATTGTTTTTAAAAATTAATTCAAGTTTCATTTTTTAACCATTTTGGAATGAGCAGTGTTTGCAAGTAATACCCTCAATTGAAGCCTTGCCTTAAAAATAATTTAGCTAAAGGTCGCTAAATGTCAAATCAAAATAGTCTACAGTTTTCAACGTTCACATAAAATCACCTCTGTGTAAAATATTTAAGTAAATTTAAAACCCATTTAGGGCTTCACTATAAACTGTTATTAAGAAAGAAGTTTTTTAGAGATCCAGGGGATTGTTAATAATTAGTTTCAGTGAAAAGTCAAATATTTACATCATGGGTTTTCCAATCGTTTTTCACAATTATTGTAAGTTGGACGAAGCCAAATTACACCTAATCCTCTTTTTTCCGGTTCATTTTCCCACGTTTTCGAAATTGTAAGGTTCAGTGTTTTAGAATCTCAATTTAATTTATCTCTTATAACATAAACTTTTTTCACATGCCGGTTACTTGAAGCGTATCCACCATGTAAAAAAGTAGTGGATGTTTTTGGTAAATCTTTTACCGATTTCTTTATAATACCAATTATTATTATTTTAACTAATGTAAAAATAATTAAAATTCATTTTAACCCCTTCAACTGCGTTTAAATTTTATAATAAAAAATATTTTGAGACTATTTAATTTATTCACTTATATTTAAAATATTTAATTATCAGTTCTGTGAAATGTGTATAAAAAATTCTAACCAACAACACTGTGGATTAAGAGAGTTAAAGTAATACGCCAATTCATTTGACAACTTACCTCGATGCTATTTTCTGATTCTGTGGAATATAGTTAATTTCTGTACACTGAGGAAGACATTGGCATTTGGCAAGATTTTCTGGAAGACTTATTAGAATTTCCATACTGCGTCCAATGCACCCCATTCCTTTAGTGTCACACATTTCACCATCTATAATTTAAGCAACATTAGATATTGATGTACTGTGTATTTTTATTTTATATACTGTCTTTTTGTAATTTTCAAGTGCTTGGCGATTTGGCGTCAGCTGTTATGTTATGCACTGTAATTTTAATTTTTTAACAAATAAACAAATTTTTAGTATTATTAGAGCGACCAGCTAGATATTATAAGTATTTAGTGAATGGTTGAAATAAAACGAATTTTGTAATGTGAATAGGGATTTGAAGGTTAACCAAAGGAATACAACATAATATTTGAATAGAAGATGGGTTCAATAATTGTTATTATTTCTGTAACATTTTCAAGCGAAACATATCGATACACCTAATCTGGTTAAAATGATTCAATACATTTATTATCTGCCAGAAACGTCCACACAGTTGAAGCGTTTTTTTTCGATAATGAAACACATTTGGTCGGGTGTCCGACACCTCATGCTGGAGTCTATCTTACGAGCTGAGTCACCCATTTCAGTAATGAAGTTCCTCTAGCGGTCTTTTTTGGCTTGACGCACTGCTTTCCTGTCATTTTAGTATGCGGCTCGTCACGTCGTTGCCAGAAGATCGATTTGATGTAATGGTAGCTCTGAGCGAGGTCCGTTTTGTTGTCATTTTCTCGTTTTAGTCAAAAAAGCACGATGTTCAGAAATGTAGAAGCTGGCATTGATATCCCCACGTAGGCTCCCAGCCATTGACCATTGACATCAGGGATCTCAATTTTAATTTCAATAAATGCTTTGAAATTTTAAAAATATTTGAAAGGATGCTTAGAAACGAATATGTATCATTATTCAACTTTCAAGAAACCTTGCAAAAATTTAAATTAAAAAATAAATAAAGTGTATTGGCAATGTTGAATTAAAATTACTGGCCTGTGATTTAAATATTCTATAATTAAAAATAGCTCTAAAGCACCTTAAGCTTATATAAAAAATATAATTTAATAAATATTAAAAACTACAAAACAGATTACTCTTATTTTATAATTTCACTCCAATAGTTTTGAATATTGGTATCTCTAAAACAACATTAGTCCCAGGTATCTAATTTCTATAATAGTCCCTGGTAAGTGGTAACAATGGATCTATTTTCGATGTGTATCAAATCAATCCAAATTGCTTTACGCAGTATGATAGCTCTACAAAAAAAAATTTAGTACCTTTTCAATGACAATATAAATCATATATCTTAAAGATTCATAACGAACCTCCGACTGCATAGAAGTATGGTCTACATCCACAGAAAATGGCGGCCATTCTACTTCGACACTCGTTCTGGCACAATACATTGCTGTATGCCTGTGAAATACAATTTAAAAATTAGATGATTGGAATAAAACTTAGCCCGCGGGATGCTTGCAGACCGTTGCTAGTAAATTTTATTTTTTACACACAAAAAATCAATCAAAATCTCACCGGTAAATTTACTGATACAGACTCATCAGGATATTTACAATGTCGCTGAGCGGCACTAAGCGATCTTACATCGTCAGCGGCCTTGATTTGAAGCATTCCGAATGTTGCATCAAACTCTTCTCCTTCACCAACTACGCTGGTTGGGTTTGAAAGACTTTCGGCCAGTTCGTATGGAGAATGTATGTAAAACTAAGAAAGCATAGAATAACTATATCCCGGTTGGCTTGAAAGATTTATTTCAAAAGTACAAGACAAGACAGCATAGTTTGAAAGAGACTACTGTATTCATGAATGACACCACAGCATCATAGTTGGACATATTATAAAACTACTCAACCGCAGTGGCGTTGCAAGGGTGGTGCGACAAGGGTGGACCAACCCGGGCGGCACATTTTTGGGGGTGGCATTTAAAAAAAACCGTAATAATTTTCGAGAAATCATATTCATACATAAAACAAGATTAAGCCACCTGGAGTAAAAACTCCTAGTTCATAGATAAATAAAAGTAGAAGAGATTTAAAAACAAAATTAGAGGAAATATCGATGGCGACAAATTCAAGGACCGCCCCGGGCGGCAAGACCCCTTCCTACACCACTGCTCAACCGCACACGATCAAAATGTCACGGGTCTCACCAATTATTCATCATCATCATAATCATTATTAATCAGCTACTGGCACTTATATTGACCTAATACCGCAACCTTTTGAACTCTGACAGCATTAAATTTACAAAAATATTAATTTCTGTCTCCATCATCAAAAATCATTCATATTTGTTCCAAAAGAAGCAAAGTATTTAGATCCACAATAATAACATAAAACTGTTGATAATAATTTGATAGCATAGTTCAGGGGTCGGCAGTTTGTCAAGTGTGAAGAGCCAAATTGTCATGGAAACAGTATATCAAAAGTACCAGAGAGCTGCATATATCTGACATATTTATGTATAAGTACATTTCAAAAGTACAAGACATGACAGCATAGTTTGAAAGCAAATTTACAAAAATAATTATTTCTGTCACCATCACCAAAAATCATTTATATTCTATGTTCCAAAAGTAGAAAAGTATTTAGATCAGCCATACTCAACCTACGGCCCAATCAGCTCTTATGTGCGGCCCAAAATAATGACATTCACCAAATATGAAATAACGAAGATAGTTAAAAGTTTGACACAATATCAAAATTTACATTCATTTTTATGTAAACGATTTAAGATTTTGGATACATTGGTATTTTTGTTTAATTTTTACGTATTTTTTATTTGTTGTTCATTGTTATTTTTTACTTTGAAAAATACCTAAATGTATACATACATATGTACATATTTATATAAAATAAAATAGTTTTATTTTGACATCATAATACATATGTATGCAGTATAGTATGTGCTATATTTACAGTTCATGTACTATAAATATGTTACGGCCCACGTAGAGAAGCAACAATCGGAATGCGGCCCGGATGAAAAAAAGGTTGAGAATGGCTGTTTTAGATCGACAATAATAGCATAAAACTGTTGATAATAATTTGATGGCTTAGTTCAAGGGTTTGGCAGTTTGTCAAGTGTGAAGAGCCAAATTGTCATGGAAACAGTATATCAAAAGTACCAGAGAGCTGCATATATCTGATATATTTATGTATAAGGATATGGATTTTTAGGGAAAAAAAGTTTGAGATGTTTTATTTAAAAAATAATTAGAACGGTGTCCTTGCATCGCTTTTGATAACTTTACTACATCAGGCAAATAGCTACTTATTTTTTAATTGAGAACATGATTGTAAATTTTCATCCGCTATTCTGCTTCTAAGTTAACTTTATATTTGGTTTATGGTTGAGAATGTTTGTTCGCATATACATATATATATATGCGAACATTATTGTATCTGTCAAATATGTCAAATATTATTGTATCTATTTTAGGCAGTTTTTTTTATAGCTGTCCACTTGTGCTAAGAAATTAAATTAGATTTCTCTCGTTCGAGTTCTTCCAAGCGGATGGTCAGATCTGTGAATTTCTTGCACCACTGCATCAGGAGTAAACCAGCATCGGTGTCGAAAGTTGTTAAGATAAGTTAATTGAAATTAACTTTGAGAGGACGTACGATGAAAGCTAGTGTAGCCTTATTTGTTCTGAATTGTTGAAATCGACGTAACCCACACATGAAATTTTACAGGAGACACAAAAAACGTTTTTTGATAATTTTAGGCTAAAAGCAAATTATGAAATATACACAACCCTGAAGTGCACGGTGACTGATATACTGGTTTTTTTATTGACTTATACTAATATTAATTTAAATAATTGTTCAAGAAAAACTCTTTTTTAGGTCTTTTTATCTGATTTCAATTTTTACAAACCTTTCTTTTTTCAACCTTAAAATCTAAAATTATATATTAATTCGGCATTTTCAGCTTGATATAACGTGTCAAGTTGTATACATTGTGATTATCGAAAAAAAGCTGTTATGAAAAAACTGAGGGTTACGTCCTTTTTCCTTTCCACAGTCGAATTATGATTTAAATGCTACCACCGCATGCGACTCATATTGACCAACGCGAGTGTGGTCATCTGAGGACGGGCTAAAGAGTGGTAGAGAGTATGCCGAGTCAAAGTCTGTTCAGCTGCTCTATCTCATAAACTCATAAGTAATAAGGCTGCGTGAGATGAGGTGAAATTGGAGTTTATGTCCGAAGAGCTGGTCCTGCCGACCCCTGGCTTAGTTTCATGGAAAATATATGTTAAAGAAATGATATTTTGAGTTATATTACAAACTATTTTCAAATTATCTCTTTACCTTCCCAATCCCGTTTAATATGCTGAACCTAGCATAACAGTGACGGTTCATGTAGTGACATTTGAGAAGCTGTTTTTCTGTGGTATCTGAAGAGAACTCGTTAATATTATTAAGCTGTTTTCTCCAGGTCTTCACACTTTGGAACCTAACAAATTACAAACTTATTATTGTTATTTAGCGTGAATTAAAATTCAAAGAATAAAGCACTCGTTTATTTGTACTGATTCAGCTTTTATTCAATATATGATCATGACCGGTTTTATTATTATTATCAACTGACAATGCTCGTATGAGCGAAGCGAAATACAGCCCTGATCATATTAAATAAAAGTTAAATTAGTACAAAAGAGTGTTTTATTCGTTGAATATAATGCCTTTCCACCATAAATATTGACAGTGAACACCTTAAAAGTTATAATTAATTAAATGATAATATTTACCTTATTCTGTTAAAAACCTCGACAATTTTTATACTGACACGCTTTTTAGAATCATTTAAAAAATATGTTTATTATCTTTTCACTTTGTTTATCACTTTGATTATTATCTAAATTTTATTAAAAAAAATCGATTTGCCAATATTGTCAATTATTTAAGAAATATTTACTTATATCAACATAAAATTTAAAATAGATTAGTCCACGTATAGTGCTCAACGTTCCTTCTAATTTTTCTATTGTGTGTGCGGACCATCAACTTCTGTGAGCAGTAAATTTTCAGCAAAATAAAAATTGTGCTCAAATATGTAGGAATGAACTCACTGACGCTAGGATGTGAAAGAAAATGGTGTTTGGAAAGATTTGGTGAGCTAAGTAAAAAGTATTTAAGCAAAAATATATTTGGTGAAACAAACTTCTTTTTACAATATTTCTGTGTGCGGCCTGAGTGGGGATGAAAATATGTGTGCACTCGAACACGCGCACACCTTAGCGGGAACATTGATTGTGCTACTAACTGTGATACGTGTTTCGACTCTTTCAGAGGCATCCTCAGACAATTTTACTTTCAAAAAAGCTTGACATGATTATATTAAGAAAAAATAAAAACGGAATGCGAGGAGGGAAAAACAACACAGATGAATGTAATGGTGGATTATTATATATAAATAGCTCTAATTTACTTGTCATCAATTGAAAAGCTCGTCATGAGCAGAACTGGTTCTGATGGACACATAAAATTGAGGGATCGATACAAAAAAACGTACTTCCTTTTTATACACTTTATGCGAGTGCTGTGTTTTGAGTTATTAATACAAAAATGTTAATTTTGTCTCTCGAAACATGCAAGTTAACTGAAATCAAATTTATCTTTGAACACCTGCTTTGAATATAAAAGACTTATTGATCTTTTTACCATATTTTTTGTTATCAGAAACCAATTTTGGGTGCAGCATAACTTGGTGCAATTTTGAATATTTGTAAAAAGTAAGTAAAATCTTTTTATGGTATTTATTTGTACGCTTTGTTATGCTCGCAATAATCACCACCGTTGTGTGAAAAAATATTGTTGTCTTATTCTTCGATTATAAGAGCAAATCAAGGAGAAAAAACATTCATGGCTGTCAGATAAGGATGAAATAAAATGGAAGAAAAAATATTTCTGACACAAAAACAATCGAGTTTTGTTTATGATTAAAATTTTACTTTGCGAACAGTGAATTGAATGTCAGACATAACCCCATCTCAGTCATGACCGTCTCCCAAATGGCAACATGTGACCGGTCGTGGAAGCTTGATCTGATGGTGACATTCGGAAAGACACTGGCTGCGACATCTATCAACTTCACTCCGTTAAAGCTGGTATCGTTTTCGAATTTCCAAAAGAGACGAAGATTTGATCGAAAGAAGATTGTTGCTACAAGGTTGACGTAGTCATAGTAATATTCATATTTTTCACTATTCGATTCTTTAGTTAAGTTCCATGTCCTGTAATAAACATTCTGATAAGTATGGGGATAAAAATCATTTAAGAGCAATCAAAATTAATCAATGCTCCTCGACTTGACCAATTTTGCAACCAAAAAGAATGTGGTGTGTCTAATATGATTCATTAAAAAAACAATGTTAGCCTGCATTTATTTTTATACATATACTTAAATGCAACTTCCAAGAGTTTTACTTTTGTATCTAAACAAAATTTGACAATTGTAAACACTCTCATTAATGTTGGCTGCAGTTTTACGGTTACCCCCAGCCATGAGTAACATTATTGCTCATAATCCCACCATGAACTTCTCTCTGCTTTATGCACTGGACGCGAATCGGAAATCTGTATAAAATTTTCATTTTTTCCAAAATAAATTTTAAGTGACCATTATATGCAATTTCAAGCAACACGATTCTATAAAATTTTAAACAAAAATATCAAGATTCACTTTTCTGTTTCATCAAAACAGAAGGCAGACGAAAGTAGTTTATTTGCACGTGAGACTTGTTATTAGTAAAGGAAAAAGGCATGTCTATTACCGAAACATTATATTTGTTGAATAAAGTGGTCAAGGCTAGACACAAGAGAGTGCGGATAGAAGAATGTATGAGGACTATCTGCTAATCTCCCTAGGTGTCCAGGATTTAAATTCTATTACTTAAACAGAAAGGAAAAGTTTTTGTGATTCATTAAAATCATAATTGACTAACTGTTCAATAAATCTGTCAGCAGCATCGGCATCAATTTTCTCGTTCAAGCAAACGGTGATCGCAGGAAAGTTTATGGTCCAATCTCTATAGTCTTTCTTGATGGAGACGACAGTGGGGTTAGTGAGGTACCTCACGATCTGCCCAAAGCCTAATTGACCAGCGAAGAGTGATACAAAAATGACCATCGCCACCCAGAAAAGCCTTTGAATAAATAACATGTTATTAATTTGAAGAAACAGATTACTAGATAATTATTACCACTCTGGGACGGTTTTCATTCAGTATCCAAGACAAAATAATGGTTAATACAAATTTTGTCATATAGTAACAAATTTTTGTTTCTCTAATTTTGAATTTTCTAATTTTAGATAAGGTAGACATTCGAATCGTTTGGCATTGTATTTCATCATAAGGACATCACTATCATCTTTTTGTATTAGATTGTTAGCCGGATTATTCTCTATATCGTAGGGAATTTAATCCTAATCTGATCCTTAATACTGGACGTAGCGAAAGTCACTTGCTTACCGCTGACTCCACTAGGAGTCCATATGCTCTTCATTGGGAGTGGATAAAGTTCAAAACTTCAGTATGTTATAAGACTAGTTGACTAGTTGACACGCATGTGTTAAATTATACTTAAAAACATGGATTAATATAATTTAAATAAATTCTTGTCATTATATCTCATGTCCTAGGTTGTTTTAATAATTAAATTTGTAAATAACTTTAGTTGGAATTAAGTAGAAAAGACCCCCAAATCATATTCAAAACCCTAACACAGTCATTTGCTTTGAAATTTAATTCAGAGCAGACGTTTTATTAAGAAATTAGAAAATAAAAAATATTTTTTAAATATCCTGACCTTTCAAATAAATGGCGGCCCGGTGTCACAATGTGGCGGAGTCCATGTATAGTTGTGTCATTGAAGAATGTGGTTAAATAATCCATTGTCTTTTTGGAAAGCTTGATCATGAAGGATTTTTTATTTTTCCCCATTACTTTTTTCTTTTTCATGCCAAGGAAGCATTTTCCTAAGGCCATCATTTTACCGACGTATTGTGTTTCTATGTTACGGTGAAACAGTAATCGATGTACAATATATCTCAGCCTATGGAAAAAAAAACTAGCCCAGTTTAATGAGCTACCGTTAACAGGGCCGAATGTAGTAAAAGAGAGAAAAAAAACAATGTGCTAATTCAGCAATATTTTTTATTTTATTTGACAACTCTAAGCCAACCATCTCAGTTGAGTATTAGAGTCAATAAATTAGTGTAAAACAAAATATTTAGCTTAAATTAGATGGTTTAAAAGTCGGATATGATTTATTTATTTTTGTTCACATCAATCAATAGAAAAATAAAAAGGCATGTTACCTTGTACCTCATTCGATTATTTCTAAAAGAGAGGTTACGCAGCTGTTAAAATATTAATTCATATGCTTCACATTTGTGACGGATATGTCATAAAAATGTTTACCATAAGAATTGTCACATTGCACTATGTCTTCGTTATGTTTAGTGCATTGCTATCAATCACATGGAATTTAAAAAAATTCGCATATTCTTTTGGATCCCATAGATCAGTGATGCACAATATATATATATTTATGAATTGCAGCGTGCAGACATCTTACATAAAATGAACAAATTTAACGAAGAAATGGATGATTTCTCCATTTAATCAGTGTCACGAAAGTTTATTTGATTCAAACTAAAAGAATTTAAATATATACATATATATTTTCAACAGCAGTTTTATTAGGTCTTCTCTTCTAGTATGGCCATAACAGTCAAAAACTGATCCCCTGTGAGTCACAAATACTCTTCAAACTTCATGTTGCAACCAGATAAATGTTTTTTTTTGACCTTTCTAATAAAACAACTATCAATCCGTCCGGTCACAAGTACTGATGGGTTGCATCTAAGAATGGCCATAAAAACCACCGTGCCTAATGACGGCAGCTGAACCTAGCGTCATGTAATATCGTATGCGAACAACAACGTTATTTGTAGACCGATGCCTTATAATAGCGAAGTCAAAAATTCTTTCCCACACATCCTATCCTAAAAATTAGACTGATTACCTAAACTCTAGTCATGTCCAGTGCCGGTGCGATGTCATTTGGCGACCTAGGCAACGGTTATTGGCGCGTTCCATTTTTCACAAATAGTCCCATTTTTTCGAAGTAATGAAAAAAATCGGAATCATTAAAAATATTTTTTAATATATTCAATGTGGATCCTAATGGAAGTATCTCAACATAAGTTTTTTACATGAACTGTTTGTAACTCAGTCGCCCAACCTCTTTGTTCGAATCATATAGAAATAGTATGTAATCACATAATTACAATGAACCAATACAAACGTCAAAAAAATGTACTACATATTATTTATTATTATCAGTGTATATATAAAAAAATAATACTCCACTTATGCGCCCCCTCATTTGCGCCCTAGGCGGTTGCCTATTTCGCCTGTATGGTGGCGCCGGCCCTGGTCCTGTCCTAGTTATATCCATTAAGCCCTATCCCCACTCTCTATCAAGATCAAATCTGTCAAGGGTTCATATATAACATAGGAAGCGGAAGAAAAAGGTTGAAAAAAACTGGTCGAACAGAATAATGCATTCCCTCGTTATATGACATATGAAAAGATGTGTTGTAAAATTGCTGTCGGAAATAAAGTAGGCGTGATAATATTGAGAAGAAGCCAAAATTATCAAATGGCTGTAAAACTCGGGAGAAAAAAATACCTCTAATATAACATGCGCAATTTTTGACAACAATAATCCATACACTACAAGGAATGCAGCCGTTAACATTTAAAGGGTCAAAATTTAGTCTAATCTGAATAAGTATCATACTTTTTTGATGAAACTACAGAATAAAGTGAATAAAATACTTACATCATAATATTTTTGCTTATTTCTTTGTCATACTAATGTTTTAATTATTTTTATTTTCAACAAATGGTGTCTCTTATAATTGAAGAAATGCGATAATCATTATTCGTATGAAAATATTTTTGCCATGTTTATTATTAATTTTCAGCAATAATAAAAATAACCGATTTTGACCCTGCTATGTTTTAATGTGTTTTAATAGTAGCTCAGAGATGCCCAACTGAAATCATTTGGGCCAAATAAAATAATGCATGTATCTATCTGATGGACAACATATAAATATTTTACGCATTCATAGCAATATGATATTTTTTTATATTAATAATAAAGCAACATGTCTTTCGTTAACCGGGAAGTCGAGCATGGCAGTAGATTAGTTAAATTTTCATTAGTCAACCTAGGTATTTCGACATATCGATTTTACGATTTTCAGCAATGAAAAAAAAGACTCGCAGCGATATGTGGTGTCAAATGTAGTTATAATGTACAGTAATAGAATGCGCTTAAACTTAGTCAAGATCAGACTGGCAATTCGGAATCATTTTGATATGGATTGAGAAAATTTCTATTCATATTTAAAAGCACCAGAATAGATAAAATGCTGATCAAAAGTGGGCAAAATGAAAAAATACATAACGATATTTTTTTTTAAAAGAGATGATTACTCTATTCTATGTATATTATATTATTCAATAAAATGTGCAATTGAATAGAAACCTCAGAGCCAGTATCGATGCAAAGTTGGCAACACTACTCATACTCAACGTTCCCTCTATTTTTTCTATTGCGTGTGTGGACCATCAACTTCTGTGTGCATAAAATTTTCAGAAAAATAAAAAACGTGCGCAAATATGTATCTAGGAAGAAACTCACTGATGGAAATTTTTGTTTTTCAATACCATGCAGCTAAAGCAGCGGTCACCAAACTACGGCCCACGGGCCGGCTCCAGTCTTCCAAAGATTTCAATCCGGTCCCTGATTTTCAATAATTACATATTTTAAAATACGAAATATTAATGTTTTTAAAATTCTACTAGGATTCCATCAATAATATTTTTCGTCCTATCCCTCAACATTTTTGAAAAAATTATCTGACCCGATTCTTAAAAAGTTTGGTGACCCCTGAGCTAATGAAAAAAACTAGTAAACAATTAATTTTATGAAAATTGTATAAAAATCTTATCCAATAACTTGGTACTTGATCCTATTAGAGTCCAGTCAGTTATTATTCGCATATTTCTCTAAAATACAACACCCAAGACAATATTTATTTGTCTTGGCGATAAAAAGAGAGGCACGAATTTCGGGTGTTTTTACGAGCTCTGTAAAAAATAAACTAAGATTTTTTTGCATCCATTATCAACTGGTAAAGGAAGGGTCCAAAAAAATGTGGTGTCTTGGCGTACATGATTCCAACTTTTCTAGTCACTTGAAAACAAAAATCGAACGGATTCTTAATTAATAAAAATGTCGCTATCGCCCCTACCTCGGAAAAGTCAAAAAAAAAATCACAAAATGGCAGCCGTTTGAAAAAAAACAATTTTCACGATTTTTTTTTATTATGCACGCCAGCTTGAAAAAAGTAGTTTGAGCTACTAGCTGAAGCACCGACATCGCTGTAACTCGGTAAATAATTTAAAAAATCAAAAATCCCTTTGAGAACATTCTCTCAAATGTCTAATCCTTATAAAAAATATAAAAAAGAAATAATCAATTTTTTCAATTTTCTAGGCTAGAATACCCCCTTTAAATTTAGGTATGTACCGTCACAAATATAACTTTAATGTGGCTAATGAAGTTAAAATATAACTTATATGTTATTTATAGTGACACAGAAATAACTAACTATTTACACATTTTTTCAATCGAGGTTTTTTCTACTATATATATTTTTTCTTTCTCCTATCCATTCTACCTACCCAATATTTTAATTTTAAATTTAAATCAACACTTTCACCGAATAAAATGAATGACTTTATTTAAAAAAAACATTCTAAATGATGAACTTTTATTCTGTTTCTTGATTTTGGTTTAATTGAGTTCGTCAGACTAAATTCTCGTTCACATTCACCGCTCGATACATAAAAGATTTCACAAATATCCAGTTAAACTGAAATTGATTTTGATAATTGAGCCTAAAGTTTAAAAAATCGTCGAATGTTTGAACGTAACCGTTTCGTCTTCGGCAGCTAAAATTTTCAAAACACAATATTGTTTGTCGCATATTTGTGAACATATTTTTGTGACTAATTGTTATCAGTTGAGTATATTTGATTTTTAAGCTTTTAAATAATTGGTATTTAATTTTCCGTATTCAAAATCTGCAGCAGTCCATATTGAAGCCTGATCAAAAGCGTGCCTCTCCATCAATTATTCTTTGGGAAACCGCATTTCCAAATGGTCAGAGAATAAATTTCAAAATCACAGTTTTGTTTATATTTTTATCTTATAACAATATGTTTTTCACATCATCGCTCCAATTAACTGTCTCACCAAGTTAAAGATTTCGACTGAGGGTGCTTGGTAAAATTTCAATATTAAATTTGAATCGTTCAAATTATGTACATTTACACAAGTTTTGTTTACAACGATCCGGGTTTCGCCTTTCGGCATCTTCAGGCGTTCAAGTGCACGTATGAACTTGAACTGAGTCAGCTCAAGTTGATAAAACTTGTGCAAAACAATAATCTGCACAGTATTAATAAATGCAAGCAATTTGTGTTGTTCGCTCGACCTGTACATTGCGCACACACTTGTAGGTTTATTTGTATATTGGAAAAAAATCACTGACTGTTCACAGACTCATAAGACAACATATTTGTTGTCGTATTACATGTGCAGCGTCGTATCTCATAGCATAACAATATGTACTTTTTTCTCTCGTCGACATAATGCCAAAATTATTGCAGCGAAAGTGGATAGGTTGTTATTACCGCTACTTTAATAAAAAAATGGGAAAGTATAATAAAATAATAAAAAGGTCTTCGTTCTGCGAGAAATGATTCTGAGAAAAGTGAGCAACACATTTGGTGAGTGTAATACAATTTACGATGGCTTAGTACAAGTATTTAGGCAATAGTAAAATTTGGTAAAACAAACAAATTTTTACAATATTTCTGTGTACGGTCTGTTTGACCTGTGCGGGGATAGAAAAATGTGTGCGGCAACATTTTGGGAAGTGTGCGCACGCACACGCACACACCTCAGCGGGAACGTTGCAGTCATACTATGGCAAAATTCCAATAATTGGTCACAAATTTAGTAACACAAGTATTTTACCATTAACAAAATGCAAAATTTATATAAAGTTAAAGACCTGTAAAAGGCAACATGAAACCTTCAATAGGGCCACATATTGCTCGCGGGCCAAGTTTTGGGCATGCCTGAAGTAGATTATACTTTTAAATGACATTAATCCATTAAATATATTCAATAAGATATTCGACTTTTATTGTTACGTCTTGCTTGCAATTGCGTTACGAATGCTTGCAATGAGTGAAACCAGTCCTGACCATTTCATAAAATTGTAAATATCAGTAAAATATACATATATTCTTTGATAAGTACAATGCCTTCAAAGCGATAATTGACAGCTATCACCTTAAAAGCTTTTAATTTTCATACTATTCAAGTAGTACAACATTTGTTATAGCAACTGATAATATATGCAGATAGTGCTATATTTCTACAATTTTCTTATTAGAATTATTTTTATAATGTACGTTTCCATAAAAATCTTGGTCGAACACGACCCGGGTTTCGCCTCTCGGCATCCTCCGGTGTTACTCAGTGCGCGAATGCAATAACAAACAAAGACACAGGTGACGTTAGATTTTGGCGTAGAATCAATTATTTAGGTAACGTTAGTTTAAAAATTAAAAAACAGCTTTTTAAGGATGTCAGGCCAGCTTTCTATTGCAATAATTCGTTAGGTAAATTATTAATTAATAATAAAGATACCATACATTTCAAAAACAAATCTGGCATTTATAGATTGCAGTGTAGTGACTGCCAACATTTCTACATCGGTAAGACATCCCGAACTTTGAATATAAGAGTGGCTGAACATTTGGCTGCTTTTAAATTAAAGAAAGACACTTTTGCCAATCATCTGCTATTGGAGAATCACTCGTTCGATGCAGATGTAGGGTTGAAATTTTTACACAAGAACACATGTGAACATAAATTATTTTATCAGGAAATATTGAAAATAAACAGGCCGCAGCTTTCCAGTTTTCCAATTTTAAATGAACAGTTAAATCTCCAAAATTCCCCATTGCTATACCCCTTTAAATAATTAATATTAATTAATTCTAATAATATGTCGTTTTTTAAAAATTATTTCATGTTTTATTTTATTATTATATTTATTTTTCACGTTTACATTTTATTGTCTGCCAATTCAGTATGCCCAATATTATAAGCTGCCCACTTAACTCACAACAATAATTCATATCGTAAATTCTCGCTATCAATTAGGTTAACAATATGTTTAGAGCGAATGCACTAGTGTGTTTGTATATAGACTATATAAAACTTCCGTTATCTGTCAGTTCGAGTGCATTCGCGCACTGAGTAACACCGGAAGATGCCAAGAGGCAAAACCCGGGTCGTGTTCGACCAAGATTTTTATGGAAGCGTACATTATGAAAATAATTCCTATTTAAAGTTAAATTTCCATCAAGCATCTTCAGTCAAAATTCTAAATTTTCTTATTATTGAATAAAACACAAAATAAAAACACAAATATTTTAATGACTTTATTTCATCCCAACAAACATTCTTATAAATAATGTGCTATCTAATAAAAAAAACCTAATGTCCAAACAGCTAGGCATGTGTGAGGTAAAAGTTGTCCATTATGTATTAAAACAAATGGTTAAGATATTAAACATACGCCATCTATTGATACAAGATAGAATAGCTTGTCTATGATGCTGAATTACCATTATCTTTTAGAGCTATGATTTATTTTCTAATTTTCCAGAATTTCAATCGCCATTCTAAATTTATTAATCTGAGATGACTTTTTAATTATATGTTAGATGTGTCAAACATTTTAATTTTGTGTTATTTTAAAATCACTTTTAATGTAATTGGTAATTTCTTTTCAATGCCAATTGTTGTTTATAACTGTTCATTTTTGTATAAATAACCTTGTTAAATTATATTTCTTATCAGTTGACGATGCTCGTAATGAGCGAAACCGGTCCTGACATATTAAATAAAGTGAAATGAAGTACAAAGGAATATTGTGTTTTTTATTAATCTGCTGTATCTTATTTATTTTTTGAGTAGTGGAGAAAGACATCAAAGTATTAAATAGAGTTTAAGGGTGTGATACAGCCCCTGTTGGAATATCTGATTTAAACCATTCAGTAATCTTTTAGCAATTAAAACGTCCGGTAAGCTTCTTGGTGGACGATATCATATAAGATTTGCATGGTTTGCAAAGGCATATGAGAATTTCCATGAGCGATATGTAACTTATTCCCATAAACAGAGCTCCGACACCACCAAAAGAAGCTAGAACATTAATTAAGAATTATATTGGACTGTCGTCCTGGACACAAGTTAAAAAAGTTTTGACTTAGTCAATGCTGAATATTTGTGCATCGATAACATAAAAATTAAATAATGTAAGTTCTGTTCAAATATCGTCAAAAGTGAAGCAATATTTTATATTTTTTGCGTTATGATTTGTACTGTGAAAAAGTGACTTATTATGAGCAATATTGAACTAAGTCACACAGGCATATGAAGTGGACTTGACAACAACACGCATTCTGATAATGTTATGTTAATTACGGAGAGTATTTTTTCAAATATGCATTTTGCTTATATAAATATAGAATATTGAAAAGCTTAACCTGGTCATCTGAACGCAGTTAACAGTGGTTTAATCCTTCACAAATTTAAAGTAATAAGCATTTTCGAATACAGCATAATTAATACATACACGTGAATAACTTATGGTTAATAATTTACGAATCCAAGAAAAACATAAGGTTATTTGACTAAATAACTGTCTCTTACCGACAAGGTCTTCAAATGAAAATATGACATCCTTGCTCAAAAGAACTTTAGGCATTTGTACTAAGATTTTTATTGAACTTTGCCTGTCAAAAATTGATTGTGTTGTGATGTTCCTGCAATGTTACAGAGAATACACTACGTTTTACCAAATATTTTCATTCAACAGAAATTCCTACGAACATTAATAATTGAGGCTATTATTTGCTAACCCAGCTCATTCCAAAACATGAACCATAAATATAATTTGGTAGATAAAAACATTTTTTTATTGTATATCTAGAAATCAGTCTTAAACATGGCTTGATAGCATCCAACATATCATTTCAAAGTAATTAAAACTAAAAATTCGTTTAAAATGTACATTGTTTTTCAAAATTAATTCAAGTTTCATTTTTTAACCATTTTGGAATGAGCAGTGTTTGCAAGTAATACCCTCAATTGAAGCCTTGCCTTAAAAATAATTTAGCTAAAGGTCGTTATGTCAAATCAAAATAGTCTACAGTTTTCAACGTTCACATAAAATCACCTCTGTGAAAAATATTTAAGTAAATTTAAAACCCATTTAGGGCTTCACTATAAACTGTTGTTGAGAAAAAAGTTTTTCAGAGATCTAGGGGATTGTTAATAATTATTTTCAGTGAAAAGTCCAAAAAATAAATAATTTACGAGGTCTATTTCTGCTAATACGAACAATGATTGTTAGCAAACTTAAACATTATTCCAAAAATTAAATAATTTACAATTAAAATACTGCCGGGCTGTCGATATATGTCCCGAAGTATATTTCTTCTTCTATGAAATATATTTGTTAACTCAAACATTTCAATTATTCTAAAAAATATATTATATACAATTTAAACACTGCAGGACAGGGCTGTCGATATATTCCCCGAGATATATTTCTTTTACTTTTAGAATTTCTGGCTTATTCAATAAATACGTTTGTAATTTATATTTCACGCCAGTAAATATTCTGACTTCTTAAAAGTGCAACGAAAATCCCCCCGTTGAGGTCAACGGGCTTACAGCTAGTTATTTATATCTATTCAGTTTTCAGTGAACGCTTCTTTCGTTGAAAGTTAATATGTGAAAATATGAAAGGATCAGGTAAATAGTTAAATAGCCAACAGGAAGTGAGTCTGAAAAAAAGAAATCTTTAATAGAGAATTAATTTTATTCTCTTCTACTACTTTTATAATAAGTAAAAAAAAACAATAGTATGGTAGACTGTGATACCTTTCAAAGCAATCTAAAAACAATTTACAATAACACATTTTTTTTACATTGTGCACAATTATTTCTGTTAGTCTTAGTACTTAGTTTTCAGATATACCATTACAACATAGCTGTCGGCCAAATTTTGAACTAAAGTAATCCATATAGGACAGATGTAAACTCATACAGTCATACGTCATATGTGTCAAGAAAGTGGGTTTTGGAAAATGTTGAGTTGAATGCTTCAAAACAAGAATGATGGCAATGCGCAGAGTGTTATGCTCAAGGTTTGTTAGTTCTGTGAAAGGTGTATAAATAATTCTAATCAATAACAATGTAGATTAAGAGAGTTAAAGTAGTATGTCAATAATTCTCACGTAACACCAAACAGTCAACCATTAATTTGTATTTTCACTGATTTTGTCAAACTTTCTAATATCAGTTTTTGATAGATTTTCAATCTCATGGCGATGCCTTTTTCATTTAATTCATTTGAAAACTTACCTCGATGCTATTTTCTGATTCTGTAGAATATAGTTAATTTCTGTACACTGAGGAACACATTGGCATTTGGCAAGATTATCTGGAAGACTTATTAGAAGTTCCATACGGCGTGCAATGCACGCCATTCCTTTGGTGTCACACATTTCACCATCTATAATTTAAGCAACATCCAATATTGAGTACCGAAACATGGAAAATATGATCGAGGAGCGACGGGATACAAAGTGACCCCAGACAACTTTGCGAAATATTTGAATTGCATTTATTGAAGTATCATTGTAGATTGAAATAAATATCAGCTAGATATTATTGGTATTTAGTAAATGGTTGAAATAAAAAGAATTTTGCAATGTTAATAGGAGTTCAAAGGTTAAACAACGGAATAAAACATAATATTTGAATAGACAAATGGGATCAATAATTGTTATTACATTTTCAAGAAAAACACATCGATGCACATAATCTGGTTAAAATGATTCAATACATTTAATATCTGCCAGAAACGTCCACACAGTTGGAGCGTGTTTTTTCGATAATGAAACACATTTGGTCGGGTGACCGAAACCTCATGAATATCGTACAAGCGTTAATAAACTGTAAATTAATCTTTGGCATGTTATGCAACAACTTTTGTGAACAAAAAAAAAAAAATATGTATTGAAAATGTTCGCTCCAACGAGAAGTAGAAATAAAATAATTTAAGCTTAGCTTTAAACTGGTCTAACTATTTATAGGTACTTACAAGTCCTCAAGTACATAAACAATTTTTGGTAGTTTTTATACTTCTTCTATAGCTCCTGCTCCTGTCTTAGTTTAAGGCTTCATGATTATGGAAAATCTACGTTTAAAGTGATACTAAAAAGAAGTTGCTGCCTGGAAGAGTAAAGCTTTAGTCTTGTGTAGTGAAAAAGACAATTTGTTTTCGGTACCCCAAGGCAATTTTGAGCAAGGTGTCTCATTTGTAGACCGCTCAATTCCCGCGTTTACTTCTTCTAGTAGTAGGGCGTCGTCCGCATAGGTAATGATGTTGTAGTGAGGTAGAAGTGTAAGCGACACAAGATCTTCGAATAGTATGTTTCACACCAGAGGACCAAGTAATGAGCCATGGAGACATCCTATCGTAGTGATCCTTGTTATTATTGTTTCTCCGGTGTCATATATGATAACCCGGTTCTGGTATCTCCAAGTCTAAGCTCATATAAATCCATTGTCAAAGGCACCTGCGGTATCAAGACCACATATTTATGCACTGAACGTCTTGCTATGGACAGCGCCAAGTTGATGGCATGTTCTGTAGATTCCAGGCCTGGAGTCGAATTGGTTTGGTGATAGCGGAGATGTTCTGTACAGATTGGACTCTAGTTTGCATATTCATTTTTCTAATATTTTGCCTGAGGTAGGTAAGTGCTATACTGCTGATGTCTTTTCTTGACTGAGATCCAGCCGTCAGTTCCCGGTATGAAGGACGCCAGCGGGCTGGGCCACCCATTTCAGTAATAAACATCATCCAGTGGTCTTTTTTGACTTGACGCATTGCTTTTCTGTATTTGTGGTATGCGGCTCGTCGCGCCTTTGCTAGAAGATTTGATGTAATGGTAGCTCCGAGCGGCGTCCGTTTTGTTATGACTTTCTCGTTTTAGTCAAAAGAGCACGAAGTTCAGAAATGTGGAAGCTGACATTGATATCCTCACGTGGGCCCCAAACCATTGACCATTAACATTAGGGGTCTCAATTTTCATTTCAATAAATGATTTTAAATTTTAAAAATATTAGAAAGGATCATTAGAAACGAATATTTCCCATTATTCTACTTTCAAGAAACTTTGCAAAAAGCGAAATTCAAACATGAACCAAGTGTGATTAAATGCACTGGCAATGTTGAATTTAAATTACTGGCTTGTGATTTAAATTTTCTATAATTATAGCTAGCTCTAAAGCACACTAAGCTTATAAAGTTGGGTATCTCTCAAACAACATTAGTCCCAGGTATCTAATTTCTATAATAGTCCCTGGTAAGTGGTAACAATGGATCTATTTTCGATGAGTATCAAGTCAATCCAAATTGGCTTGCGAAGTATGATAGCTCGACAAAAGTTTTTAGGACCATTTCAATGACAATATAAATCATATTTTTTATTAAATATTTATAACAAACCTCCGACTGCATAGAAGTATGGTTTACATCCACACAAAGTGGCGGCCAATCTACTTCGACACTCGTTCTGGCACAATACATTGCTGTATGCCTGTGAAATACAATTAAAAATAAGATGATTGGAATAAAACTTGGCCCGCGGGATGCTCGCAGACCGCTGATAGTAACTTTTAATTTTTACACACAAAAAATCAATCAAAATCTCACCGGGAAATTGACTGAAACAGCCTCATCAGGATATTTACAATGTCGCTGAGTGGCACTCAGCGATCTTACATCGTCAGCGGCCTTGATTTGAAGCACTCCGAATGTTGCATCAAATTCTTCTCCTTCACCAACTACGCTGGTTGGGTTTGAAAGACTTTCGGCGAGTTCGTATGGAGAATGTATGTAAAACTAAGAAAGCGTATATTCCGGTCGGCGTTCAAAGATTTATTTCAAAAGTACAAGACAAGACAGCATAGTTTGAAAGCAAATTTACAAAAATAATTATTTCTGTCACCATCACCAAAAATCATTTATATTCTATGTTCCAAAAGTAGAAAAGTATTTAGATCAGCCATACTCAACCTACGGCCCAATCAGCTCTTATGTGCGGCCCAAAATAATGACATTCACCAAATATGAAATAACGAAGATAGTTAAAAGTTTGACACAATATCAAAATTTACATTCATTTTTATGTAAACGATTTAAGATTTTGGATACATTGGTATTTTTGTTTAATTTTTACGTATTTTTTATTTGTTGTTCATTGTTATTTTTTACTTTGAAAAATACCTAAATGTATACATACATATGTACATATTTATATAAAATAAAATAGTTTTATTTTGACATCATAATACATATGTATGCAGTATAGTATGTGCTATATTTACAGTTCATGTACTATAAATATGTTACGGCCCACGTAGAGAAGCAACAATCGGAATGCGGCCCGGATGAAAAAAAGGTTGAGAATGGCTGTTTTAGATCGACAATAATAGCATAAAACAGTTGATAATAATTTGATGGCTTAGTTCAAGGGTTTGGCAGTTTGTCAAGCGAGAAGAGCCAAATTGTCATGTGAACAGGATAACAAAGGTACCAGAGAGCTGCATATATGTAATATACATATATATAAGGATATGGATTTTTAGGGAAAAAAGTTTGAAATGTTTTATTTAAAAAAATAATTAGTACGGTGTCCTTGCATCGCTTTTGATAACTTTACTACATCAGGCAAATAGCTACTTATTTTGAATTGAATACATGATTGTAAATTTTCATCCGCTATTCTGCTTCTTAGTTTACTTTATATTTGGTTTATGTTTGAGAATGTTTGTTCGCATATACATATGTGTCAGGAAAATTTTTCCGTGTGTCAAATATTATTGTAACTATTTTAGGCAGTTGTTTTATAGCTGTCCACTTGTGCTGAGAAATTAAATTAGATTTCTCTCGTTCGAGTTCTTCCAAGCGAATGGTCAGATCTGTGAATTTCTTGCACCACTGCATCAGGAGTAAACCAGAATCTGTGTCGAAAGTTTTTAAGATAAGTCAATGGTTCCCAAACTTATTATGCTCATAGACCCCTTTCAATGCAAAAACCGGACCATGGACCCCCAAGTGAAATAATAAATTTAGTTTTAATGCCTTGAAGGGTGATTTTTTTATTCATGTCCGTTTCCAATGTGGAGCATATGGTCCGTAATTGGGGTAAATCAACAGAAATTTTTCCTCGAGAACTGTTTCTCATTCAGTTGCTCAACCCCTTTTTGTCAAAGAGAGTTAGGATAGAAGAATAATGCTTGGACATGACTGGCGGTTAACAAATATTAACTCTTATGGCGATCTATTGACCTCACGCTTATTTGATCATTTTTTTCCAAAAGCCAACCATGTGATAGACTAACAACAAGTCCTTGTTGTTTTGTGAAAACCTTTTTTGTGTAGAGCAAGTGTTACGATATCTTGCATATTCAGTAAACCAACCATGTGATTGACTGACAGGTAGTCCTCATAAAACCTTTTTTTTATTCAACAATTTAAAGCGATTGTACTCAAAAACTTCTCATTTATAGTATATCATAGAAAAGTCTAAGAGGGATAGACTAACAACAAGTCCTCGTTGCTATGTGAAAGTCTTTTTACTATACCAAAAGTGGATATTACAAACAAGTGATAAGATATATAAAACAAATAATGACATCTTGCATTCTCTTAAAAAGCCAACCATGATATTGACTGACAGCTGGTCCTCAATTTTTTTTAAGACTTATAAGAAAATAAACAACTATACCAATGCATACTTTTATCTCATAAAAGCCATCAGAGGCATAGACTAACAACAAGTTCTCGTTACTCTGTCAAAATCAAAGCATCACAGGGAAAAACTAGCAGCAAGTCGTTGTCGCTCCTTAAATATCATAAATTATTACCTTTTTTATTTTCATTGCCAAGGAAAATCACCAGAAAAAACACGCCATCTTACCTGTTAGCAGTGTGGATGAACAATAATCGAATTTTGTTGGCGAAGGGGGGGCTTATACTCAAATTTATAACACACTGCGCATGCGCGAAAAAAGAAATTGTAAAAACCGGGATTGATATTTTTTTAACAATTCCGTAATTTTTTAGGATTTTGGATTTGAAAATTGCTGGGTTTTGAGACTTTGAATTCTTGGAAGAGCTAAAAAAACGAGTCACGCACACATTTTGGGTAAATTCCTGGGTTTTTGAATAGTTTGAAAAATTCCATGACACCAAAAGTTTTCTCGTAAAAAGGACGTAAAAATTGTTACCATTTTATTTATTATGACTTTCGTTATAATAAACAAGATTTCAGGAATATCTGTTATATGTATTCTTACGCGGACCCCCTGACGTTGTCCACGCACCCCCAAATAACTTTTAATTTGTCACGGACCTCTACAGTGGTTTTGCGGACTCCCGGTGGTCCGTACGAACCACTTTGGGAACCACTGAGATAAGTTAATTGA
This sequence comes from Himalopsyche anomala, assembly GCA_031772345.1. Classification (NCBI taxonomy): domain Eukaryota; kingdom Metazoa; phylum Arthropoda; class Insecta; order Trichoptera; family Rhyacophilidae; genus Himalopsyche; species Himalopsyche anomala. Next base: position 11,568,155 of record CM062823.1, read on the forward strand.
CATTTATTTTGAGAGGACGTACGATGAAAGCTAGTGTAGCCTTATTTGTTCTGAATCGTTGAAATCGACGTAACCCACACATATGAAATTTTACAAGAGACACAAAAAACGTTTTTTGGTAATTTTAATTATGAAATATATACAACCCTGAAGTGCACGGTGACTGATAAACTGGTTTTTTTTATTGACTTATACGTATATTAATTTAATAAATTGTTCAAGAAACCTCTTTTTTAGGTATTTTTACAAGCCCTTCTTTTTTCAACCTTAAAATCTAAATTTAGATATTAATTCGGCATTTTCAGCTTGATATAACGTGTCAAGTTGTATACATTGTGATTATCGAAAAAAAACCAGTTTTGGAAAAACTGAGGGTTACGTCCTTTTTCCTTTCCACAGTCGAATTATGATTCAAATGCTACCACCCGCATGCGACTCATATTGACCAACACAAGTGTGGTCATCTGAGGACGGGCTAAAGAGTGGTAGAGAGTATGCCGAGTCAAAGTCTGTTCAGCTGCTCTATCTCATAAACTCATAAGTAATAAGGCTGCGTGAGATGAGGTGAAATTGGAGTTTATGTCCAAAGAGCCGCAAACGTCTATGCAAAGAGCCGCTCCTGCCGACCCCTGGCTTATTTACATGATCAAAATTTGATGTTTTGAGTTATATTACAAATTATTTTCAAATTATCTCTTTACCTTCCCAGTTCCGTTTAATATGTTGAACCTAGCATAACAGTGACGGTTCATGTAGTGACATTTGAGAAGCTGTTTTTCTGTGGTATCTGAAGAGAACTCGTTGATATTATTATACTGTTTTCTCCAGGTCTTCATACTTTGGAACCTAACAAATTACAAACGTATTAATGTTTTTTTAGCGTGAATTAAAATTCAGAGAATAGAGCACTCATTTGTACTGATTCCACTTTTATTCAATATATGATGATGACCGGTTTTATTATTATTATCAACTGACAATGCTCGTATGAGCGAAGCGAAGTCAGTCCTGATCATATTAAATAAAAGTTGAATTAGTACAAATGAGTGTTTTATTCGTTGAATATAATGCCTTTCCACCATAAATATTGACAGTGAACACCTTAAAGGTTAAAATTAATTGAATGATAATATTTACCTTATTCAAGGGGTGGTCTGGAGGGGGGTCGGAGGGGCTCGCGTGAGCCCCTTGTTATATTTTACCACGGCCGGCGAGCCCCTTGTTAAATTAATCGAAAACAATATTCTCAGATGAAATTAGTATATAACTGCAATTTCTGACATATACCATCTACGACAGCTTCCAGTATACACAGTAGTACATTTTTAGCCATTTAAATTGATTAGTTTATGGTAAACTGCATATTGTTGCATATTTTAAGTGTATTAAGTAACAATCGTTTGCTAATTTAAGTGTATTGCATATAATTGCACATGACTGAGAAATTACTTTGATATTAAGCAAGCCCCTTGTTAAAGAATTGGCAGCCCACCGCTGCCTTATTCTGTTAAAAACTTTGACAACTATTATACCGACACGCTTTTTAGAATCATTTAAAAAATATGTTAGACAATGCACTTTGATTATTATCTAAATTTTATTAAAAAAAATCGATTTGCCAATATTGTCAATTATTTAAGGAATATTTACTTATATCAATACAAAATTTAAAATAGATTATTCCACGTATTATGCTCAATGTTCCTTCTAATTTTTCTATTGTGTGTGCGGACCATCAACATCTGTGAGCAGTAAATTTTCAGCAAAATAAAAAAATGTGCGGAAATGTGTAGAAATGAACTCACTGACGGAAGATGTGGATGAAAAATGTGGAAGATTTGGTAAGCTTAGTAAAAGTATTTAAACAAAAAAAAAATTTGGCGAAAGAAACTTATTTTTACAATATTTCTATGTGCGGCCTGTGCGGGGATGAAAAGATCTGTGCGGCCACATTTTGGGAGGTGTGCAGCGGGAACATTGTTTGTGATACTAACGCGTGACACGTGTTTCACTTTCAGAGGCATCTTCAGACAATCTTATTTTCACAAAAGCTTGACATGATATATTGTAAAAAAATAAAAACGGGAAGCACGGAGGGGAAAACAACACAGATGTATGTAATGGATTATATATAAATAGCTCTAATTTACTTGTCATCGATTGAAATGCTCGTGATGAGCGGAACTGATTCTGAAAGATCGATATAACAAAACGTACTTCCTTTTTATACACTTTATGTGGTTGCTGTGTTTTGAGTTATTTATACAAAAATGTTCATTTTTTCTCTCGAAACATACAATTTAACTGAAATCAAATTTATCTTTGAACATCTGCGTAAAATATAATAGACTTATTGATCTTTTTACCATATTTTTTGTTTTCGGAAACCAATTTTGGGTGCAGCATAACTTGGTGCAATTTTGAATATTTGTAAAAAGTAAGTACAATCTTTTTATGGTATTTATTTGTACGCTTTGTTATGCTCGCAATAATCACCACCGTTGTGTGAAAAAATATTGTTGTCTTATTCTTCGATTATAAGAGCAAATCAAGGAGAAAAACATTAATGCCTGTCAGATTAGGATGAAATAAAATGGAAGAAAAATATTTCTGACACAAAAAACAATTGAATTTTTTTATGATTAATATTTTACTTTGCGAACAGTGAATTGAATGTCCGACATAACCCCATCTCAGTAATGACCGTCTCCCAAATGGCAACATGTGACCGGTTGTGGAAGCTTGATCTGATGCTGATATTCGGAAAGACACTGACTGCGACTTCTATCAACTTCACTCCGTTAAAGCTGGTATCGTTTTCGAATTTCCAAAAGAGACGAAGATTTGATCGAAAGACAATTGTTGCTACAAGGTTGACGTAGTCATAGTAATATTCATACTTTTCACTATTCGATTGTTTAGTTAAGTTCCATGTCCTGTAATAAACATTCTGATAAATATGGTAATAAAAATCATTTATGAGGTATCAATCAAAATGCACCAATGCCTCTTGACTTGACCAATTTTGCAACCAAACAGAATGTGATATGTCCAGTGGTGTAGTGGAGCCAAGTTGGACCAGGTCGACGACCTGGCACCTGAAAATGAGCCAGGGCGCTGCCCTGCCACCTTTTTGACTTTTAACTTAATTTTCAAGTACATATTCAAAATACTGTTCATAAAATTTAAAATAATTATGTCAAAATTGATCTACCCAACCGATTTTACAAAAAAATAAATAATATGTACACATGTAACGTGAAAAAGTACCGCTCATCTTTCTAGGATTTAAGGTTTGATCAGTATTTTTAAAAAAAGCGCGTTTTTTTATTGATTTAATTCTTAAAACTTGTAGTTTTTTTTATCTTCGGACGGATATAAAAAAAAAATAGGTAAGAAACCAATGACCGACCTGGTACCTATTTATTTACCACTACAACACTGGGTATGCCTAATATGATTCATTAAAAAAACAATGTTAGCCTGCATTTATTTTTATACAGATATTTAAATGCAACTTCCAAGAGTTTTACTTTTGTATCTAAACAAAATTTGACAATTGTAAACACTCATTAATGTTGGCTGCAGTTTTACGGTTACCCCCAGCCATGAGGAACATTATTGCTCATAATTCCACCATGAACTTCTCTCTGCTTTACTGGATTGGACGCGAATCGGAAATCTGTATAAAATTTCCTTTTTTCCAAAATGAATTGTAAGTGACCATTATATGCAATTTCAAGCAACACGATTCTATAAAATTTTAAACAAAAATATCAAGATTAACTTTTCAGTTTCATCAAAACAGAAGGCAGACGAAAGTAGTTTATTTGCACGTGAGACTTGTTATTAGTAAAGGAAAAAGGCATGTCTATTACCGAAATATTATACTTGTTGAATAAAGTGGTCAGGGCTAGACACATTGCAACATCAAGAGAGTGCGGATATAACTATGTATGAGGATTATCCGATAATCTCCCTATGTATCTAGGATTTAAATTCTATTACTTAAACAGAAAGAAAAAGTTTTTGTGATTCATTAAAATCATAATTGACTAACTTTTCAATAAATCTGTCAGCAGCATCGGCATCAATTTTTTCGTTCAAGCAAACGGTGATTGCAGGAAAGTTTATGGTCCAATCTCTATAGTCTTTCTTGATGGAGACGACAGTGGGGTTAGTGAGGTACCTCATGACCTGCTCAAAGCCTAATTGACCAGCGAAGAATGATACAAAAATGAACATCGCCACCCAGAAAAGCCTTTGAATAAACAACATGTTATTAATTTGAAGAAATCAGATTAATAATGATCAGAAAATTATCACCACATTTATTTTTACATACTCTGGAGCGGGTTTCATTCAGTATCCGAATCAAAATAATGGTAAATACAAATTTTATCAAATAGTAGCAAATTTTTGTTTCTCTAATGTTGGATATTCTAATTTTAGATAAGGTAGAAATTCGAATCGTTTGGCATTGCATTTCATCATAAGGACATCACTATCATCCTTTTGCATTAGATTGTTAGCCGGATTATTTTCTATATCGTAGGGAATTTAATCTTAATCTGATCCTTAAAACTGGGCGTAGCGAAAGTCATTTGCTTACCGCTGACTACACCAGGAGTCCACATGCTCTTCATTAGGAGTGGATAAAGTTAAAAACTTCAGAATTTTCAATACTTTCAGGTTGTTTTGATAATTAAATTTCTAAATAACTTTAGTTGAAATTAAGTAGAAGAGACCCCCGAATTATATTCAAAACCAAAGTTTTTGATTTGCTTTGAAATTTAATTCAGAGCAGAAGTTTTATTAATAAATTAGAAAATAAAAAATATTTTTGAAAATGAGGAAGACATTCTGACCTTTCAAATAAATGGCGCCCAGGTGTCACAATGTGGCGGAGTCCATGTATAGTTGTGTCATTGAAGAATGTGGTAAAATAATCCTTTGTTTTTTTGGAAAGCTTGATCATGAAGGATTTTTTATTTTTACCCACTACTCTTTTCTTTTTCATGCCAAGGAAGCATTTTCCTAAGGCTATCATTTTACCAACGTACACAATACGTTCTATGTTACGGTGAAACAATAATCGATGTACAATATATTTCAGCCTATGTAAAAAAAAAACTATCCCGGTTTAATGAGCTACCTTTAACAGGGCCGAATGTAGTAAAAGAGAGAAAAAAAACAATGTGCTAATTCAGCAATATTTTTTATTTTATTTGACATAACTCTAAGCCAACCATCTCAGTTGAGTATTAGAGTCAATAAATTAGTGTAAAACAAAATATTTAGCTTACGTTAGATGGTTTAAAAGTCGAATATGAATTTTTTTCATTGTTCACGTCAATCAATAGAAAAATAAAAAGGCATAATTACCTTTTACCTCATTCAATTATTTCTAAAAGAGAGGTTACGCAGCTGTTAAAATATTAATTCATATGCTTCACATTTGTGACGGACATGGCATAAAAAAAATATTTACCATAAGAATTGTCACATTGTACTATGTCTTCATTTTGTTTAGTGCATTGCTATCAATCACATGGATTTAAAAAAAATCTCGCATGTTCTTCTGGATCCCATAGATCAGTGATGCACAAACTGCGGCCCTTATTGAATTTTGGGGCGACACTTAAATCTCTTTTCAAACATATATAAAATTAAGCAAGCTTTTTCATCAATGAAAGAGAATAAATCGGTTCATAGAAACAGGCTTACAAATATTATGTTAAATTAAAAAAAAAGTTAAAAATTAACAAATACCAAGAACGCATTAACTTATGAATTGCATATAAGCGATTTTTAATAAGCATGTACTCATAATCCTTTTTTTGCATGGCTTATTTATTTTCGAAATAACAAGGTCAAAATGATATAATGGAATATATTACTCATTTATCTACATTCACTTAATCTTTTTTACACGGTTTTAAGACTGTTTTACATAGAACAGCCTTACAACCTTTTACATAGAACATATGTTCTGTATAAAAAAGGATTGAACGTACTTTAAATCTTTTTTTTTTGCGGCCTGAACCCACGATAATTTGTTTTTTGCGGCCCGCTAGAAGGTAAAGGTTGTGCATCACTGCCATAGATGAACTCTTCTCTTTAAACTTTTCCTACAAATAAATTGCATGTCAACTAACTACAACGCTGTGGACCAGACGTGCTGACGTGCTGTATGAGTAACGAGACCATTTATTCTTTTCCCCAAACCGGGACACCTAAATAAATTTGGTACTTTTAAGCGTCTCACACTTTCATACAATACAATTGACTAGTCACTAGAAAGTAATGTTTTTTCATGTCATATTAGATATTATATTAACGCTCGCGGCTCGGAGACTAGAAAAATACTTCTCGGCCGATGGGGGTCTTTTAGGGACCCCAGTGGTTTCCTCATTATTGGCCTTATTCTTATGAATTTCAAAAAAATAAATAGTCTAAGGGCTTTAAAATATCTCTCTGCATCATTTCTCATACATTTTTTTTTATAAAAATCCGTGGTTTTTTAATAAATAATCATATTTTAAGTTGCGCGTAAAATATACGTCGTTTCAGTGCAAATATCAATGTGCTACTGGCGCGCTTTGCTTAGCGGCGTTCAGCCTAGTTATCTTACGAACGATCGCTGATAAGCGGGCGCTTATCTCTTATCGTATCGTATTTATATCAACTACAAAAGGTCCAAAAAACTATGATATAAGAATACCTTAATTATAAACATTGTATCACCCATATTAAAATAGATATTTTTAAGAAAATGTGGGTATTGGGGTCGCATTTCTTGAGCTTAGAACCGGAAAAGTTAAATGCAATTATATAAAAAAAAATACATTGAAATGTATTATTTATTGCGACCGTATGCTCACGCTAGTGTAGATTCTACCGTCAGGATTTTGATTTAGCGTATTTAGTGAGTTTTTCTCTTTTTGAAAGCGGGACATTGAAGCTGTGTTCGGGGACACCGGGACACGTCACCTGAAAACGGGACTGTCCCTGTGAAAAGGAAACGTCTGGTCACATTATGAGTGAGTGTAAATAGTGCATAAAGGGCGAATTATTTTTACTGTAATTTCTGTAAATACAGTCATTGCGTCTTGAAGGATCGATTTTGCGATACTTAAAGTATCTCTGGAAGACATCCATCCATCAGACGTGTTGAGTGGTGACTGGTGTGTATAACAATTTATCAACATAACATGAAATGTAACGATTAATTTATATCATTGGATAGATAAAGCAGATAAAAATCTACCGATTGAGATCTTCAATTTTTTTTAATACGTTTATCGACGTTGAAATTTAATCTTGATATCATAATTTTTTTTAAAATATTGTAGAAATGATTTATATAACCATTACTATGTTACTATGCAATATTCAACACGGCAATGAAAATTTTCGACTGCTGTTAGGTGCTGGTCTACAATAGACGCTGTATGCAACCGACTAGTGCTTACTATATTAAAAAAAACTAGTTTGGTTTCATTATTAAGCCTGACGCGGTGCAGGAGCGCTGCATGTAGCTTCTAGATGCCAAACGCTGCATCTCTAGTTATTTATGAACATTGCAGCGTGCAGACATCTTACATAAAATGAAAAAGATTAACGAAGAAATGGATGATTTCTTCATTTAATTAGTTTAACGAAAGTTTATTTGATTCAAACCAAAAGAACTTAAATATATACATATATATTTTCAACAGCAGTTTTATTAGGTCTTTTCTTCTAGTATGGCCATAACAGTGAAAAACTGATCCCTGCGAGTCGCAAATACTCTTCAAACTTCATGTTGCAACCAGATAAATGTTTTTTTTTTTACCTTTCTAATAAAACAACTATCAATCCTTCCAGTCACAAGTACTGATGGGTTGCATCTAAGAATGACCATAAAAACCACTGTGCCTAGTGACGGCAGCTGAACCTAGCGTCATGTAATATCGTATGCGAACAACAACGTTATTTGTAGACCGATGCCTTATAAAAGTCAAAAATTCCTTCCCACACATCCTATCCTACTTCCTCCAGATTGTCCAAAATAAATCACTGATACAGATATGTAACGCCCCGTGGTACGTGCGTAACTCGCTGCTTCACAGAGACTTGAAAATACCTACCATCCGCGAGTTCGTTCGTGAAATATCTCAAAAGTTTCACAGCGAGGTAGGAAAACATTTTAACCCAACGATCTCTAATCTCCACAACTATGACGAGACACTGCCTGAGAATCGTTTTAGACCCAGAGCAGTTCTGCTCGACGACCCTCCATAGATCTTATGTCGTCTAAAATTGTCAATTTTAGAACGAACTTAGCATCACAAAAATGACTCTCTTTGTTTAAATTTTTTTGTGTACTGTATGTGTGTATGTATGTATGCGCATGTGTGTGTACATGTACGGATATAGTATGGAGGAAGCATATGGAATGTGATTTGAAAAATAATGCATATGGAGTTTCCGTGAACTTCTTATCTCTGTAGTGATCGGGCCCTTCCGTCTGCAAACGACGGTAAGGGGATGCAATTTACAATTTTTCAAAATCTTTATCGATGAAGGAGACTGGAAGAACCTTGACGCTGGCGCGTCCTGGTACTTGAAGCTCCATAAATTTGATATAAAAAAAAAAAATAGACTTATTACCTAAACAATAGTCCTGTCCTAGTGATATCCTTTTATCCCTATCCCCATTTTCTATCAAGATAAACTCTGTCAAGGGTTCATATATAACATGGAAGCAGAGAAGGTTGAAAAAAACTGGTTGAACAGAATATTGCATTTTCTCGTTATTTGACATATGAAAAGATGTGTTGTAAAATTGCTGTCGAAAATAAAGTAGTCGTGATAATATTGAGAAGAAGCCAAAATTATCAAATGGCTGTAAAACTCGGGAGAAAAAAATACCTCTAATATAACATGCGCAATTTTTGACATCAAGAATCCATACACTACAAGGAATGCAGCCGTTAACAATTAAAGAGTCAACATTTAGTTGAATCTGAATAAGTATCACACTTTTTTGATGAAACTACAGAATAAAGCGAACAAAATACTTACATCATAATATTTTTGTTTATTTTTTTGTCATACTAATGTTTTATTTTTTTTATTTTCAACAAATCTGTGTCTTTTATAATTGAGGAAATGCAATAATCATTATTTGCATGAAAATATTTTTGCTATGTTTATTATTAATTTTCAACAATAATCAAAATAACCGATTTTGACCCTGCTATGTTTTAATGTGTTTTAATGGTAGCTCAGGGATGCCCAACTGAAATCATTTGGGCCAAATAAAATAATGCATGTATCTATCTGATGGACAACATATAAATATTTTACGCATTCATAACAATATGATATTTTTTTAATATTAATAATAAAGCAACATGTCATTCGATAATTGGGAAGTCGAGCATCGCAGTAGATTAGTTAAATTTTCATTAGTCAACATATCGTATTAGTCAACAGTATTTCGATATATCGATTTTCAACAATGAAAAAATGACTCGCAGCGATATGTGGTGTCAAATGTGGGAGCCGGTAAATTTCTCGAATGGAAATTGCTCGAATTACAAATTATTCGAATTGCTTGGTTATTTAAACGATTTTTCACGACTTTTTCTACGAATTTCATTTTTATCTTGTGCGACACTTGTTTAGAGAGTGAAATATAAAAATATTTTTCGTAAGTATTTATTTTAACCGTGTTCGCTCCAAATGCGGAACATATGATCTTTTAATGGAGTTTATCTCAACATAAGTGTTTCTACGAGAACTGCTTATTAATTAGTTACTCAAACTGTTTCTATATATTTCCAGAACACAGAAAACTAAGGCTAAGACAGAACAAACGGACAGAACAAACAGAAACAAATTGATTATCTTGTTATTCGAGCAATTTCCATTCGAGCAATTTACCGGGAACCTTCAAATGTAGCTATAATGCACAGTGATAGATTGCGCTTAAACTTAGTTTAGTCCGGACTGGCAATTTGGAATAATTTTGATATGGATTGCGAAAATTTCTATTCATATTTAAAAGCATCCGAACAGAAAATACTGATCAAAAGTGAGCAAAATGAAAAAAAATATAACTTTTTTTTTTAAAGAGACGATTACTCCATTCTAGGGTTTCTCAAACATTTTCTGGGATGGAACACTTCGCAAATCTGGAAAATATAAAGGAAAACTTAGCTGAATTTTTAAGATTTTTTAAAAACTGTGTTGCAGCGTATAATACCATATCAAATTTTTTTTGGAACTCCTACTCTGGCTCCGCGGAACATAGTTTGGAAAACCCTGCTCTATTCTATGTATATTATATTATTCAATAAAATGTGCAATTGAATAGAAACCTCAGAGTCAGTATCGATGCAAAGTTGGCAACACTACTCACACCGTGGTAAAATTCCAATAATTGGTCACAAACTTAGTAACACAAGTATTTTACCATTAACAAAATGCAAAATTTATATAAGTTAAAGACCTGGAAAAGGCAACACGAAACCTGGCTCGCGGGCCAAGTTTTGGGCATGCCTGAAGTAGATTATACTTTTTAAATGGCATTAATCCATTAAATATATTCAATAAGCTATTAGACTTGTATTGTTACGTCTTTAAATATGGCATTTATTGATGGCGGCACTATAAGCGGCAGCTTTGGCGAATATTAATAAAGACGAGAATAGTTTGCTTATATACAGAAAATCGTTTAATTGATATAATCTAGCTCAGTGGTTCTTAAAGGGGGCCTTTAGAAGTCTGGTGGGAATTTTTGATTTTTCAGAATTTGGGGGGAGCTGTAGGATTGCGAGGGGGTGATTGAGGATTTCAAATTCGTCGGTGAATTCGTCGGTGGACTAAAAAAAAAACGGTCCATCATGATTTTTTTCAATTGAACACTTGGAATGCTTGCAATGAGTGAAACCAGTCTTGACAATTTCATAATGTTGTAAATATCAGTAAAATATACAAATATTCTTTGATAAGTACAATGCCTTCAAACCAAGAATTGACAGCTAACACCTTAAAAGCTATTAATTTTAATCTTATTCAAGTAGTCTCATAGTACAACATTTGTTATAGCAACTGATAATATATGCAGAGAGTGCTATATTCCTACAATTTTCTTATTATTTAATGAAACACACAAAATGAAAACACAAATATTTTAATAACTTCATTTCATCCTTACAAGCATTCTTATAAATAATGTGCTATCTAATAAAAAAAATCTAGCGTCCAAACAGCTAGGCATGAGTGAGATAAAAGTTGTCCATTATGTATTAATTAAAACAAATGGTTAAGATATTAAGCATACGCCATCTATTGATACAAGATAGAATAGCTTGTCTATGATGCTGAATTACTATAATCTTTTAGAACTATCATTTATTTTCCAATTTTTTTGCTGCATAAATGTGTAAATTAATTTCATACGTTCATAATTTTTCTTTCATATAGATTTTAATTGAACAATTCTATGGTCCCTGTTAGACGATACTGAAATTAAACTCTTTTCTTTAGAAATAATAGTACCATGAGCTTGTGAAACGGAATGACTTTTCACATTGCAACATGATTGAATCTACAGATGAGCTCTACAAATTTTACTGTTAATAGATTTAAGCTATATTTCTAAGTTATACAACCCATTAAACTTTTCACAATTATATCATTCAGTAATCAAAAGATTACTTTTTCTCTATACCTCACAGATCTTTGTTTTACTTTATTCAAAAATTTAAATAAATTTCAATTGTTTCTTACATTGATGCTTTCTTTGACTTGAAATTATAATATACTGGCCGGAAAGCCTTGCAATGCCACTCAGAGAAAGACAGTCTTTATGTTTTATTTGTGTTAATTGATGTGCATGTCTACTTTTTTTGTCTGTTTGACGTTTGCTGCCGATTGTGTATGGTACGACACACGCGTCACCTACTGTTATTGAATTTTATTCGCGCAAGTTGCATGAACAGTATGGCAGACATACAAACATTCATTTGTATATATAAAACCTACTGTAAGTTGATTTTAAATTGCCTATACATTTTGCGCAAGTGCAAGCAAAAAGTTTGTCAAAATTTTATTGCAATCGGATGAGCGGTGTGGCAACGCATAAAATACGAAAATACAATCACACCTAATGCACAAAACACATTTGAACAGAATGTCAAAATATAGACTACACGATTTGACTGATTTGAAATATTCCATTTTTCAACAATTGAACGTCAAATTTGAATTGTCTGAATGCTGTTTGATCGTCAGTCAACGGTTGACAGTTGAATTGCATCAACGGTAGACATACAAAGATTGGTTTTTATATATTGATACCTACTGTAAGCTAATATTAATATGCCTATAACCTTCCGGAAGTGCAAACTAAAAGTTTGTCGAAGTTTTATTGAAGTTTTATTTTATTTTGTTAACACAGTGAAATGGTATTCAGTTATACATTATTGAAAAAATAATTTAATTTCTGAGAAGGTTCTTTCAAGAGAAGAAGATTATCCTATTATTATAATGATCTTTAAGTCTGCAGTATCTTATTTATTAGTAGTGGGGCAAGACATCAAAGTATTAAAAAGAGTTTTAGGGTTTAAAACAGCCCTTGTTGTAATTTCTGATTTAAGCTATTCAGTATTTTTTTAGTTATTAAAACGTCCGGTAAACTTCTTGGTGGACGATAGTATAACATATTTGCATGGTTTGCAAAGGCATATGAGAATTTCCACGAACGATATGAAACTTATTCCCATAAACAGAGCTCCAACACCACCAAAAGAAGCTAGAACATAAATTAAGAATTATATTGGATTGTCGTTCTGGATACAAGTCAATTTTTTTTTTGACTTAGTCAATGTTGAATATTTGTGCATCAATAACATTGACAATAACAATAACATACAAATTAAATAATGTAAGTACTTACTGTTCAAATATCGTCAAAAGAGAAGCAATAACTTTTTTTGTGTTATGATATATTGTACTGTGAAATAGTGAATTATGAGTAATATTGTCATGTGATAATCGATTTGAACTAATTCACACAGGCATATGACCAGTGGCAGTTCCTGACCTAAAATCTTGGGTGGGCTGGAGAAAAGCATGTTTTCACTTCACCTTATACATTAATCTACAAGCAAATTAACAAATACTACGACACTACTGTAATGCATAAATTATTATAAAATAAAATCAATGCTAATGTAACTAAGAAATAATAGAATAATAATACGGAATCCTTAAATTCGTCTCTTTCAAAGTGAAATAACAAGTACCTACTAAAAGCAGTACAGAACTGTCACTTGCTGTCACTGAAAGTCAATACCTGTCACTTTCATACAATACAACGATATTGGTATTTGTGTTTCAATGCGTAATGGGCAGAATCAGTTTAGCCCCCAACGATCGAGAGAAGCTTGACAGATTGAAACACAATCGTTTGTGTTTGATGACGTTTCCGTACATACAAATACAAAAAAAATCTAATCTTGCTTGATTGCGCCCCAGTGTAAAGAAATATTGCATGATATTGTCTGTGGTTGCGGGCTTGAAGGATTTATCCCCTGAGTCTTTGGTATTGCCAGATTGACGTGACGTTGCCTGTTCTCTATGAAGTATTTATAGGGTTATTGTTTTTTTTATGCCGGCTCGGTTTAAAATTGTAATACAAAACACAATCGAGAATATGATTGTAGGTAGACGTAACATTGTCTTATATTGACAGAGGAAAATTAAAACAAAGATATTATATTCATTTGGGAAAGGTTAGTTACGCTTATAAATGTATTTATTATGTTCAGCGGCCAAATTGCTGTTCATTTTTATTCAGCCATCTAAAGTTTTGTGAGAAAAATGCAGGTCGGGCTTAGCCCACCTAGCCCAGTACCTAGAACCGCCACTGCGTATGACGTGTACTCAACAACAACACGCATTCTGATAATGAGTGCAGTAAATTTTGGAGAGCACTATTTCAAATATGCATTTTGCTAATATAAATATTGAATAGTTTAACCTGGTCATCTGAACATAGACAACAGTGGTTCAATCCTTCACAAATTCAAAGTTATCAGTGTTTTTGAATATAACATAATAAATACATATACTTGAATAACTTATGGTTAATCATTTACAAATCCAGGATACACATAAGGTTATTTGAATAAATAACTGTCTCTTACCGACGAGGTCTTCAAATGAAAATATGACATCCTTGCTCAAAAGAACTTTAGGCATTTGTACTGCAATTTTTATTGAACTTTGCCTGTCAAAAATTGATTGTGCTGTGATGTTCCTGTAATGTTACAGAGAATGAACAATGTTTTACAGACAATTCTCATTCAACAGAAATTCCTAAGAACATTAATAATTGAGGCTATTATTTGCAAACCCTTGAACCATGAATGTAATTTAGTAGATAAAAATAAATTTTGAAAGTATTTTTAGAAATCAGTCTCAAACTTGGCTTGATAACATCCAAAATATCATTCCAAAGTAATGCAAAACTAAAAATACGCTTAACTCGATGGCTGCCAAAGATATCTCGTAAAAATTATCGTGCCCAACACGCCAGAGACGAGTTATCTCGTCAATAACTAATTAAATTAATAATTGAAAATTATAGTCGGCGTACTAGATAATTACTATTAATTATCTACGGTAGCTTAAAGACTAAAATGTCAATTGTTTTTCAAAATGAAATTCAAGTTTCATTTTTTAACCATTTTGGAATAAGCATTATTTGCAAGTAATACCCTCAATTGAATGTAGCTAATAAAGAATGAAGCCTTAAAAATAATGTAGCTAAAGGGTCAATGAAATTATTGAAATCAAAATAGTCTACAGTTTTCAACATTCACATAACTTCACCTCTGTGGAAAATATTTAAGTAAATTTAAAACCCATTTAAGCTTCACAATGAACTGTTATTAAAAAAGAAGTTTTTCAGAGATCCAAGGGATTGTTAATAATTAGTTTCAATGAAAAGTCAAATATTTACATCATGGGTTTCTCAATCGTTTTTCACAATTATTGTAAATTGGACAAAGCCAAATTACATCTAATAACACTTTTTTCACATGGCTGTTGCCTGGAGCATATCTACCATGTAAAATAAAAGAGTGGATGTATTTGGTTAGTCTGTTACCGATTCCTTAATAATACCAATTATTATTATTTTTTCTAAAGTACAAATAATTTAAATGCATTTTAGCCCCTTTAGCTGCGTTTAAATTTTCCAGTAAAAAATATTTTCAAACTATTTAATTTATTAAAATTATTGTGTTTCAGTAAAAAAAATATATCTTAATATCTATTCAGTTTTCAGTGAACGTTTTTTTTTTTTTGTTAAAAGTTAATATGTTAAAATATGAAAGGAACAGGTAAATAGTTAATAGCCAACAGGAGGTGAGTCTGAAAAAAAAAGAATTCCTCAATTGAAAATTACTTTTATTCTCTACTACTACTGCATTTATAATATGTCAAAAAGATTGATAGTATTGTAGACTGTGATATCCTTCAAAGCAATCTAGAAAATTTTGTACAATAAGACATTTTTTTACATTATGCATAGCTATTTTCTGTTAGTCTTAGTACTTAGTCTTCAGATAGACTATTAAAACATGGCTGTTGGCCAAATTTTGAACTAAAGTTATCCATATAGGACGGATGTAAGCTCATAGTTCTTATGTGTCATGAAAGTGGGTTTTGGAAAATGATATGTTGAATGCTTCAAAATAAGAATGAAAGCAATGCGCAGAATGTTATGCTCGAGGATTATCAGTTCTGTGAAAGCCGTATGAATAATTCTAACCAATAACACTATTATTGGATGTGTGAATTAAAAGAGTTCACGAAGTATGCCAACAATTCTCACATAACACCAAACAGTCAACCATTAATTTGTACGTTCACTGATTTTGTCGAACTTTCTAATATCAGTTTTTGATAGATAGCTTTTCAATCCTATGGCGATGCCTTTTTTTCATTTATTCATTTGACAACTTACCTCGATGCTATTTTCTGATTCTGTGGAATATAGTTAATTTCTGTACATTGAGGAAAACATTGGCATTTGCCAAAATTTTTTGGAAGACTTAATATAATTTCCAAGCCACGTGCGACGCACGCCATTCCTTTAAAGTCACACATTTCACCATCTACAATTTAAGCAACATTAATACTTGAGTACCGAAACATTTAAAATAGGATCTATGAGCGAAGGGGTAAAAAGTGACCCCGGACAAATTTGCATAATATTCAGTGGCGGTACGTGACCGTGATCTTGAGTGGGCTAGAAAAAAGTTCGGCATTGTATACTATTTACAAAATTGCGCATATTTACACTTCATCTTTTACATTAATCTACAAGAAAATTAACAAATTCTACGACATTACTGCAAAGCATAAATTATTACACAATAAAATCAAAGAATAGTAAAAACTGGACCTCAAATTCGTCTCCTTCAAAACGAACTACTGAAGCCGGACGGAGGAACTGTTTTGTTTCATACAATACAACAAACTCTGACGTTTATTTTTTAACGAACAGAGATTAAGTAAGAGTGATTTTTTATGTATGGGCTAGTTTGAATCAGCCCGTCTGACGTAATGATTGCAGACTGTATACCGAGGCACAGTCGTGTAAGATTAAATGACGTTTCCGTATGACCAATGGGTATAAAATACATACTTTTCTAATCGCGCTTGATTGCGCCCCAGTGTAAACAGAGTGTTGCGAAAAAGCATTTGTCTTACCTCAGATTAATTTCAAAATAGCCCGAGCCTTTCTTATTATTATTAATACGTAGTGTCGCCAGACTGACGTCACGTTGCCTGTTCTGTATGAAGTATGTATACCGGGTCCTTGAAGGGAAGGGGTTTCTTGAATTTGCCACACCCCAGATAATTTCTCCACTTTTTTTTAAATTACTTCTATTTTTTATTTATGAGATTATACTACGGGTGGGTTAATTTTTTAAAATTCATAAATATAATTTCTCTAAAAATATTGTATTGTATTTTGTTTTTTTTTTATTTTGGATTTTTTTTCAGAGCAGGAAATTATTCAAATCAATTTCAAATCAAATTAATTTTATGTCAAAAAAAAGTATTAGTCAATTGTCTTTTTTATAATGTTTGGAGGAAAAGTGGCAAATTATTGCTAGTATTATAAGTATTCATTTTACAAATAAGTAAACGAATTTAAAGTTGTAGGTTAATTCATAACAAAAGATACCAGATTTTATTTTGCATAACATTTGGGGAAAAAAAAAATATTAAAAAAATATATAAATATATTTTTTAAAATTTAATTTTATAGCTTTTCTCTTTACAAAATCTTTAATAACGTTATCAAAATCTATTTTATCTGACAGTTTTTTTAAAAACATGGTTTTAGAGTTGGAGTCGTTACCGTAGTCGGAAAAAACTAACGACCCGACTGTTTTTTAATTTTTTTTTAATGTGTAAAGATTGCCAAAGTTAAAAGTCGTCACTGGTCGATCTGGCATGAGTGTAAATTAAATAAGAAAGAGTTTTTTTTTTAAATAAATTGCAAAAGTATAAGAGAATGTAAAAGTATTTCAATTTTCCTATCTCTCTTTGCTTAGCAGGAACAGCAACAAAAATGTTAATTCTTCCCGAGAAATATCATCATGATCTTGTTTTTAGTGTTTTACAGCGAGGAAAAAATGGTGAATTAATTATTGCTTACATTGATTCATTATACGAAATACCTCTGAAGTTTTTTTCTATTCCTTAAAAACGCGACCCCCAAAAAGTTGTGTATAATCAGTAGATTAAAAAGCACAAATTAGACAAAAGAAAGCTCAGATTGATCATATATCCAAAACAATTTGTATTTGTTTTTTACTTTTGAAAAATTCAAAAATGCCGCTCTCAAAAAAAGTATATATAGTCAGTGGGGGGAAGAAAATATAGTGAAAGTGATATTGCATACATTGATTCTGTATGCAAATCAATCTTTATTTTAATATTACTTTCAAAATTTTCTGTTCATTTTCGAAAATGCCGCCCACAAAAATGTGCCAGCCCTCTCCCCCCCCTTGATACGCCAGTGAGTATGCCGGCTTGGTTTAAAATTGTAATACAAAACAAAATCGAGAGTATTATTGTAGTTAGACATAGCATTGTCTTATATTGACAGAGGAAAATCAAAACAAAGATATTGTATAAATTTGCGAAAAGTTAGTTACGTTTAGAAATGTATTTATTTGGTTCAGCGGCCGAATTGATGTTCATTTTTATTATTTAAAGTTTTATTTTCTACACATTTTGGGTGAAAAATGCAGGTCGGGCTAGGCCCACCTAGCCCAATACGTAGAACCGCCACTGAATATTTGAATTACATTTATTGAGGTATCATTGTAGATTACAATCAATATCAGTTAGATAGTGTTGGTATTTAGGGAATAGTTCAAATAAAAAGGATTTTGCAATGGGTGCATTCACCCCATAGGAACTCGAAGGTTAACCAAAGGAAGAAATTTTTTGAAGAGGAGCATGTCAATAATCTGTTTTAAATGATCCAACAAATTTTATGTCTGCCAGGAACGGCCACACATTTGGAGCGTGTTTTCTCGGAAATGAGACATATTCGATTCGGTGATCGAAACCTCATGCTGGAGTCTACCGTACGAACGTAAATAAACTGTAAATTATACTTTGGCATAACATGCAACATCTCTTATTGGTATTTAAAATATTTCACTCCAGTGAGAAGTACAATGAATTAATAAAATTATTTAAACTTAGCTTTAAACTGATTTAACTATTTATAGGTACTTTTAATAAACAATTTTTGGTATGCAGCTCGTTGCGCCGCTGCCAGAAGATCGATTTGATGTAATGGTAGATCCGAGCGGCATCTGTTTTGTTGTGACTTTCTCGTTTTAGTCAAAAGAGCACGAAGTTCCGAAATGTGGAAGCTGGCATTGATATGCCCACGTGGGCCCTCAGCCATTGACCATTGATATCAGGGGTCTCAATTTAAATTTCAATAAATGCTCTTAAATTTCAAAGCATTTGAGAACATTCTCTCAAATGTCTAAACTTTAGAAAAATATGAAAAAGAAAAAAACGATTTTATTCAATTTTCTACACTAGAATATCCCCATAAGTTGGTTATCTCGAAAATAACATTAGCCCCATGTATATTTTCTATAATAGTCCCTGGTAACAATGGATCTATTTTCTAAGTGTATCAAATCAATTCAAATTGCCTTACGCAGTATGATAGCTCGACAAAAGTTTGTTAGTACCTTTTCGATGACAATATAAATCATATTTCTTAAAGATTCATAACAAACCTCCGACTACATAGAAGTATGGTCTACATCCACAGATAACGGTGGCCAATCTACCTCGACACTCGTTCTGGCACAATATATTGCTGTATGCCTGTGAAATAAAATTTAAAAATTAGATTATTGGAAAAAAATTTAGCCCGCAGGACGCTTGCAGACCGCTGCTAGCGAGTTTTAATTTTTACACACAAAAAATAAATCAAAATCTCACCGGTAAATTTACTGATACAGACTCATCAGGATATTTACAATGTCGCTGAGCGACACTCAGCGATCTTATATCATCAGCGGGTTTGATTTGAAGCAGTCCGAATGTTGCATCTAACTCTTCTCCTTCTCCAACTGCGCTGGTTGGGTTTGAAAGACTTTCGGCCAGATCGTATGGAGAATGTATGTACAACTAAGAAAGCGTAGAACAATTATATCCCGGTTGGCTTGAAAGATTTATTTCAAAAGTACAAGACAAGACAGCATAGTTTGAAAGAGATAGATAGACACCTCAGCATCATAGTTGGACATATGTATTATAAAACTACTCAACCGCACACGATCAAAATGTCACGAGTCTCACCAATTATTCATCATCATTATTATTAGTAAGTCAGGGGTTTTAAGCCGCGCATCTTAGATAGAAAATTGCTTGCAACTGTATTTTAAATAATGAAAATAATAATTTGATATCCAATATAATAGTTTATCGACCTTAAAGTTAAACCGATCAGATAATATTGCTTGTAATTTTTGAAAATTTAAAATTCAAACATCGTTGGCTAGTAAAAAAATAGTAAAAAAGTAATTGAATAGAGTTGGGCCAAAAGATAAAAACCATTTAGGGCATACTCCCTGTACGGTCAAACATGACACATACTCATAATGATACGGTATGTACACCTGTTTTGAGGTAGTTGTTAATTGATCATACTACCAAAATACATTTTACCAGTCAAATGCAGAGAATCAGATTTCAATTCCATGTGTGATTGCAACATTATCTCTTTACCTTCCCAGTTCCGTTTAATATGCTGAACCTAGCATAACAGTGACGATTCATGTAGTGACATTTGAGAAGCTGTTTTTCTGTGGTATCTGAAGAGAACTCATTGATATTATTAAACTGTTTTCTCCAGGTCTTCACACTTTGGAACCTAACAAATTACAAACTTATTATTGTTATTTAGCGTGAATTAAAATGCAAGGAATAAAGCACTCATTTGTACTGATTCAGCTTTTATTCAATATATGATCATGACCGGTTTTATTATCATTATCAACTGACAACGCTCGTATGAGCGAAGCGAAATCAGTCCTGATCATATTAAATAAAAGTTGAATTAGTACAAAAGAGTGTTTTATTCATTGAATATAATGACTTGTATTGACAGTGAACACCTTAATAGTTATAATGAATTAAATGATAATATTTACCTTATTTGGTCAAAAACCTTGTGTTCCTATTTAAACCTATTATACCAACATGCTTTTTAGAATCGTTTTTAAAATGTGTTCGATATTATTATGCGCATTGATCTTATCAATATTATTATCTCAACTTTATTGTAAATGAAATGATTTGCCAATATTGTCAATTATTTGAGAAATATTAACTTATATCATTTTTCATCTTAAAATTCGAGATCTTAAAATCAAACAAAATTATCTACAAAAGTCTAACTTTTCAGGAGAGTTATTAGATTATAAGAGCAAGTCGGAAGAAAAAAACATGAATGGCTGTCAGATTGAGATGAAATAAAATGGGAGAAAAAATATTTTAGAAACAAAAAAAAACGAATTTTGTTTATGATTATTATTTTACTTTGCGAACAGTGAATTGAATGTCCGACATAACCCCATCTCAGTCATGACCGTCTCCCAAATGGCAACATGTGACCGGTTGTGGAAGCTTGATCTGATGCTGATATTCGGGACGACAGTGGTTGCGATATCTATCAACTTTATTCCTTCAAAAGTGGTATCGTTTTCGAATCTCCAAAAGAGACGAAGATTTGATCGAACGGAGGTTGTTGCTACAAGGCTGACGAAGTCATAGTAATATTCATATTTTTCACTATTCGATTCTTTAGTTAAGTTCCATGTCCTGTAATAAACATTCTGATAAGTGTGGTAATAAAAATCATTTAAGAGTTATCAATCAAAATTCATCAATGCCCCTCGTCTTGACCAATTTTGCAACCAGAGTTTTCCTTTTGTATCTGTACAAGCTGTGACAATCGCAAACACTCTCATTAAAGTTGGCTACAGTTTTACGGAAACCCCAGCCATGAGTAGCTTCGTGGCTCATAATTCCTCTGCTTTACTGCATTGGACCGGAATCGGAAATCTGTATAAAATTTTCTTTTTTCCAAAAATAATTTTAAGTGACCATTGTATGTAATTTAACAACACGATTCTATAAAATTTTAATAAAAAATATCAAGATTAACTTTTCAGTTTCATCAAAACAGAAGGCAGACGAAAGTAGTTTATTTGCACGTGAGACTTGTTATTAGTAAAGGAAAAAGGCATGTATATTACCGAAATATTATACTTGTTGAATAAAGTGGTCAGGGCTAGACACATTGCAACATCAAGAGAGTGCGGATATAACTATGCATGAGGATTATCCGATAATCTCCCTATGTATCTAGGATGTAAATTCTATTACTTAAACAGAAAGAAAAAGTTTTTGTGATTCATTAAAATCATAATTGACTAACTGTTCAATAAATCTGTCAGCAGCATCGGCATCAATTTTCTCGTTCAAGCAAACGGTGATCGCAGGAAAGTTTATGGTCCAATCTCTATAGTCTTTCTTGATGGAGACGACAGTGGGGTTAGTGAGGTACCTCATGACCTGCCCAAAGCCTAATTGACCAGCGAAGAGTGATACAAAAATGACCATCGCCACCCAGAAGAGCCTTTGAATAAATAAGATGTTATTAATTTGAAGAAACAGATAACTAGATAATTATTACCACTCTGGAACGGTTTTCATTCAGTATCCAAGACAA
The DNA here is from genome assembly GCA_031772345.1 of Himalopsyche anomala. NCBI lineage: Eukaryota > Metazoa > Arthropoda > Insecta > Trichoptera > Rhyacophilidae > Himalopsyche > Himalopsyche anomala. The sequence continues at coordinate 11,590,512 of CM062823.1, forward strand.
AATAATGGGAAATACAAATTTTATCTGAATTTTATCCTAATATGATTTTACCTTAAAACTGGGCGTATCGAAAGTCATTTGCTTATCGCTAGCCCTGTCCTAGGCCTGCCTATTTTTTAACGAGAAGTTGAGCAACTGAGTAACAAGCAGTTCTCATAAAAAACCTCCACTAGGAGTCCATACGCTCCTCATTGGTAGTGGAAAAAATTCAAAACTTCAGTATGTTACTATTCATAAGACTTATATGCACATAGTAATATAGTAGATATAGATTTATATACACATGAGTAAAATTATACTTAAAAGCATGGATTAATATAATTTAAATAAATTCTTGGCATTACATCTCAGTCATGTCCTTCATAGATTATTTAAATATTTTTAATTTGTAAATCACTTTTATTGAAATTGAGAAGAAGAGACCTCCGAATTATATATTTCAAACCTCAACACATTCATTTGGTTTGAAATTTAATTCAGAGCTAATGACTAAAAGTTTTATTAAGAAATTAGAAAATAAAACTTATTTCTCAAAATAAGATTGTTTCTGTTTTATTTCAACTGTTCAAGTCATTCTAACCTTTCAAATAAATGATGTCCTGGTGTCACAATGTGGCGGAGTCCATGTATAGTTGTTTCATTGAAGAATGTTGTCAAATAATCCTTTGTTGTCTTGGAAAGCTTGATCAAGAAGGATTTTTTATTTGTACTCACTATTTTTTTCTTTTTCATGCCAAGGAAGCATTTTCTTAACATCATCATTTTGGTATACCAAAGTATTGTGTTTCTTCGTAACGGTGGAGCAGTAATTGATGTACAATATATCTCAGCTTATGGAAAAAACCTTGTTTAATAAGTTACCCTTAACAGGGCCGAATGTAGTAAAATAGAGAAAAAAAGCAATATGCTAATTCATAATATTTTTATTTTATTTGGCACAATAACTCTATGCCAACTGTCTTAGTTGGGTACTAGAGTCAATAAATTAGTGAAAAACAAAATATCTAGTTAATGTTAGTTAGTTTAAAAGGTGAATATGAAAATTTCATTGTTGACATTAATCAGTGGAAAAATAAAAAGGTCTGTTAGGTTTTTATAAAATAAATAATCTATAATAATTGGTGCTTTAGTTATTACATGTCACAAAAGTTCTCACACAGATTCAATGATTATTTTACAATTCATTTCAATCCCGATGAAGCATTCAAAAAACCGATATCTTATTTACATCCATTGATTTATAATATCCATTTAATTTTGCAATTTTTTCATCCCTTCTAACCGTATTCTAATTCATTGGCATCACATTTGTGACGGACATGGCATAAAAAAAATATTCACTATAAGAATTATCACATGTATGCATTATGTTTAGTATGTTGCTATAAATCGCTTAGATTTAAAAAAAATATCTCGCATCTTATTCTGGATCATCCCCTTTCACCTTCCTTACAAGTAAACGGTATGTTATCCAGAATGCTGTAGACTTATTGATCTATTAGTAAGGCTTGGAAGGTAAAATATTTTATGAATTTCTGTAAATGCAGACATGGCATCTTGAAGGATCTTGCAGTATTTAAAGCATAGATTCATGACTGTTTTCTCATATTTTTCTGTGGTCTCTATTCTCGTTTTTTATATAAGCATATAAGTTTTTCGAGACAAAGTTGAAAGTCCAAAATATTTTTTTCTGTTTAGAAGAAAAAAATCGAGAGAAAAACATACCTCTAATATAACATGTAGCATTACTTATGCAATTTTTGTCAAAAAGGATCATATATTACAAGGAATGCAGCCACTAACAATTAAAGAGGCTGAATTTAGTTAGATCTAAATAAGTATTATACTTTTTTGATGAAACTACAGAATAAAGTGAATAAAATACTTACTTCAAAATATGTTTGATATCATTGTTTATTTTCTAGTCATACTAATGTTTTCATTGTGTTATTAATTATTTTTATTTTCAACAAATGGTGTCTCTTATAATTGAAGAAATGCAATAATCATTATTTGTATGAAAATATTTTTGCCATGTTTATTATTAATTTTCATCAATAATCAAAATAACTGATTTTGACCCTGCTATGTTTTAATGTGTTTTAATAAGTATCTCAGGGATGCCCAACTGAAATCTCTCGGGTCAAATAAAATAATGCATGTCTCTGATGGACCACGTATACATATTTTAAGCCTTCATTAATAATAAAGCAACATGTTATTTGGACGTTAAGCATCGCAGTAGATTAGTTACCTATTTCGACATATCGATTTTACGATTTTCAGCAATGAAAAAAATGACTCGCAGCGATATGTGGTGTCAAATGTAGCTATAATGCACAGTAATAGAATGCGATTAAACTTAGTCAATTCCGGACTGGCAATTCGGAATCATTTTGATATGGATTGCGAAATTTTTATTCAAATTTAAAAGCCTCTGAACAGAAAATGCTGTTCAAAAGTGCACAGATCACGTGCATCGATGCAAAGTTGGCAATACTACTCACACCGTGGCAAAATTCCAATAATTCATCACACATTTAGTAACACAAGTATTTTACCCTTAACAAAATGCAAAATTTATATAAGTTAAAGACCTGGAAAAGGCAACACAAAACCTTCAATAGGGCCACATGTGGCTCACGGGTCAAGGTTTGGGCATGCCTGAAGTAGATTATACTTTTTAAATGACATTAATCCATTAAATATATTCAATAAGCTATTAGACTTTTATTGTTATTGTAAATTGATGGTGCTATTAAAATTTTAAATTTCATAATGTATCAAGCTGTACATTATTGTTTTCAATTTCAAACAATAGCTGTCTTTCAAATATTCAATTACTGTAAATGGTGGGTTGAATGTTATTTACCCGAGTCCTGCATTAAACTCTTCGGACCCCGAGTATTAACTATGATACTCGTGATGTTTATGGAAAATCAGCTTGGCTGTTGGAATTTTTATAAAAATACCAAAAGTATCAAATAATATAAGAAACTATTTTACTAACAAAATTAATCTGAACGATATTCATGTTAATTTAGTTGTCACTTTTGTTGGGGGAAGTTGGTACTTTTCAGCAGTCAACATGCTTCAACATTTAAACACAGGTAAAACTATATTTTTTCTACAACACACCGTTTCATCTATTGTCAAAATAATTCTTATTTTTACCGTAATATTTAAGTAAAAGCGTGAAAACAATTGTAAATTTATTTTTATAGTGTTATTTATATGAAGTATCATAGGTTTATATGTTATCATATACTATGGGTTTATACGTTATCATTTTTCTAATTTTTAGATCTTAATAAAGATCAAATTCTTCATGAGTTGGAGTTATCTTTAGATCCTAATGACTCTGATATGGAGTGTGGTTCAGGTTGGGGAACTGACGATGAGGATGAATCTGCACTAACCATTACCCCAACATATTTTTGGATAAGTCGATATTAGCCCCAGAAGAGAAGACCAGCAATGTAAATTTAAATTAAATATTTTTTATTGAATTAATTTACACGGAAAATAAAAAAGGTTTTATGAAAATAGTAAGTCTTAGTATGTAATAGACCAGTGCTTCCCATATTGTGGCCGCGGAATTTCTCTGGGGGGCTGCGTAGGGCATCCAATCCCGTCCGATTTTCTGATCCCAAAATCCCGGAATTTTCGAGCAAATCCCTAAAGTTGATAGAATTTTGGAAAAAAAGAGTTTCGGAGTCAATCTATGGAAAAAGTATAGCAAATCGAGGATTTCGAAATCCTCGATTTGCTATACTTTTTCCACGAATTTTGTTTATATTGTTTTTATATCCACGCTATTTCCACGCATTTGCTAAACGACCCACCAAAACTATACATGATTTCATGTTTTGTATTGAGGAGGGCCGCGGTTAAAAATGAAATGAAAAAGGTTTGGGAAGCACTGTAATAGATACACAAAATAAAATTCTCATACTGGAACAAACAAAATTTAATTAATAAATTTAATTAAAATTTAAAAATACTAACACGTTTATAAAATAGAAAAATTTCCTTATTACCCCCAAAAATTTCATTTTTACCCCATTTGGGGTAATTTACCCCGGTTCCCCGACCGCTGCTCAAGAGCAAGGGTCGGAAACCTTTTGTTGTAAAAGTGCCAAATATATAAGTGTAGACAAATATTTTAGTTTTAAAAGGCTCGCGGACCGCAGGTTGCCGACGCCTATTGTAGTGTGTAGACGATAGCGAATTGAAAATACCTTCAGAATATTACTAAAAATATGTTGATGAAGCATTTTATGGAATTTTACGGTGCTGCTGAGAAACATTAAACAAAATTTTCAAAATAATCATGTGCCACATATAAACAATAAAAAAATCTCTAAAATAAAACCTTGGGTCCGAAGAGGTTAAACTATAAATTACTACATATACACAAAATTCTTTTTTACGCGATTTTTTTGGACGGCACCTTTCCTTTTTGTTAAGTGATTTACTCGTTGTTACGCTATTGTTTTTTCGATTTTTTTTTAAGGATAAGTGGCAATGGCGGTTCGTGACCTAAATCTTGGGTGGGCTAGAGAAAAGTTTTGCATTGTAAACTATTTACGAAATTGTGCATGTTTCCAGTTCACATTATATATTAATCTACAAGCAAATTAACAAATATTACTACATTACTGCAAAGCATAAATTATAATAAAATGAAAGCTAATGTAAGTATGAAATAATAGAATAGTAAAAAAAAAACCTCATATTCGTCTCCTTCAAATGAAGTGAATTGCCGTGTTTTGTTTCATACAATACAACTTGTCTCTGAATACAATGAACTCTGACGTTTACTTATTAACGAACAGAGATTGGTAGGTGTGATTTTTTATGTATGGGGGGCTAATTTGAATAAGCCCTTGTAACTTATTGGCTGCAGGCTGTATACCAAGGCGCAATCGTGTACGATTAGATGACGTTTCTATGGCCAATCGTTATAAAACAAATACGTTTTCTAATCGTGCTTGATTGCGCCCCAGTGTAAACAGAGTTTTGCAAAAGAGCATTTGTTTTGCTCGGACTAATTTGAAAATAGTCCGAGCCAGGTATTGCCAGACTGACGTCACGTTGCCTGTTCTGTATGAAGTATGTATAAAGCAATTGCTTCTAATATATTATCTATGTAATTGCTTTTTTATGCCGGCTCGGCTTAAAATCGTAATACAAAACACAATCGAGAGTATTATTGTAGGTAGACATAGCATCGGCTTATATTGACAGAGGAAAATCAAAACAAATATATTGTATAAATTTGGGAAAGTTTAGTTACGTTTAGAAATGTATTTATTTTGTTCAGCGGCCGAATTGCTGTTCATTTTTATTCAGTCATCAAAAGTTTTTTTTCTACACATTTTGGGTGAAAAATGAAAGTCGGGCTAAGCCCACCTAGCCCAGTACCTAGAACCACCACTGAGAAGTGGTGACTGCGTTTAAAATAGATATGACCCTGCACAAAATCATGTGTTGTAATTCTGCTCTAAAACTTGTTTAAATACAATGCATTTATTAAATTCATTGAACAGCACGTTTCCCGGTCATAAAGTTTACCCCCGAGAGTTACTCTGTCAAATAAATGCACTCAAGACGACCAAATATTTTAAATAAAAAATAATTAATAAGAGCCAAAGATGGAAATATTATTTTTTGATTAAAAAACATTTGTATAGTGTTGTCTAATGCACGTACCAAATACCTTCATTTAAAAATAAATTATTTTACACGACATATTTCAAAAAATCAATTTCAATTTGATCGTCTGATCACAAAAACAAATCCAATATAATAAATAATAATTGACAAGAATAATCAAGAATCTAGAAAACACAGCATTTCATCAAATGAGTCCGAGCAAACTTCAAGGTTCGAAATTCAAATTCAAGTTAGTACAGGGGTTACCAAACCCGTGCCCGCGGGCGCCATGGCAACCGCCGACTGATTCCGATGCGCCCGCCAACTTGATTTTCAAATTCCTCGGTGAGCAAAAAAAAAAAAACGAGTTTCGGAGATATTTTGGGGAAAAAGTATAGGGAATTGAGGATTTCAAATTTCTTGGTGAGCTAAAAAAAACGAGTCACGGTGATATTTTGGGCAAATCGGAAAACTCCTGGGTTTTGAGATTTTGAAAAAATGTGGTGCTCGCCGCCCTACCTTTATATTAGATTGCGCTCTAGGGTCCGAAAAGGTTGGTATCCCCTGCGTATTACGCGTTTTTTCGCGCGATTTTTCAAGGCTTATAAAAACCTTTTTTATATTTTTTATTTAATTATTTTGTTGCGCTCAGTATTCAATATTTAACTGTCACTGTGCTTCAGAATCTCATAAAAAAACTTCTCGCATATCTCAAATTTATTCATTCCAGATTCCCATGGACGATTCGCTGGAAACAATTCTGGACCTTTCTTCCGAACCAGCAGTCGAAGATCTCTCTCGGCAGATCATGTCGGAAGCCTAAATGTGGGAGGCAATCAAAGAGGCTGGAGCCGAGCTGATGAGAAGACGGCTGCTTATGCAGCAAGCTTCGATACCGAGAAGTTACCAGGCGTCGAAGTGAAGTTGATTTAGTCAATATGTTATTATAATTTACGACTGGGCCTCAAACCGTACAGTACGCTACCAATAATGCATTTATTATCTTTGAATAACAAAACGATACGGAAATATTTACGGATCCCGATTGTAATTAAATTTAATAGTAGCAGTGGCGGATTATCCCATAAGCGCAAGAGGAGCGCGCTTGGGGCCTCCAAATCTTGGGGGCCCCAAGGTAGCATCACTGTTATATTTTAATTTAATTTTTCAAAATTCATTATTATTCACGAAGAGTTTTATAGCACTTTTATGTCGTTCGAAAAATGAGGCCTCCAAAATGTATTGCGCCTGAGGCCTCCAAAGTGCTTAATCTGTCACTGAATAGTAGGTAAAAATCTGATCTTCAAATTGATACAAACATTTTTTACCGCTGTTAACAAAAGTTTTCTTTGATGGGAATCTTGAATACAAAACCTACGCATAAAATAATAAAATAATCTAAAATACGATTCTTGTAACATAGAATACAGAAAGTATATGTATTGAAGTTTTATTTTTTAGCTCATTGTAGTTCTAAGTATTCAAAAAAAATGAAGGCAGGTTTGTATACATTAATCATGTCTAGTCTTGTTTATATAATATAAAATTATCTTAAGATAACTTTATAATGTTTTGGTTTGAAGTCGTGGATTGTGTAGAGACAAATGAAAATTATATCGTATTTACTTAAGGATTGTTAATCTGATACGACCCAGCAACAGTGGCGGTTCTAGGTACTGGGGTAGGTGGGCTAAGCCTGACCTGCATTTTACACCCAAAACTTTGGATGGCTGAATAAAAATGGACAGCAATTCGGCCACTGAACAAAATAAATACATTTATAAGCGTAACTAACCTTTCCCAAATGAATATAATATCTTTGTTTTAATTTTCCTCTGTCAATATAAGACAATGTTACGTCTACCTACAATCATATTCTCGGTTGTGTTTTGTATTACAATTTTAAACTGAGCCGGCATAAAAAAAACAATAACCCTATAAATACTTCATAGAGAACAGGCAACGTCACGTCAGTCTGGCAACACCAAAGACTCAAGGGCTAAATCGTTCAAGCCCGTAACCACAGACAATATCATGCAATATTTCTTTACACTGGGTCGCAATCAAGCACGATTAGATTTTTCTTGTATTTGTATGTACGGAAACGTCATCAAATACAAACGATTGTGTTTCAATCTGTCAAGCTTCTGTCGATCGTTGGGAGCTAAACTGAATCTGCCAATTACGCATACTTATGCATTGAAACACAAATACCAATATCGTTGTATTGTATGAAGGTGACAGGTATTGACTTTCAGTGTGACAGTTCTGTATTGCTTTTAGTAGGTACTTGTTATTTCACTTTGAAAGAGACGAATTTAAGGATTCCGTATTCTATTATTTCTTAGTTACATTAGCATTGATTTTATTATATAATAATTTATACATTGCAGTAGTGTCGTAGTATTTGTTAATTTGCTTGTAGATTAATGTATAAGGTGAAGTGGAAATATGCTTTTCTCTAGCCCACCCAAGATTTTAGGTCAGGAACCGCCACTGCCCAGCAAACCATCAAAACAACACTTATTATTGAAACATTATTGAAAATACAATATTTATTTAATTAACTCTTTAAAGGTTGATTTTATTTTCAACAAAAAATTGAATTGAAAACAATTGAACACTTGCAATGAGTGAAACCAGTTCTGACCATTTCATAAAATTGTAAATATCAGTAAAATGCCTTCAAACCAATTATTATTGACAGCTAACACAGATAAATTAATTTTCATCTTATTTAAGTAGTCTCATTTGTTATAGCCAGGGTGTAGTGGGCCCAGGTCAGCGACCTGGCACCTGAAAATGAGGAAGACCTTTTTGACTTGTAATTTAATTTTCAAGAATATATATTTTCAAAATCGTTTTCTTTTATTGATTTAATTGTTAAAACTTTTTTTTTTACTTCGGACAAATATTAAAAAAAACAAAAAAAAACGGGAAGAAATCAATAACCGACCTGGTACCTATTTATTTACCTTCACCACTGGTTATAGCAACTGATAATATATGCAGAGAGTGCTATATTCCTACAATTTTCTTATTATTTAATGAAACACACAAAATGAAAACACAAATATTTTAATAACTTTATTTCATTCCAACAAGCATTCTTATAAATAATGTGCTATCTAATAAAAAAACCTAGTGTCCAAACAGCTAGGCATGTGTGAGGTAAAAGTTGTCCATTATGTATTTAAACAAATGGTTAAAATATTAAACATACGCCATCTATTGATACAAGATAGAATAGCTTGTCTATGATGCTGAATTACCATTATCTTTTAGAAATATGATTTATTTTACAATTTTTTTGCTGCACAAATGTGTAAATCTAATTTCGTACAATCGTAATTTTTCTTTCATATAGATTTTAATTGAGCAATTCTGGTCCCTCTTTGACGATACTGTAATTAAACTCTATTCTTTAGAAATAATAGTACCATAAGCTTGTGAAACGGAATGACTTTTCACATTGCAACATGATTGAATCTACAGATGAGCACTAGAATAGATTTAAACTTTACTGTTCATAGATTTAAACTATATTTATAAGTTATACAACCCATTAAACTTTTCACAATTATATCATTCAGTAATCAAAAGATTACTTTTTCTCTATATCTAACATATCTATGTTCTAACATTGATGCTTTGACTTGAAATTATAATATAATAATATTGTATGAACATATTATGTTTATTGTAACACAGTGAAATATTATTCAGCTATACATTATTGAAAGAATAATTTAATTTATGAGATGGTTCTTCTATCACGTGAAGAAGATTATTTTATTATTATAATTATAGTCTTATTTTCTTTATTATTATAATTATAATATTAGTCTGCTGTATCTTATTTATTTTTTGAGTATTTATCAAAGTATTAAAAAGAGTTTTAGGGTGTGATACACCCCCTGTTGGAATATCTGATTTAAACTATTCAGTAATCTTTTAGCAATTAAAACGTCCGGCAAGCTTCTTTGTGGACGATATCATATAAGCTTTGCATGGTTTGCAAAGGCATATGAGAATTTCCATGAGTGATATGAAACTTATTCCCATAAACAGGGCTCCGACACCACCAAAAGAAGCTAGAACATAAATTAAGAATTGTATTGGACTGTTGTCCTATACACAAGTCAAAAAAGTTTTGACTTAGTCAATGTTGAATATTTGTGCATCAATAACATAAAAATTAAATAATGTAAGTACTGTTCAAATATCGTCAAAAGTGAAGCAATATTTTTTTTTTGTGTTATGATTTATTGTACTGTGAAATAGTGACTTATTATGAGTAATATTGTCATGTGATAATCGATTTGAACTAAGTCACACAGGCATATAAAGTGGACTCGACAACAACACGCATTCTGATAATGAGTGCAGTAAATTTTGGAGAATACTTTTTGAAATATGCATTTCGCTAATATAAATATTGAATATTGAAAAGTTTAACCTGGTCATAGATAACAGAGGTTCAACCCTTCACAAATTTAAAGTTATTAGCGTTTTCGAATATAGCATAATAAACATATATACGTAGTGGCATAGCAAGGGGGGCGGAGGGGGCAGACCGCCCCGGGTGGCACATATCTGTGGACGGCATTTTCGAAAATGAACAGAAAATTTAGAAAGTAATATGAAAATTAAGATTGATATGTATACAGAACAAATGTAAGCAATATCACTGTCACTATATTTTCTTCCGCCCACTGACAATATAAACTTTTTTGGGGGCGGCATTTTTGAAATTTTCAAAGGTAAAAAAACAAATACAAAATGTTTTTGATATTGAATCAATGCGAGATTTATTTCAATATTATGTTTTCTTTCGTCTAATTTGTGCTTTGTGACTTACTGATTAAGCACAACTTTTTGGGGGTCACGTTTTTAAGAAATAGAAAAAAACTTCAGAGGTAATAAACAAAAAAAAATTCGTATAAAGAATCAATGCAAGCGATAATTAATTCACCATTTTTTCCTCGCATGATTATGCTTTGTAAAACACTAAAAATAAGATCATGATGACATTGCTTGGGAAGAATTTAAAAAATTGTTGCTGTTCCTGCTAAGCAAACAGAAAATTGGAATACTCTTATACTTTTACAATTTAATTAAAATATCTCTTTCTTATTTAATTTACATTCATACCAGATCGACCAGTGGTGACTTTTGACATTAGCGATTTGTACAAAAATAAAAAAAAAATTGGTTGGTTTTTTCTGACTACGGTAACGACTCCAACTCTACAACCATGTTTTTAATAAAAGTTTAACTATCAGATAAAATAGATGTTGATAACGTTACTAACGATTTTGTGAAGAGAATAGACAGAAAATCAAATTTTAAATATGTTTTTTTCCCAAATTTTATCTTTACAAAATAAAATCTGGTATCTTTTATTATGAATTAACTAACGACTTTAAATTCGTTTAATTATTTGTAAAATGAATACTAATAATAGTAGTAATAATTTGCCACTTTTCCACCAAACATAATAAAAAAGACAATTGACTAAAAATTTTTTTGACACAAAAAAACAAATCCAAAAAAAAAATTACAAAATAAAAAAAATGGAGCCACCTGTAAAATACACTCTCATACCTAAAAAATAGAAATTATTTAAAAAAAAAAAAGTGGAGGAATTATTGGGGGTGGGCAAATTCAAGAAACGCTCTGGGCGGCAGGACCCCTTCCTACGCCACAGCATATATGTACGTGAATAATTTATGGTTAATCATTTACAAATCCAAAGAAAAACATAAGGTTATTTGAATAATTAACTGCTCTTACCGACAAGGTCTTCAAATGAAAATATGACATCCTTGCTCAAAAGAAATTTAGGCATTTGTATTGCGATTTTGATTGAACTTTGCCTGTCAAAAATTGATTGTGCTGTTGTGATGTTCCTGCAATGTTACAGAGAATGCATTATGTTTTAACAGAAATTCCTACGAACATTAATAATTGAGGCTATTATTTGCTAACCCAGCTCATTCCAAAACATAAACCATAAACGTAATTTAGTAGATAAAAATAAATTTTGAAAGTATTTTTAGAAATCAGTCTCAAACATGGCTTGATAACATACAAAATATCATTCAAAAGTAATGTAAGAATAAAAATACGTTTAAAATGTACATTGTTTTTCAAAATGAAATTCAAATTTCATTTTTTAACCGTTTTGGAATGAGCCGTGTTTGCAAATAATATGTTTGCTCAATTGGGGCCTTGTCTTAAAAATAATTAAGCTAAAGTTCTTTATGTCAAATCAAAATAGTCTATAGCTTTTAGCTTTCACATAAAATCACCTCTGTGTAAAATATTTAAGTAAATTTAAAACCCATTTAGGCTTCACAATAAACTATTAAGAAAGAAGTTTTTCAAAGAACCAGGGGATTGTTAATTATTAGTTTCAGTGAATATTTACATCATGGGTTTTACAATCGTTTTTCACAATTATTCTAAATTGGACAAAGCCAAATTATATATCTTACTCTTTTTGTCCGGTTCATTTTCCCACGTTTTCAAAATTTTAAGATTCAGTGTTATAGAACCTCAATTTAATTTATCTATTCTAACATAAACTTTTTTCACATGGCTGTTACTTGAAGCGTATTCACCATGTAAAATAAAAGAGTGGATGTATTTGGTTAGTCTGTTACCGATTCCTTAATAATACCAATTATTATTATTTTTTCTAAAGTACAAATAATTTAAATGCATTTTAGTCCCATTAACTGCGTTTAAATTTTCTAATAAAAAATATTTTGAGACTATTTAATTTATTAAAATTATAGTGTTTCAGTAAAATAATTATTTCTTAATATCTATTCAGTTTTCAGTTTTTTTTTTGTTGAAAGTTAATATGTTAAAATATGAAAGGATCAGGTAAATAGTTAATAGCCAACAGGAAGTGAGTCTGAAAAAAAAAGAAATCTTTAATAGAGAATTAATTTTATTCTCTTCTACTACAATTATAATAAGTAAAAAAACAATAGTATGGTAGACTGTGATATCTTTCAAAGCAATCTAAAAAAAATTGTACATTAAGACATTTTTTGACGTGACAACGTCTTATAAATCGATGAACGCCCGCTGCACGCACGAAAAAACATGACTCATTGTCCCGTTTGTCGCGTTACGCCGAAGGCAAGCGTGCGAGCGAGAGCGCGGATAAGCGATAGAGAGGCACGATCGGCCTACCGTTCGGATTGTGCCGCATCTATCTCTCTTCCACTCGATTGGTCGATACGTCTGAGTAGAAAAGAGACAGCGGCAGCACACAACTTTACTTGTAAATAAACTGTTCATCAAAGTAATAAACATATTTGAATTAATGAGTGCGAATAAAATATATCAATAAAAAATTGTAGATTTCATTTCACTCCTTCTTCGTATCCATACAAAATAATGATAATTCAATAAAAATGATTCCATTTTATTCATAAAAGTATGCAATCATTTCATCAATGTTTTCTTATGACGTTGTCACGTTAAACTATCGTCCCTAAACCGACTTTTTACATTATGCACAGTTATTTCTGTTAGTCATAGTACAAAGTTTTCAGATAGACCATTACAACGTGGCTTTTGTCCAAATTTTGAACAAAAGTAATCCATATAGGACAGATGTAAACTCATACGTCATATGTGTCATGAAATTGGGTTTTGGAAAATGATATGCTTAATGCTTTAAAATAAGAATGAAAGGAATGCGCAAAATGTTATGCTCAAGGTTTATCAGTTCTGTGAAAGCCGTATGAATATTTCTAACCAATAACACTATTATTGGATGTGTAAATTAAGAGAGTTAAAGAAGTATGTCAACAATTCTCACATAACACCAAACAGTCAACCTTTAATTTGTACGTTCACTGATTTTGTCGAACTTTCTAATATCAGTTTTTGATAGATAGCTTTTCAATCCTATGGCGATGCCTTTTTTTCATTTCATTCATTTGACAACTTACCTCGATGCCATTTTCTGATTCTGTGGAATATAGTTAATTTCTGTACACTGAGGAAGACATTGACATTTGGCAAGATTATCTGGAAGATTTATTATAATTTCCATACTGCGTCCAATGCACGCCATTCCTTTAGTGTCACACATTTCACCATCTATAATTTAAGCAACATTAATGTTGAGTACCGAAACATCGAAAATATGATCGAGTAGCAACGGGATACAAAGTGACCCCAGGCAACTTTGCGTAATATTTGAATTGCATTTATTGAGGTATCATTGTCGATTAAAATAAATATCAGCTAGATAGTATTGGTATTCAGTGAATGGTTGAAATAAAAAGAATTTTGCAATGTGAATAGGGATTCGAAGGTTGAACAAAGGAATAAAACATAATATTTGAATAGACAAATGGGATCAATAATTGTTATCACATTTTCAAGAAAAACACATTGATGCACTTAATCTGGTTAAAATGATTCAATACATTTAATATCTGCCAGAAACGTCCACACAGTTGGAGCGTGTTTTTTTCGATAATGAAACACATTTGGTCGGGTGACCGAAACCTCATGTCTATCGGACAAGCGTTAGTAAACTGTAAATTAATCTTTGGCATAACATGAAAGAACTTTTGTGAATTTTTTTTTTAAAAAATATGTATTGAAAATGTTCGCTCCAGCGAGAAGAACAATAATACAAGTATAAATAAAATAATTTAAGCTTAGCCTTAAACTGGTCTAACTATTTATAGGTACTTACAAGTCCTCAAGTACATAAACAATTTTTGGTAGTTTTTATACTTCTTCTACAGCTCCCGCTCCTGTCTTAGTTTAAGGCTTCATGATTATGGAAAATCTACGTTTTAACGTGACACGTAAAGTGATACTAAGACTGTTACTGCGTGGAAGAGTAAAGCTTTAGTCTTGTTTAGTGAAAAAGACAATTTATTTTCGGTACCCCAAGCCAATATTGAGCAAGGTGTCTCATTTGCAGACCGCTCAATGACGTTTACTTCTTTTAGAAGTAGGGTGTCATCCGCATAAGGTAATGATGCTGCAGTGCAGTGCTGCAGTGGAAGTGTAAGCAACATAAGATGGGCGAATAGTATGTTTCACAGTAGAGCCATGGGGACATCCTATCGTAGTGATCCTTGTTATTATTATTTCTCCGGTGTCATATATGATAACCCGGTTCTGGTATCTCTAACTCTAAGCTCATATAAATCCATTGTCAAAGGCACCTGCGGTATCAAGACCCCCACTACATATTTATGCAGTGAACGTCTTGCTATGGACAGCGCCGAGTTGATAGCATGTTTTGTAGATTTTCCAGGCCTAGAGTCGAATTGGTTTGCTGATAGCGGAGATTTTCTGTACAGATTGAACTCTAGTTTGCATATTCATTTTTCTAATATTTTGCCTGAGGTAGGTAAGTGCTATACTGCTGATGTCTTTTCTTGATTGAGATCCAGCTATCAGTGCCCGGTATGGAGGACCCCAGCGGGCTGAGCCACCCATTTCAGTAATGAACATCCTCCAGTGGTCTTTTTTGACTTGACGCATTGCTTTTCTGTATTTGTAGTATGCGGCTCGTCGCGCTGTTGTCAGAAGATCGATTTGATGTAATGGTAGCTCCGAGCGGCGTCCGTTTTGTTGAGACTTTAAAATTTCAAAAATATAGCTAATTCTAAAGCACATTAAGCTTATTAAGTTGGTTATCTCTAAAAAAACATTAGTCCCAGGTATTTAATTTCTATAAAAGCCCCTGGTAACAATAGATCAATTTTCGATGTGTATCAAATCAATCCAAATTGCTTTACGCAGTATGATAATTAGACAAAAGTTTTTTAAAACCTTTTCGATGACAATATAAATCATATTTCTTAAAGATTCATAACAAACCTCCGACTGCATAGAAGTATGGTCTACATCCACATAAAATGGCGGCCATTCTACTTCGACACTCGTTCTGGCACAATACATTGCTGTATGCCTGTGAAATACAATTTAAAAATTAGATGGTTGGAATAAAACTTAGCTCGCAGTATGCTTGCAGACCGCTGCTAGTGAGTTTTAATTTTTACACATAAAAAATAAATCAAAATCTCACCGGTAAATTTACTGATACAGACTCATCAGGATATTTACAATGTCGCTGAGTGGCACTCAGCGATCTTACATCGTCAGCGGCTTTAATTTGAAGCACTCCGAATGTTGCATCAAACTCTTCTCCTTCACCAACTTCGCTGGTTGGGTTTGAAAGACTTTCGGCCAGTTCGTATGGAGAATGTATGTAAAACTAAGAAAGCGTAGAACAATTATATCCCGGTCGGCGTTCAAAGATTTATTTCACAAATACAACACAAGACAGCATAGTTTGAAAGCAAATTACAAAAATAATTATTTCTGTCACCATCATCAAAAATCATTTCTATTCCATGTTCCAAAAGTAGCAAAGTATTTAGATCCACAATAATAATAACATAAAACAGTTGATAATTGTTTGATGGCTTAGTTCAAGGGTTTGGCAGTTTGTCAAGTGAGAAGAGCCAAATTGTCATGTGAACAGGATAACAAAGGTACCAGAGAGCTGCATATATGTAATATACATATATATGGATTTTCAAGAAAAAAAGTTTGAGATGTTTTATTTTAAAATATAATTAGAACGGTGTCCTTGCATCGCTTTTGATAACTTTACTACATCAGGCAAATAGCTACTTATTTTGAATTGAATACATGATTTTAATTTTTCATCCGCTATTCTGCTTCTAATTTTACTTTTTATTTGGTTCATAATTGAGAATGTTTGTTAGAGCCAAAGATTGTGAGAATACCAAAAACTAGTTTTTTAACGCGTCATATGTGTCAGGCAAACTATTACATGTATCAAACAGTGGCGGTTCTAGGTACTGGGCTAGGTGGGCTTAACCCGACCTGCATTTTTCACCCAAAATGTGTAGAAAAAAAACTTTTGATGACTGAATAAAAATGATCAGCAATTCAGCTGCTGAACAAAATAAATACATTTCTAAACGTAACTAACCTTTCCCAAATTTATACAATATCTTTGTTTTGATATTCTTCTTTCAATATAAGACAATGCTGTCTTCCTACAATAATAATCTCGATTGTGTTTTGTATTATGATTTTAAGTCGAGTCGGCATCAAAAAAGCAATGGCCCTATACATACTTCATACAGAACAGGCAACGTGACATCAGTCTCTCAATACCTACGTATTAATAATAATAATAGAGGCTCGGACTGTTTTGAAATTAGACCGAGCTAAAACAAATGCTTTTTGCAACACTCTGTTTACACTGGGGTGCAATCAAGCACGATTAGAAAACGTATTTATTTTATCACCATTGGCCATACGGAAACGTCATCTAATCGTACACGATTACGCCTTGGTATACATTCTAAAGTCAATAAGTCACACGGGCTTATTTAAATTAGCCCCCCATACATAAAAAATCACTCTTACCAACCTCTGTTAGTTAAAAAATAAACATCAGAGTTCGTTAGACAAGTTGTATTGTATGAAAAAAAACATGGTAGTTCACTTTGAAGGAGACGAATTCGAGGTCCAGTTTTTACTATTCTATTATTTCATACTTACATTAGCTTTGATTTCATTATATAATAATTTATGCTTTGCAGTAGTGTCGTAGTATTTGTTGATTTGCTTGTACAATAGATTAATTTATAATGTGAACTGAAAACATGCACAATTTCGTTAATAGTATACAATGCTAAATTTTTCTCTAGCCCACCCAAGATTTTAGGTCACGAACCGCCACTGGTATCAAATATTATTGTTTCAATTTTAGGCACTTGTTTTATAGCTGTCCACTTATGCTGTAGTCTTATTTGCTCTGAATTGTTGAAAATGTTCACCAAAACTGTTTTTCATTTTTCTTAATACACTGCTGAAATAGATCCCATCAAAACAACTGCTTTTTTTGTAACGATACCGTATTAAATTATTGAAATGAAGTAATTCACCTCTCTCTATATCTTTGGTATATATATATTCAAATGCTACCACTCGCATGCGACTCATATTGACCAACGCGATTGTGGTCGCGGACGGGCTAAAGAGTGGTAGAGAGTATGCCGTACGAGTCAAAGATTTTTCGGCAGCTCCATCTCATAAGCTCATGAGTTATAAGCAGGGCTGTGGAGTCGTGTAAAAAAAGACGACTCCGACTCCGAGGAAATTTTTCAAAAAAAAACATTTTAACTTATATATATATATCGACTGTGGAAATTAAAAAGGATGTAACCCTCAGTTTTTTTAAAACAGGTTTTTTCGATAATCACAATGTATCAAACTTGATATACGTTCTGTCAAAAGGATACAAGCTGCAAATGCCAAATTAGTATCTAAATTAAGCTTTTAAGTTTGAAAAAGATGACCTTGTAAAAAATTAAAACCAAGAGAAAAGACTGAAATAAAGATTTTTCCTAGACAATTTCTGTAGTCAATATTAGATTATATCAATTAAACACCAGTTTAGAAGTCTCCGTGCACTTGTATAATTCATAATTTACATATGGCCCAAAATTATCGAAACATGTTTTTTGCGCCTCCTGTAAAATTTGATATGTGTGGGTTACGTCCTTTTTCCTTGCCAAAGTCGATATGTATACCATCAGATCATCTTAAGCCAGCCTGAAAGTATGATATGTCAACATTTTGGACTATTTTGTTTGAATACACATCATTAAATATATTAAATATATTTCATGACTCTGACTCCGACTCCACAGCCCTGGTTATAAAGCTGCGCGAAATGAAATGAAATTAGAGTTTATGTCCAAAGAGCCGCTCCTGCCGACCCCTGGCTTAGTTTCATAGAAACTATATGTTAAAAAAATTATGTTTTGAGTTATATTACCAATTATCTCCTTACCTTCCCGGTTCCGTTTAATATGCTGAACCTAGCATAACAGTGACGATTCATGTATTGACATTTGAGAAGCTGTTTTTCTGTGGTATCTGAAGAGAACTCATTGATATTATTAAACTGTTTTCTCCAGGTCTTCACACTTTGGAACCTAACAAATTACAAACTTATTATTGTTATTTAGCGTAAATTTAAATTCAAAGAATAAAGCACTCATTTGTACTGATTCTGCTTTTATTCAATATATGATCATGACTGGTTTTATTATCATTATCAACTGACAATGCTCGTATGAGCGAAGCAAAATCAGTCCTGATCATATTAAATAAAAGTTGAATTAGTACAAATGAGTGTTTTATTCGTTGAATATCAATGACTTGTATTGACAGTGAACACCTTAATATTATAATTAAATAAATGATAATGTTTACCTTATTCTGTTAAAAACCTCAACAACTATTATCCCGACACGCTTTTTAGAATCATTTTAAATATGTGTTAGATAATGCCTTTGATTATTATCTAAATTTTATTTTAAAAAATCCATTTGCCAATATTGTCAATTATTTAAGATATATTTACTTATATCAATATAAAATTTAAAATAGATTAGTCCACGTATAGTGCTCAATGTTCCTTCTAATTTTTCTATTGTGTGTGCGGACCATTAACTTCTGTGAGCAGTAAATTTTCAGCAAAACAAAAATTGTGCTCAAATATGTAGGAATAAACTCACTGACGCTAGATATGAAAGAAAAATGTGGAAGATTTGGTGAGCTCAGTAAAAGTATTTAAGCAAAAATATATTTGGTGAAACAAACTTCTTTTTACAATAATTCTGTGTGCGGCCTGTGTGGGGATGAAAAGATGTGTGCACCCGAACACGCGCACACCTTAGCGGGAACATTGATTGTGTGACACGTGTTTCGCCTATTTCAGAGGCATCCTCAGACAATTTTACTTTCACAAAAGCTTGACATGATATATTATAAAAAAATAAAAGCGGAAAGCAAGGAGGGGAAAACAACACAGATGTATGTAATGGTGGATTATTATATATAAATAGCTCTAATTTACTTGTCATCAATTGAAAAGCTCGTGATGAGCTAAACTGGTTCTGATGGACACATAAAATTGAGGGATCAATACAACAAAGCGTATTTCCTTTTTATACACCTTTTGTGGTTGCTGTGTTTTGAGTTATTTATACAAAAATGTTCCTTTTGTCTCTCAAAACATACAAGTTAACTGAAATCAAATTTATCTTTGAACATCTGCTTAAAATATAATAGACTTATTGATCTTTTTACCATATTTTTTGTTATCGGAAACCAATTTTGGGTGCAGCATAACTTGGTACAATTTTTAAAAAGTAAGTAAAATCTTTTTAATGGTATTTATTTGAACGCTGTGTTATGCTCGCAATAATTTCGCGTTGTGTGATAAAATATTGTTCTATTATTCTTCGATTATAAGAACAAATCAGGGAGAAAAAAACATTAAGCACTGTCAGATAAGAATGAAATAAAATAGTAGAAAAAATATTTTTGACACAAAAACAATCGAATTTTATTTATGATTAAAATTTTACTTTGCAAACAGTGAATTGAATGTCCGACATAACCCCATCTCAGTCATGACCGTCTCCCAAATGGCAACATGTGACCGGTTGTGGAAGCTTGATCTGATGGTGATATTCGGAAAGACACTGGCTGCGACTTCTATCAACTTCACTCCGTTAAAGCTGGTATCGTTACCGAATTTCCAAAATAGACGAAGATTTGATCGAAAGAAGATTGTTGCGACAAGGTTGACATAGTCATAGTAATATTCATATTTTTCACTATTCGATTCTTTAGTTAAGTTCCATGTCCTGTAATAAACATTCTGATAAGTATGGGAATAAAAATCATTTAAGAGTTATCAATCAAAATTCATTTACGGTTACCCCCAGCCATGAGGAACATTATTGCTCATAATCCCACCATGAACTTCTCTCTGCTTTATGCACTGGACGCGAATCGGAAATCTGTATAAAATTTTCTTTTTTTCCAAAATAAATTTTAAGTGACCATTATATGCAATTTCAAGCAACACGATTCTATTAAATTTTAAACAAAAATATCAAGATTCACTTTTCTGTTTCATCAAAACAGAAGGCAGACGAAAGTAGTTTATTTTCACGTGAGACTTGTTATTAGTAAAGGGAAAAGGCATGTCTATTACCGAAACATTATATTTGTTGAATAAAGTGGTCAAGGCTAGATACATTGCAACATCAAGAGAGTGCGGATATAAGTATGTATGAGGATTATCTGCCAATCTCCCTAAGTGTCTAAGATTTTAATTCTATTACTTAAACAGAAAGGAAAAGTTTTTGTGATTTGTTAAAATCATAATTGACTAACTGTTCAATAAATCTGTCAGCAGCATCGGCATCAATTTTCTCGTTCAAGCAAACGGTGATCGCAGGAAAGTTTATGGTCCAATCTCTATAGTCTTTCTTGATGGAGACGACAGTGGGGTTAGTGAGGTACCTCATGACCTGCCCAAAGCCTAATTGACCAGCGAAGAGTGATACAAAAATGACCATCGCCACCCAGAAAAGCCTTTGAATAAATAAGATGTTATTAATTTGAAGAAACAGATAACTAGATAATTATTACCACTCTGAAAAAGTTTTCATTCAGTATCCAAGACAAAATAATGGGAAATACAAATTTTATCCTAATCTGATCCTTAAAACTGGGCATAGCGAAAGTCATTTGCTTACCGCTAACTCTGTCCTAGGCCTGCCTATTTTTTTAAAGAGAGGTTGAGCAACTGAGTAACAAGCAGTTCTCATGAAAAAACTCCATTAGGGGTCCATATGCTCCTCATTGGGAGTGGATAAAGTTCAAAATATCAGTATGTTACTATTCAAAAGACCATAGATTTATATACACATGAGTAGATTTATATACATACTTAAAAGCATGGATTAATATAATTTAAATGTATTCTTGGCATTATATCTCATGTCCTAGATCATGGGTGGGGAACCTTTTCTTCTCTAAAGGCCGCATTAATTTTTCTGATTCGACACTAAGGCTGCAGTGAGCATTGACTAGGAAATTTTTGACCGAAAACAATTTCATGCAAATTTCTAATGCCCAGAAATTTGCAGATTTCCCAAAATTATCAGAGTGGGACCTTTTTTTTAAAAACTTTCAAGGATTTTGACATCGAAAATCACAAGAATTTACGAAATTACAAAAATTTACAGAATTAAAGAATTGGTCAGAAGGCTGCACCAGAGTAGCCAAAAGGCCGCAGGCTCCCCCCGCCTGTCCTAGATTGTTTTAATAGTTTAAATCACTTTAATTGGAACTGATAGAAGAGACCTCCGAATTATATTCAAAACCTTAACACAGTCATTTGCTTTGAAATTTAATTCAGAGCAGAAGTTTTGTTAAGAAATTATAAAATAAAAACTATTTCTCAAAATGATGAAGACATTCTGACCTTTCAAATAAATGGCGCCCTGGTGTCACAATGTGGCGGAGTCCATGTATAGTTGTGTCATTGAAGAATGTGGTAAAATAATCCATTGTCTTTTTGGAAAGCTTGATCATGAAGGATTTTTTATTTTTCCACACTACTTTTTTCTTTTTCATGCCAAGGAAACATTTTCTTAACATCATCATTTTACCAAAGTATTGTGTTTCTTTGTTACGGTGGAACAGTAATTGATGTACAATATATCTCAGCCTATGGAAAAAGCCAGCCTAGTTTAATGAGTTAACCTTAACAGGGCCGAATGTAGTAAAATAGAGAAAAAGAAGCAATATGCTAATTCAGTAATTTTTTTTATTTTATTTGACACAATAACTCTGCCAACTGTCTCAGTTGGGTACTAGAGTCAATAAATTAGTGCAAAACAAAATATCTAGTTTATTTTAGTTAGTTTAAAAGGTGAGTATGAAAATTTCATTATTTCATAGACATCAATCAGTAGAAAAATAAAAAGGTGCTTTAGTTATTACATGTCACCAAAGTTCTCACACAGATTCAATGATTATTTTACAATTCATATCAATCCCGATGAAACATTAAAAAAAAAGATTTCTCATTTACATCCATTGATTTATAATATCCATATAATTTTACAATTTTTTCATCCCTTTTAACCCTATTCAACTTTCAACCAGAGAATAGAAAGAGCAATTACCTAAAAAGATGTTCTCTCCTAGCCTCATTCGATTATTTCTAAAAGAGAGGTTACAAATTCTTGTAAGATACCTTCTATTAAAATACTAATTCATATGCTTCACATTTGTGACGGACATGGCATAAAAAAAATGTTTACCATAAGAATTATCACATTGTACTATTTTTGTATTATGTTTAGTGTGTTACTATCAATCGCTTAGATTAAAAAAAAATCTCTCGCATTATATTCTGGAACCTTAGATGAGCTCCTCCCCTTAAACCTTTCCTACAAATAAATTGCGTGTTAACCGCAACGCTGTGGACATTTTGCAGACATACGCTGATAAGTCAGACTTAGAGGGCAAATTATTTTTTGAATATCTGTACATACAGAAATTGCATCTTGAAGAATCTTGCAGTATTTAAAGTATCAGTGGATTCTGTATCATGTCGTGTTATGTGTATAATAATTTATCAACATAACATGATTTGTACAAGGGAAATGGAATTTATAAAATTTCCATAGATTTATTACATTGTTGCAATTTAACGATTCATTAATATCATTAGATAAATAAAGCAGATAAAAATCTACTGATTAAGATCTTCAAATTTTTTTAATACGTTTATCAAAATTGAAATTTAATCTTGATATCATAAATTTGAGAAAAAGATTGTAGAAATAATTTATATAACCGTCACTATGTTACTATGCGATATTTAGCTCATCAATGTGCTGTTAGGTGCTGGTCTACAATAAATATTACAAATGCTTACTATGAAAATGTATTAGTGTACGCTGCATCTCTAGTTATTTTTGAACATTGCAGCGTCCAGACGTCTTACCCAAAATAAACAAATTTAACAAAGAAAAGGATGACTTCTCAATTTAATCAGCTTAACAAAAGTTTATTTGATTCAAACCAAAAGAATTTAAATAAATATACATTTTCAACGGCATTTAGGTCATCTTCAAGTATGGTCAAAACAGTCAAAAACTGATCTCGGTGAGTCTCGAATACTCTTCAAACTTCATGTTGTAACCGTATAAATGTTTTTTTGACTTATCTAATAAAACAACTATCAATCCGTCTAGTCACAAGAACTGATAGGTTATATCTAAGAATGACTATAAAAACCACGGCACCTAGCATTAGGTAATATTGTATGCGACCAACAACGTTATTTGTAGACTGATGCCTTATAATAGTGAAGTCTAAAATTCCTTCCCACACATCCTATCCTAAAAATGGGGCGTAGTGAGAGTGATTTCCTAAGCACTTGTCCTGTCCTAGTTATAGTTATATATTGTCGCCCACTGTGGTCTAGTTGGTTAGACCTTGCTCTACCGATCAGGTGGGTATGGGTTCGATTCCCGGTAAGGTCAATGTCAAATTGGATTTTTTCAATTTTAATTTGAGATCTAAGACATGGGTGTTTGTGAAGTTAATTCTCCTTGAGTTAATCTCATGTGACTTACAAAAATTCTCATCGAGTATATCTTGTGTGATCTTTCAACTTCAAAATATTCAACGCATTGGCGTAAGCTGTAATGTCAAATATATATTTAAAAAAAATACATCCCTATCACCACTCTATCGATATAAACTCTGTCAAGGTTTCATATATAACATAAAAAGAAGACAAGGTTAAAAACAAGGGAAAATACTGCATTTTCTCGATTATATGATATGAAAAGATGTGTTTGTAAAATTGCTGTAAAAAATAAACTAGTCTATTAATATAATATTAAATGGCTGTGAGCTGTTTAGAAGAAAAATCATTGTATTTTTTTGTCATACTCATTTTTTCATTGTGTTTGGATTATTGTTATTTTTAACAAATGGTGTCTCTTATTGAGGAAATGCAGTAATCATTCTTTGAATGAAAATATTTTTGCCATGTTTATTATTAATTTTCA
The DNA here is from genome assembly GCA_031772345.1 of Himalopsyche anomala. Classification (NCBI taxonomy): domain Eukaryota; kingdom Metazoa; phylum Arthropoda; class Insecta; order Trichoptera; family Rhyacophilidae; genus Himalopsyche; species Himalopsyche anomala. The sequence continues at coordinate 11,615,171 of CM062823.1, forward strand.
GCTATAATCAAAACAACTGATTTTGACTCTGCTATGTTTTAATGTGTATTTATAAGTAGATCAGAGATGCCCAACTGAAATCACTCGGGCCAAATAAAATAATGCATGTCTCTGATGGACCACATATAAATATTTTAGCCTTCATAACAATATGATATTTTTTATATCAATAAAAAAGCAACATGACATTCGGTGATTTGGATGTCGAGCATCGCTGTAGATTAGTTAAATTTTCATTAGTCAACCTATTTCGAAATATTGATTTTACGATTTTCAACAATGAAAAAAAAAATCGCAGCTATATGTGGTGTCAAATGTAGCTATAATGCACAGGAATAGAATGCGCTTAAATTTGGTTAAGTCTGGCAATAATAAGTCTAATTGAACTGGCAATTCGGATAAATTTTGATATGGATTGCGAATTTTTTTTTTCATATTTAACCAATTCTCTGTCACGGACGAGTTAACACGCCTTACAATTTCGTGCTTGTCGGGCCGGCCATACAAAATGTGCGTGTTTACATGCAGTACTTGAGAGTACGGTTTAAAGGCCACAAGAAACGTGTTTAATAATTTTAAAATATCATGCATATAGTGACATCTCTTGGAATCATAGTGTGATACTTAAATTTTAAAGATATTGTTTTGTAATCTATTATTTTAAAAAAAGCTTTTTTGTTGTGTTCAAATTTGTTGCTAGAAGTGCTACGCTAACGTTGCAGTAATCTCTGTTTTTGAAACGTTTTTCGATAAATGATGGCGGATTGATATCTATACATCAAATTATGGGGCTGGTGGAGCCGAGCTCCAATTTCCCTTTCATCTGGTGTATTTTGATGTTGCTTTTCCCGCGTAGCGTCCTGGATTTACCTGGGCGTAGGCGGGTGCGTGGTCTTTGGTTTTTGTTTTGTTTTTGTGGTGGTATTAGTTCTCATTCGTAGGCATTACATGTGACACTAGTGGTTGATTCAGTAACCTCGAGCTGCAATTAATTGGGGTTATGCTTATCTGATCAGTTAATATATATTTTTTTTGATCTGTTTTTTTTTTATATAATTATTATTTTTTTAATCTTTTTTCCCTCTTTTTTTTTTGTTATTTATCCTCGAGAGGAGGTCAAACCTACAGTGTCTGCGGCACTCGTTCAGGTTTTGGAGATCGGGGTTTTAGCAGATGTTGATCATGTTTGTGTTGTACTATTATTATATGTCCAAAAAGTACATATTTATTAGGTTTTATTTTTTGAAAGAAAATCACGGCCCTCCATGCACGGCCATATTAATACCGCAAGGCACAGATCAGGTTAAAAGCCCCAGAATAGAAAATACTGATCAAAAGTGCGCATAATGTAAAAAATATATAATTTAAAAAAAAAATAATTAAAAAGTTGATTACTTTATTCTATGTATGTTATATTATTCAATAAAATGCGTAATTTATTGAAAAAACTTTTTTTAACCTGTCCAAAAAACAACCCCTTCTTACACCCTAGCAAAATTTAGTAATACATTTTTCTAAATGTATTTTACCAATAACAAAATGTAAAATGTATGAAAAGTTGAAGACCTCAAAAGGGCCACGTATGGCCCGCAGGCCAAGGTTTTGGCATGCCTGAGGTATATTTTATTGTTATTATGAATAGACGATGCTATTAATATTTTAAATTTCATAATGTATCAAGCTGTACGTTATTGTTTTCAACTTCAAACAATAGCTGCCTTTCAAATATTCAATTACTGTAAATGGAGGGTTGAACGCTAATAACCTGCATTAAGATTTAAATCATCATATAAAATAATAAAAAAGCTGTCAAAATAGAAAATGAGTACAATTTAAATAAAAATAAAATTGTTGCAATACACAACATAGCATGAACAGCTTAGAGCATGGGTTCCCAACTAATGGGTCGCGACCCCCAAGGGTGTCACGATGGGTTTTCTGGGGATCGCCAACTTTTTTCGATTTTGGATTTGAACAACAAAACTAAAACTACACTCAACTAAAATTACCTTATTGAAAATAAATGCCTTTTGCAATTGTATTGGGGCCGCGGACACATGGCTTTTATAAAAAGGGTCGCCTCCCGAAAAGGTTGGGAGCTTATGGCTTAGAGTTTTTGGAAATTAATATAATCATTAATAGAAATGAAACATTTTTCTTCTTCTTCTTTGAGCATATTCGCTCCTTATGTGGAGCATATGGCCACCACGCAGCACCTCCATGTTTACCTGTCTCCCGCCAATTGCTTCGCTTCCTCCCATGACATGCCAGCATCCCTCAGTTCCGCCGAGTACATCCTATAATTTAGCAACTGGGTAACATGTAGTTCTTGTAGAAAAAATCTGCTGGATTATCTCGAATAGGCCATATGCTCCACATGAGCTTCTACAAAGTTATTGCTGAAACTATAGAAAACATATAATTTACTTAAATGAGCTGACTTCACAGCCTTAATGATATTTCAATGCGCGTGCCCCAACCCTATTGAAACCAACGTTGCAAATAATTGGAATCCTAAATTGTCATTAGTCACAAAAAAAAAATATCTAGATGTATAAAGTCATGTGGTATTTACATTACATTTATCCAGAGTATACATTGTTGCTTATCAAGTAGTCAGTGAACATTGGCCTGAGGTTTTTGATATCATTTCATCAACATTGTTGCACTAGTTATTTGATAAATATTTTTGCCGAGAAAGAAGATAACCTTTCCAGATAGGTTCCCTATCGCAATGTTGTGAATAATTATGCATACGAATACCATGGTGTCACAATAATCCAATGTAAGGAATGACTTAAATGCTAAACCCCATGGAAAATAGGAACTCGACTGACGATCGAGTGTTTGAATCTTAATTGAATATAAAAATAAGACTTTTGCTAAAACATTCTATTATAAAAAACATTAAATAAAATGTGCTGATGACTAAAAATATCTGTAAATTTGTTTTACCCTTTTGGCAAGTTGCAAGGACATTCTAATGTAATGGGTTCTCAACTTTTTTAACTTACAACTGGTATTCATAATAATCAAGTTCCTGGCTACATTTTTAATTAACTGAAAAATAGTTGTAATCATTGTTTTGGAATAAAGTCATGGATCAATTGAATAATGAACGGAACCATAAACATAAAATATCGATTAAATAAAATTACTTCTATAATTTTTTTGCAAAATTGAATCAAACGTTTGGCAAAAAATATATACCTATTACATTACGTGAGTCAACAGTCAACTTAAAAGTCATAAAATATGCATTACAAAAGAGACTATTTGACTCTGTTATTGATAAAGTAATGACTAGCCTGGCAATAAGATTACGCATTGGAAAAAATGTTCAGAACAATATTTTTGTAGTCTTAAAATGTTAGCCAGACTAACATAAAGTCAAGAGTGGGTATGTTAGGTTCATCAATGCAATACTATCCTTGGGTTTGAATGTCCGTACCGACAGTTTCATAAATTCATTATTAGATTTGCATTTGAAGGAATGGATATATGTGTTATCTAAATTCCTGCATGCCTTGATAGGCGGAAGGGAGATCCTTAACACGGAGCATTGCGAGAGCGATTATATAATCACAAGTCCTGCCTACATTATCCTTCTATTTGTATTTGTACTAAAAATAGGAAAATTGTATGAAAAAATACTCAATGTGATGAAGTGCATTTAATTCAGGACCGTAGATAGACGCAGGAAGAAGTGTCGTTTAGGGGAAACTATATACTCAACCGAGGTCTCCTCTTAAAAACTTGATCAATCGGAACACCCCATTGGCGCAGCGGGGCGTGTTGACATTTTTAGGATTGTACACATCCCAAAAATGTCAACACGCCACCTGTAAGAGCCACCTGTCTAACAAATCAAATATCTAATTTTTGTCCATTTTTTTTGTACTGTCCTCTACATGTAGATGTATCAAAATTTCTAGTTTGGATGGTTAAGAATGGTTACAAATCGTGCAGTGTATGCAAAGAAAGCACAACGTTGGGTGACGTAACTTATTATCTGACAAGTCCCTTTGTTTGTATCCATACAGTCAGCTATTTCAATAAATAGGTTTCTATTGTACTGCATATATGTGATTAGTCATTATTTACTCATAGATGATTTACCACAACAATTTATATGTATATATGATTTTTGAGCCGTGTTTATATTGAGGTTTATTTATTAATAATGCAAAAAGAAAATTTAAGTATAGCACTCTCACTGAAATCTTAAACCGCGCAAGGGGTGAATCAACATAGTAATAATGCTCCAGATACAGCGAATAACTGTTGTTTTTGTAATGCAGTAGAACTTCGATATAGCAGACTAATGTGACAGATAAGGGAGTGTCCATTAATGTCGAAAGTCCGTCATACAAAAGTAGGTAGAAATGAAGTAATAAATGCATCCATTTATTTCAAGTAAATAAATTAAACTGCTGTGCAGCTGTGTGAATTAGTGACCAGCGTTGTAAATGTCAGTGCTATGAGCAGGGAAGCATTATGAATCAAATCCAAATGAAAGAGGGATGACGTGATTATTATGCGCAGAACATTGTTTACAAGTATAGACACTTGGATTCAAGTATGAACAACATTAACAAGATGTTTTAAAAAAATTTGCATTTGACCACTCACTATAATCGAGGTTCTAGTGTAGTTTATTTTTTGACTCAGTCAATTATCATTGTTGTTTGGGAAAAAATGTTAAATCTTCAGAAGTCGATTCTGGTAAAACAATGCTGTTTATGCCAAACTAGAATCTTCATTGAATAAAACACTCATTTGTACTAATTCCAATTTTATTTAATATGATCATGACCAGTTTCACTCATGATAAGAGAATACAATATTATGGTGTTATTTATACAAAACAAAATAAAATTATAAGGATGTAACAAGCAATTGATAATGAAAGGAATTTACAGATAAAGAAACAACATATGAATAAGTGTCACTAAATTGACTATAATTAAAATGCTTGTTACCACTTAACTCGATGGTTGCCACAGACGAGATATCTCGTAAATTTTTTCATGCTCAACAGGCCAAAGACGAGTTATCTCGTCAATAACTAATTAAATTAATAGTTGCAAATTATAGCCGGCCTGCTAGGTAATTACTATTAATTATCTACGGCTACTTAAAGGTTAAAAATAATTTGAAAGCTTTTCAAATTTAAAAAGTCGGTGATTTTTGGCTGTTAGTTAATATTTGGAAACAAATCTGTAGCAATATAATATGGATCATAAAATTCCATTTCAACTCGATTCGCTTCCTGGAATTAACATCAGTAGAGAACCACATCCCCACATAGAGCGTAATAAAGATCTCGGCTCGAATTGGAAGTAATAACATCTAGAAAATTTATTTACTACTTTAAATAATATTCTTTTAAGGTTGACTCGCAACAGACCATATGCTTATATATTTTTGTGCCTAAATAAAAAAATCCTAATTTAATAATTGTAGCTCACTACTCAAAGAGTTGAAGAATTGAAAAGATGCATTTGCTCAGAGTATGATCTGAGAAAAGTTATTGAATGCAATACTATTCCAAGACATGTCAGTTTATTTTTTCGTCATCTGATCCAAGTAACATTTCTCTTAGATTTCTGGACATTATCGATTTGATAGCTCACCCGTTCAAGAAGAAAGAGCTCAGCAGCAAAGTCGCAATTCCATCAAAAATTATATTGTGAGAAACATAAAGGTAATAAAAAATAATAAAATTCAGTTTACTGCTAACTTTTTTATTACTTTAAAAATATTTTTATATAAATCGATAAAATACAACTGAAGCCAACTATCTCTAGAGGCAAACAAAAGTTTATAAATATATTGTGACCTAAAAACATAAAATTCAAATCACAGTTTTAATATTAAACATAAAGAAGGCATTCAGAAAAATGTAGGATAGATTTCCATATAAAAACAAAGGAATGAATATCGTCTAAAGATATGTAAAGGCCAAATTAAGATGTTTCTACTGGATTTATACAGATAAAGAAAGGATTTTATAATAGTACAATTTACCGTTAGTATGAAATTGGGAAGATTATGGCGTGATCTTTATAGGAAATATTAAAACTAACCGTCTAACACTATATCATACAGTAAGAAAACAACTATTAATGATAATAAATTGACTTGATATTGTCGATAGTCTATTCAAATCTAGGTAAATACAATTATCAATATATACAATACAGAAAAGCATAAATCAGTAAAAACAAATTGTTTTACATTCCACCACGAAGTTGTCAACGTTAAGTATCAATACATTTTTATAGTCTGTAAATATTTACATAAATTCTGTGATCTACGATGAATATTAACTTGTTTATTGATCGTTTATTAAAAAGAAATATATATCTACGAAATATGCTTTACCTAGATTGTTAAAGTGCCACAGTAAATGTGTTATGTTAAATGTGACTTTATTAAGATGGTAGTAATATGACATGGTTTACTCGCTGGCGAGAAGTTTCTTATCGAAGAGGAACTCTCCGATGTCTCCGTAAGCAGACCTCATCTTGCCCAAGGTGGAAATCCTATCAGCGATGACTTTTTGGCCGGTGTATTGCTCTTCCAAGAATTCTCCGGTTAGGTAATCGACGAGCTGTAAAATAACACGAGTTGTAAAATATTACCAGATCAACATATATCCATCTAGTCGATCAAGTAAATAAAAAATACGACTGACTTTCCAAGTCATAGATCTATGTGTATATCTGTTTTTAATATCGCAAACATGATGATGAGAGTGAGACAATTATTTATACCAGTTAGAAATAAAATAGACACCCCAAGCTAAATGACATCAGAAGTCCATAAGCAATACATTGGGAACGGATATGATAGCATAGTCTGTGTAAATACAGGTCTCGGACATTCGTACTATTTGGTTGTAGCATCCACGGGTTTGAATCAAGTATGAAAAATTTCATCAATTGACTTATGTTGTATGTAACGTTTGTATTTCCCCCATTCTGATTCATCTATCCTTTACTCTCTCCGAAAAAGATTGGTTGAGTTTGATCAAGATCGTAACGTTTGAATATTAAAAAATGTGAAATTAGGACAAAAACAAATGTTTTCTTTTTTAATATAATACTTTCCATCAAGAATTGTCAGTGAACATCATAAATGTGATCAAAATGATTATGCTCAAAAACTTTTGAAATCAATTGCATATAGAAAATCAACAGTGATTTATTAATACCGCTTCTTCAAACAAGTTGTTTAATTTCACTGCTCGAAATAGCACTTCATGTAAATGTAAATAATATGCTGATAAGTAAATACAACTTACATGGTAGTCATTGAATTTCTTGTCGCTTTCGCATGCCTTGATGATTTCCAAGATGTAGTTGGTGACTTTGGTTTCCAAAATAAGGGTCTTTTCCAATGCTTCGACTCCATCAGCCCACTCGTGCTTAGTAATAGGCTGCATTCAGAAACAACAAAAAAATATCAACACCAAATAAGTAACGTCACGCTTGTCAATGAATTTTCATTATTTCATTGAAATATGACTATTTTACCTGAATGTTGATGCGGCCGGTAAGATCGGAAAGGAGTTCTCCCCTCATGAGGAGGTATTCAAGAATTTTCATGGCATGTTGACGTTCTTCAGCGGCGGACTCGAAGAAAATCTTGGCAAAACCTGGACGGTTCACCTATAAACAAAAAGTGTATATTGGAGAAATCTTTTAGCTGATTTTCAACGATAATGATTCCCCAAGAAATACTATTCTCTTTTTGCTTAAAAAATTTAAGAAGTGCATGCATTTAAAGCTGCTCCCTGATAAGCATATAGGAAAAAAACTCATTTCAGCGTTGCAAAAGTAACTTCTTATGACATGATAAATCGTGCAAGACTGCATGATATAAATGTTATAATTGATAATCTCTAATGAAAAATTTGTCGAAAAATTGCTGCATACCGTGTCCCTGGAGAAGTAGGCAGCCATAGCCAAGTATTCCATTGATGCGGAAATCTCGTGGCTGACCTGCTCCTTCATCTTCTCAATGCAGCTGTTCTGCATGGATTTCCATGCCGTTGGTATTCCATCATACTTTGAAGTAGAACCTGTGGGAAAATAATGGAAATATTTAATAATAATAAGATATGCACAATTTCATATTCGGATCGCTAATAAAAACACTTGTAAACACAATGTAAATTATTACACATACTAGCAAAAAACAAAAAATACAAATTCATCCAAAATATTAATTGGTTTACGTTAAGTTTTGAAATCAATACCAAATATTTGATAAACTGGTCTGGTGATTATGATTGTTTCGGGTCGCAAATAAAAAAAGAGTATGGCTGGTTTAGTGGCATTTACAGCCTAAAAATAAATACTTCACATATACAATCATAATTGATAAATCTAAGCAGAGCAGAAAAACTTTCTGAACATTCAAAAACATTATATAAAAGGAACGGTATAAAAACAGACAACAGTTAAAATTTTAGCTTTCTATATCCATCGTCACCAGTGGACAAAGCAATACAGTAAAACCACCATTTACACTGAAGTCGGGACAGTGTAATTCAGGGTAGTGTAATTGGGGGGGTGAATCTCATACAAAATTAGGGATTTGGTTTTTCCGCAAAAAATGCAAACTACAAATCCAAGATTCGCGGTAGATAATGTTATTTAAAAATCTGTATCAAACTCTATCTATCCATGTCAATTGTGTTGTATCGAAAATAGTTATCGCAGATTAGACAATAACCTCAATTGCAATAAATTGACACCGTATTTAACACAGTGATATGGACGCTTTTTTTCTAATATTAAAATAAATAGTAAAATATCTGTGTATAATACTTAGAAATGGTCAACGGGTAACTTATTAAACTGTATTAAGATTCAAGAGACAATTATTTCATGTCAAAGTTTGATAAGATGTTGAATAAAGAATAACATAATCAGGAAATCCCCAACATAGCGTTTCCACGGTAATACCTAGTATTTTTTTGTAAAAAGTATCATTAGAAACTGATTGTTTTTATGAAAAAAGTAAAAAGATAAATTGAGTAATGATATTCATGCATATCAGTTGCAAAAAAGTAGACAAACCAATTTACATGTGTATAGTATGATCATTATACAATTGAATATGAAAGCAATGACGTCCTCCTTACTTCATTAATAAAAAAAATTAGAAAAGAGATCCATATGTGCTACTATATTGAATTGTCAGATTAAACATTTCAATGAATGATTCTGTATATATTTATGGATGTAATCAAATTTCATTATCACAATGAAAAATGCGACATTCAACGTGAAATTACATGAATTACATTACATGATAAATATATGTCTTTGCTAAGCATAAATGACTTTTATTATCATATTGGATAATTTGAACAGATTTAAATCACAATCAAAACTAAGATAAGCGATGCTGCTAGTCAAAAATTTGTCAATGCTAAAATAAAATTTATAATCAGATTAGCATCTTATCTTTGAAATCCCTCGCACGATTTAAGAAATATATGACATATAATCGTACTATATTTCAATCACATAAATTATATCATTTGTTCTAGATTATATCGCAAAATGATTGCAAATAGATTATTGGTTAACTTATAACCCTAAAAGGTTTTTTTTATCAGATTACCCAACACGTTTGTTTAATCTACAACATCTAGCGCACGTCTCAAAGAACTAAATATTATTAACAAGTACTTTTAAGTTTTTTTTCGTGATAAAATAACTGATACGATTAATGAAACCCTTCAAAGTTTCATTGTTATCAGATATACCAATATGCCGAGTTGATCGATCAGATTTGGTGCACGTTTCAAAGAACTACACGATTTTTCGATCACATACATGATATCTGATAGTTGAATCTCAAGTTGAATGGTAAATAAATAACAGTTGAAGTGCTGAAGGACAGTCAAGGTGTCGCATGTCTGTGGAGTGCGTAAAACAAGAATTCACATAATCAAAATTATCAAATATGAGATAACGGAAATAGCATAATGTTGAGGTATCCGAAAGGACAGCTTCGATGATAAGTTGTAATCTGCTATTTATTTATCTTGCAGCTATTAAATTGAGAAAAATAGATTAACTGCAGCATCGAGTATATCATATTGTTTTATAAAACTACCTCTGTGGTAAAGTTTTTTTCTTAGATTTTGATCAGAAGATTGACAGACTTTAATAAAACTTGTCAGGCCATAAGTCATAACGATAAGTCAACCACTATTTCTGTGATAGCTTTATTCTTGCGGTCTTCAAAAAACAATGAGGTTGGGATAATAATATAATAATAACGAGTAACAAGCAGTTTTCGTAGAAAAACTTATGCTGACAAAAGCTCCATTAGGAGTGCATTTGCTCCAAAACGAGAGGACAGTGTTAAAAAAAATCAGACTACAATATGAGAGACTAAGAAGTAAGTTTATGTTTGTGCTTATTTCTATGAAAATATTAAAAAAATGTTTCAGTTTTACAGTGACATATTGCAAAATCATTTTTAATTTTTCAATTTATTATTTTAACATTTTAAACATATATAAATCATACTTATAACAATGACATTAAAACCAAAGAATTAGAAAAGAAATAAATAACAAAATGATCCAAGCATCCATAAGTGAAATCACGAGTAAAAAAACAAATTCTTTTTAGACATAAAAAGCAAGTTGTTAAGCTTTGAATAATTGTGGGGTTAAAATGCAAAACGTACTATTTCCAAAATGAGCGTAATGGAGTTAGGTATGCAGATAAGGTAATTCAAGCCTAAGGAATCGACTGGTCCTATTAGTTTTAATATAAAATTTCTAGAAGACTGTCGTTTTCAAATTGGAAATCATATTTTTATGAAAATGTTATTTTGTTTGTGTTATTCATTATAGTATTTGACGCTACTGAAAAGTTAAATAGTATGTTTTGCATTATAATCCCACAATTGTTCTCTGTGAGTTGACAAATAAAAGAGATTAAGGCAAACTTTTGGATTAAGAATTGATAATAATAACTTTAAAATATTTATGCATACAAGTTGGAGCTTGGACGACAAAAGAAAAATATCTATTATGCTTTGAAGATGTGTCAATGAGCAGAATTCGTCTATTATTTATTGCAAGCAATTTATCCAAAATAAAGTTTTTATAATGCCATTGTTTCTTAAGTAAATAAAGCTGTCTTCTGGAATGAAAAAAATATAACTGTAACAAGAAGGCTAGACTTAACTCTATAAAATGATTTTTTATGAGTGAAAACTTTGATGCTGATTTTTCACAAACAATGACCCTGAGTTGTAGATAGGATGTTATGTATTATTAAAGACAGTGCTAGTCCCAGACTTTTTGCAGAGTTTTTCTTCAGGGTTGTTTTCAATGTCTAGAATTATTTTTATTTTCTCAGCAATTAATTGAGTTAGAACAATTCACGAGACGAAATTCGAAAAAAAAAACCAACAGAGGTGATGCAACCCAGCGAGACGAATGAATGTGTATAGGTGCTCAGTGAGTCATCAGCGAAAAAATTATGACCAAGACTAAGAATTCTATGCACACTTGCAGTCTCGGTTTTTTTTTTTACTAAAATGTTATATGGGTCGAACGTGTTTATTAACGAAATGAGAAATATTCAACAAAAACGTTCAATCACGCTAATATTTGTGACAGGACCATAATATTAGATGGCAGATCAAGAAAATTGTGTAATCAGGGAACGATTAATGCAGGATTATTTAACATTGTTGTTATGGGTGTTTGGCCGGGACTATAAAAAATGAAAGATCCATGCGGGAAAACGAAGAATGCGAAATCAGTAGATCGATCGGGGGTCCCACTGTAGTTCATTTTTAAATTGTCATTTTTTTACAGGACCAGTCAAAATAAATGATAAGGACATAAGATAGACTGTTCAATTATAAAACACAAATATTATTTCAAATAAAACTGATGAATGATTTATCACACAAATAGTTGATAATATAATGATGCGTTATGTTAATTATTGTGCAATATCCTAGATCTCTTTGTTTAAATATATTATGATCATTAAGTGCGCATTCGATCAACAGCAAAAACTCACGGCGTCACGAGGTCATGTCAAAACATATCAAAACATTGTTTATTTTAGCATTGCAACGTCGCATGATGATTAACGAAAAATATACAGCAATAATTAACACATGCTTCATGACGTCCCCTGGAAGAATGCCAAAGTACTGACAAAAAACAAAAGCAAAATATTGTTGTACTTACAACATATAAAAAAAAATTCGGCTCGATAAATAATGGCATGTCAAATAAACTTAATTAACGATAGGCTTTTATAAATATTAAATAAATAAGGGCCTACTTGAAACGGTTAAGCAATATTATTCTCCTATCTCTTTTAAATGCGACATTTTTATTGCACCAATAATAACTAGCTCCCATATTTAGATAATTGAATATAAAATGAAAATATGTCATTGAACTGTCAAACATTTAATAATAAAATATATATAGCTCGATACGAGGTGAAGAGATTCAATTAAATTAGACATCAAAATATTTAACTTACATTGAAGTCCTGCGGAAGATCCGATGACAGCGAGGAGAGCTGATAAACACAGTACGGCGTTCATGGTGAGATTTATTGTTGTTCTTTAAAATCTTGAGGTAAAATAGACGATTGATTGCTTGCTTAGCAGTGTATTTGTAACTGGCAGGTTTCTAGTCAACCTTTACACGCACTGGAGTAGAAGGCGACCCGTGTCAACGAGGATATAAACTTATTAATCGAGAACTATATCATACGTGCCGCGACACATACAGATTACAGAAAATTATATTGATAACGAAATTCATCCGCTATTGTGATTGGATTTGTTACTGCTCTGTCAATGGCATGAAGTTAGTTTTGCGTTGCTCATACAAATAAGGTGCTACATTCAACCAAACAAGAGTTGCTCAAAGATATTGGTTAGACAGAATAAACTACAGGTTTGTAAATGCATACAACATAAAACACTAATTAAGAATTTTCTTAATTTTAAAAATATATATAATAGGGTTTTCAGAAATATTAAAGTAAAAATAGATTTCGGTGAAAAAGAGACACCTTATTAAAAATGGTCCATGAATAAAAGATCAAAGTTTACTGCGTATTTCATGACAGCGCATGCGTCATGGTCACATGGAAACAGAATGTTCTAGCTGGAATATTTTCATCAGTGATGGGCGAAAATAGTACGTTGACTGGATATATATATATATTTATCTTGAACTAATAAGTTATTGTATTGGGCCTAAGCATCCTTAGTTTCTTATAGAGAGCTTTGGTATTTGTGATGATTTATCTATTATAAAGAAATCAAACTCATTGGAAAATTTACGAGATTTTTGATACTCACTCAGTTAAACTATATCTCAAAGTATGGAACAATAATTTTGTATTCAATAATAATGCTGAAACAAATAATACAGCTTGTATAATAATACACATCTTTCGTTTTAAAAACGTTGCAAAAAAAAACTATTTTTGTATATTTAATTGAGATATCAATATGATTTTTTCAGTCAGATACTTTCTAAAATAACGCAAAAAAAAATAATATTTATACGAGAATTCTCAAAAAAATTCAATAGTACAAAAGCCACAAACATAAATTATGCCCATCACTAATGCAGTAGCGATACGTCAATTTCAACTTCGCTGAGGAGTCGTACGTTTGTTTTTAATCGGTCCTTTGTGGGCCGTGATTTGAGATAATAATAATATATCAGTTAATCGTTGTTCACAAGTCAAAAAGGCATACACCTTCTACACCAGTGCGTGTAAAGGTTCCTCTTTGTCGTTATCTCTCATATTAAGTTCGAACTGTTCCATTAGAGGGCCTAGTCCTTATTGTGATATTTCAGTGATATCTTCCTTTTCCTTTTACAGTACAACAATCAATCAAGGTAAGTCATCACTAGCTTTCACTAATCATTATATTATAAGCGAAGGTCCTGACATGAGATTCAATATTATCGACCTTCAATTATATGACGCAGTTGTTTTGTATTTGTCGAAATTGAAAACACAATTCGAAAAACGAAACAGAGTAAAATAAATTTATGGTAGTTTTTCAATAGCTTATGTTATTGTTAGCAATAAGCCACGATACCCTTTATTGTAGACAATCTGTGGGTATGGCTTAAATAAACAATACCTACCTATAATACGAACAATCTTCATAGTAATTTACTAAATAACCAGTGATTTATTGTTGTTACGGATATGTTATGTATTGTAACGAAAATTAGTTATCTTTTGTACAATGTTAGGTATTATGGATGCTTGTTACAAACTTTATAACTTATCTGATTTATGACATTGAGACAAACACTTACAATATTGATTTACTTATGTAAAAAACAGATTTAATACAACATACTGATAACTGATGGATACATATATTATGCTATTTTTATTGTTTTCTGTATACTGTTATAAATCAAAAATTATAAAGTTATCAGCTGAAAATTTGTCAATAAAATTACTGTGTAGTCATTATTCAGTTTAATAATAATGTATTTAATAATGAAATTGTTGAATTAAACTCCATAAAAAAGTGTTATTTAAATGTCACCGAATGTGTTTGGTTCATCCCATGCATATATTTACTCGCTCAAACATGTTTCATTTTTTTTTTTGCATTTCTGCAAATCTCATACAAACCATGATTAATATACATAACCCATTTATTTGTTATTTCGTCCATAAGAAAGAAGCGTAGCCTAAAGGGAATAATAGTTTGGTATTCGCAATTCAATTTCCAAGAGCATCATTTTTTGCAACAATTTTTGGTATATACAAGATTTCAGGTAGAGAAGAGTAGCATGTTGTGTAGTATATTGACATCCAAAGCAAATTTAAGATAATTTGTCAAAAGAAACTGTCCGACACCACACTCTCTTTTTGTATTGATTTTTCTTCGTACTTTTAATGCAGCTGTATTTTTTTTATAAATGTAATAATTGTTGAAATTCTTGCTTCTATAAAATATTTTTTTAAAAAGTCATAATTGTAAGTAAATCTTTTTTTATAGCAGTCATTCATCTCGCCCACAAAAAGAGTATTATTTTCAATTTCTCCATTCATTTCGGTCAAGTAGCCTACCCATCTGGTACTTTATGAAATATATCTCTGCCAATAGCTGTATTGTATATAGTCTGAAATTAATAAAAACGCAGATGCAAACAACGTAAAATAATTATAAAAGAGGTATTCCCCCGGTATCAGAAATTCCATTTGAATTATCAATATTATTTCTTTACGCATAGTAAATAAGATGTTGACAGTATATAGATTAGGCCATAGGTCATTATGATTAATGTGAATTTAAGTCGTTGCAGAAAACTTTATTGTGACACGTCAGCACTGTCTGCATCATAACATATATTTATAATCATACAATGTTATTAATCATTGAAATAGTTAAATAATAACTCACTGTTAGACAAACTGAGAATTTATTGCTTTGGACTACTCAATAACACTCGGTGTTGTAGAGTTGACTATGTGCTCTACGCACTTCTTAATTCTTTTGCCCTCATCCTAATAATTCTATCTCATACTTCATGAGAAAAGACATTAACAATAATTGATCTTTAAGTAAATCATTAAAATATTAGAAAAATGTATTTCCACGTTTATTTATTATTATCAAGACACGTTTCGCCCATCATGATCATTTTCTACTGACAAATTCCATAAATTGAAAATGCTCATGATGAGCGAAACCGGTTCTGATTATATTAAATAAATATGGAATTAGTGTAAAAGCGTGTTAATTTTTTAAATATAATGCTTTCCAAGAAGTATTGACATTGAACACATTAAAAGTGATTAAAATATTCCATTATTAGAAAATACTCTTTTCCTCGAGTGTATTTTCATTTTTGAATGATCGTCTGAGTTTAAGAAATTTCAATTTGTAAGTATAAACGAAATTAACTACTCACAGTTAACCTGTTCTACACTATTATATGATCGAAAAATAAATTTGACACTTTCAATGCTTCATGAGATGCCTTGACATGTTCAGTGTTGAAAACTCGCCCAGCACATTTTCTACTACATGCACTGAATGCTAGTTATCTTCATAGAATTTACCCCTCGGTCAATTGGCAGTGAATTATTATTTCTCTTTTCCGTGGTAGTTCCCCAGTTATTATTATTTTATTTTACTACGGTTACTAATGAAATATGCACGCATGAATTTAATGAATATTACAACATGTAAATATTTAATATTATTCCAGAACATCCATTGTTTGCTATTTCAACACCCAAATTAAATGTAAATTAAATGCATTAATAACTGGCATTTTCAATTGAGGTTATTATTTGCAAACCTGGCTTGTTCCAAAATGATTGAAAAATGAAACTTGAATCTCATTTTGTAAAAAATGAACATTTTAAAAGTATTTTTAGTTTTAAATTACTTTGGAATAATATTTTGTATGTTATCAAGCCAGTTTTAAGACTGTTTTATAAAAACACTTTTAAAATGTATTTGTATTTACAAAATTACATTCATGGTTCATGTTTCACGAATTTAGGAACAAGCCGGGTTTGCAAATAATAGCTTTGATTATATTTTGAATTACTGCAAGACATATCAATTTAATGCACGGAAATAATATAATCTTATTTAAACCGCATACAAAAATATAATTACTTTACGCTTATCATAATAATAGCATTTTATGTAAATCAAACTGTAAGATAAAACATCGGCATCTGCGACATAATGTTTGTAATTCATTTTATAAAAATATACTACTTATTCTGTGCTTCTCTAAAAATATTAATCTTACTATTTCTATTATATAATTAATGTTTAGGCTTATAAAATGGTAGCATTAACTTGACATGGTAATGATGGTCATCGATGACAATTTGCTTAGAAAAGTTAGTTATGAATCATTCAAATATATTCAGTTCCATCTTACAAGAAATGTGTTGCCCTTATAAAAAGTGATACATACAATTTTGTCTTTGACTGTCTATTGTTTGTAATAATAAATCCAGACTAATAATTTACTAGATTACAAAACAGATTTCTTGATTGAGATAAATTATTATCACAAATAAAGGTGAAATGTTATTAAGAAATGTCGCTGGTTATGCGACATGTTAATGTATTTTATATCACAGGGAATTGAATGACAATGATAAATTAACAATATTGTGCTATAAGTAGTGTCCTATATCAATGATAAAAAATAACAGTCGCGTCATTTGTAGATAAATTGAAACAAAATGGGAGGAAATGAATTTACACTGTTGCCATTTACCATCTGCATAGAAACTAGTTGCACAATAATTACGCACAAGGAATCATTTTTATTTATTGTTACAATTTGTATAACTTTTATGTAATATTGCAGCTATGTTCACTGTTTTAAGTCGATGCGTTGCCAAAAACCAATGATTAAAAGAATTTTGTTTTATTCATTTTAAGTTTTTTTTTATGTCTGGTTAATTATGTCCATTCGCTATACATATAGGACTGATTGTTATGAAATAACTATGCTTTACAACGTCATGTAGAATAAACAGCCTCGCTGAAATTATTACATCAATTGAGCTGGTACTGTATTGCGCAAATAGCTATAAAACTATTTGCGCAATACAGTACGATGTGTCATTTTTTTAATATCTTTTATTGCTTATGGGTTAAAGCAATAAGTTTATAAATGTACTCATTCCAGAAAATACTTACTCTTTATTGTTGACTTTAGTCTAACTTGTAATATTTCATATTTTTCTTTTCAGTCTAAAGATGAAAGGATTCTTGGTATTTCTGGTGACATGTGTAGCGGCAGTTTGGTCGTCACAGGATGTCTGTTATGCTTCAAGTAACTCGGCATGTACGGGAGCTGTCGGTGGAGGTAAACATACATTAAATTTATCTCATTTGTGATGAAATATATTCTATTGAATGTTTTCTGATGACAGAACGTTTCAAAAATTAATCTATCCATTACTTGGTTTGTAAACCTTTCAAGTCTGTATGAAGTGCACAACATGTGCGTGAAAATCACCCCCGGGAACTGGTGCGTTCCTGTCTTGTTTAAGTCTATTTATAAAAGTAATAATCAAAAAATATCATTTAAATACAGACACTTATGAATACTTTTTGAATAAAATTTTGCTGTTGAACCTAAAATCTTAATTCTTTAAAGTAACTGATTTGTCTCTGGGACTGAAAATGTGTTTCATTCATGTATACGAGTCTGAAGGGTTTAATATCCAGAACATGTGTAGTGAATGATTGTTTCATTCTGTTGACTTAAGTCATATATAATAATATAATGATGACACGTTATAAATCTAATATTTTTGTCTTCTAATATATTTTCCTTCAAGATAGATTTTTTTACATATATTCATTGTCCTGATATTTTCAGAGGGAGGTGTTGATTGCAATGCTTTGTATGGCGGGTTCAAGGAGGTGTCTACTCTGCTGCAAGGATATGCGAACGTCAACCTGAAGCATTCGTATGAGTACCTTCTGTTCGCTACTTACTTCCAAAACTACGAGAAGACCCGTCCTGGTTTCCAAAAGGTGTTCAAGGAACTCAGTGACAAGCTTTGGGAAGACTCCGTCAACCTCATCAAGCACATCACCAAGAGGGGTGAGTTTGAACTTCACCTAAAAGTGAAATTATGCAATGTTTGTCTAAATTCACCATGAATTTATTCATACAGTTGTGAAGTGGAACATAGCATTATGCTTTAACAGGCTGACGAAAATCCATCTGGAAAAATCTTAAATATTTTCAAAGAGAGTGTAAACGTATACTTCTATACTTTGTATTAGTTAACAAAAAAGTAAAGAGGATTATTTTTGGTATCTTTTCTCATGGGACAAAAAAATAGAATTTTCCAAACACAATAAGGTAGATATAACCAGTAGGGTACGATACATTTAAGAAGAGTGTGTAAAATGAATTTGTTGATCGCTCGGCTTGGAGAATGTCAATTGTTAACTGCGTCAACTTTTTAAAAACCTGCACGATGCATTTAAAATTCAGAGGTCACGATCACATCATTTTTTAAAACAAAAACTTTCATTTATGTTTTTGCGGATAGCATACCTTGCGATATGTTTTTTTACTTGATTCATGAAAAGGGTCAATTAATTGGCATAGGAATCACAAATTTAAGCATTGTTGAATTAACTTTATTTTAAATCAAAGAAACTATAAATTTACGGTGAATTCATCAGACAAAGTGTCTGTCACTCAGTCTCTTGTAAATGTAGTTTATTTCAGTGTTGCTAAATAAATTATTAAAAATTGAGATTGGAACATCAAATATTTTATTATTCTGCAGGTGGCAAAATGAACTTTGGAGCCAAGATTAACAACAAGAGTCTGCAGTCTGAAAACCCAACCATCGAGTTGAGCGAAATTCAAGCCATGGCTTACGCTCTCGATACCCAGAAAGATCTGGCCAACACAGCCCACTACATCCATGAGCACGCCAGCAAGTCTTCCACCCATGAGCCCGAGGTGAGATTGTTAACAATGAACATTTTGGAACGTTAAGATAAAATAGTTAATGGTTTGTATTTTAGACCCGTAGACATGTTATATGCTAAGCATGGTAAATGTGTTGCGGATAACGATTTTCAAGATACTAGTCAGTCAATCGATAAAGTCACGGCAAATCTAGTGAAGTATTTTTAGGAATTAAAATCATGGGAAGTCTAAATATTTTTGCATTCATTGATTGTCTTTAGTATTATACAAAAATAGTTTTTATCCAGTAACATGAAGATTACGGATGTCGTTTTAATGCAGCCATTTTTATATGACATATTCTTGTTTCTTTGACCATAGCCTATTTTATAGCTCAATCATTATCAAAATTTAATGAACACACATAGTCCTTTTGGAGTGTGGGTAAATTTAAAAGTTCAAACCAATTATTGTTAAATTTATATAAAAATGATGTTTGGAAAATACACTATGTATAATAATTCTAGGTATATATATACTTTGGCAGCTTCTTATGTCTCACTTTTTGTCGGTCTGTAAAATGAATGTATTGTTGCTTGTATTTGAATTAAACTATATATTTCTTATATATCCATATGTCACGTAACTTATGTAGCCTCTTTTGTGTTCATTAGATTGCCCAATATTTGGAAGAGAACTTCATGGAGAAGCAGGCTGATGAGATCCGCAAGCTCTCTGGCTACACCAATGACATGAAGAACCTCTTCAAGGCGCAGACCGATATCTCTTTGGCTGTGTTCTTGTTCGACGAATACCTTGCCAAAGCATAAAGACATTGTCACAAACAAATTTGGTATCCCGGAGGCTATAAATAACTTAGAACAAATCTTCGCTATTTTCTACATAGCCCGTAACATATTTTTATTTTTGAGGTTTTGCTGACGACATCGTTTAAATAGTTGTCTTCTGGGTACTGAAAACTATGTTATATTATTAGGTATAGACCTGTGAATATTTTACTATAAGGTTTTTCTATGTTTTCCTCATAGGCTATACACATTATATTATTATTGTTCAATTAAAATGTATAATTTATGTTATATTTTATCCAAAAGGTCACTTTTTAGTTCAATAAACAACTTATGCTTTGATTGCCTTGATAAATAGCAATTATATATCAACGTGAAATAGTTCAACTTGAAAATCTTTATTAAATCTGTTTTTCTCTATTCTGTTGTTTTTTTTCTATAATTTTACAAGAAACTGCCTTTATTTTTTTAATTTAACATATCCTCCTTCACTCATCCATGAATCATGACAATTTGAGTTTTTTTTAAATCATGCCACTTCAAATGTGGGCTCATTCTACATCAGTTCCTCATCCTCCCCTCTTAACGTTTTGGCTGCCGTAGAAACAAATAGTCTACCTAGCATGCTGGCTATAATTTGCAATTATTAATTTAATTAGTTATTGACGAGATAACTCATCTCTGCTGTTTTGGGCACGTAAAATTTGACGAAATATCTCGTCTGTGGCAGCCGTCCAGTTAAAGATAAAGAAATAGGCTTAGGAAAGGACTAGTTTTTACGTAATTATTTTCTCTACACCTCAGGATTGGCTCCAGCGGGAATGAAGCAAATTATCACAGAAATTTACCCATTTGGCTAGACAAAAATCCATAAAAAAAAAACAATATTTGCGTTAATATCTTTTTAGAGATCCCTACTCATCACCTAAGAAAAAATGCATGGGAATGTATATAATATACCAGGTGGCACCATCTTATATATTACACACCTGGTGACAGTGCTGTGTCAACATCGCTTAACACTCAGCACGATCTCACTCACCACATCATACTCAAACAGTGTTATGCTGTGCATTTTCATTTCAGTGAGGACTATATACGTCATAATTTTAAACTATTGGATGGAAATGTATGATCACTCACTAAACGAAACCACCCACAGGGATAGGCACTGTGAACTGTTGTGAATATAAAACGGTGTATTGTTAGTGTGCTATGTACGCATCTGTTCCAGGGAACGTCTTATGAGCCACGTGCAGTACACGTCATACATGCACGAGGGTTAAGCATCAGAACTTTACATTGAAGAATGTTCACACTCTTTACAACTAGATTTTGCTGGACTTTCTTTTCATATTATTATAACGATTACGATTTACTCATAGATTGTATTGTCATAAGCAACAATTGAGTTGATGGTGCTAGTCCCAGACGTTTTGCAATGTCAACATGCTTCTTTCAACTCTTTGAATTGCTTTCACTCGCTCAGCTAATGTCTTAACATTGTTCATGCAAGTCATTTTAGTTGTGAATTAAACTACAGTAAATCCTCAGTTATCCGGATTGTTCAAAATTAACACAAATTTTACGAATCTGCTGCTGCTTACATGTTTACGGCAAAATTTCTTGGATACATGTTAACAGATCTGTGTGTAATCGACACATTCAAATGCTTCGACGATTGTTGCTAGTATACGAAAATAGTAAAGAAACCTTTATCAGCTTTTCCACAAGAAAATGAATATAAAAGACTGTTGCTAAATGAAAGCAGAGTTGGAACTCTAGATATGTCAATGAAAAAAATAATTACAAATATCCAGCAACGCAGTAGAAAGTGATAAAGGAGAAATTACGGGAAGAATGATACAATTGTAAATGTATGCGATGTGAACGATCCTGGATTGCAAATATTGAATGATGTGGGGAATATTGGTCCTACTAAGTCAGAAGCTTTTGTCTATTTACATCAGTGGTTCCTAAGTTTGGGAATCACTGGTTTACATGGTGCCATCAAGTGGTTCGGCAGTCAAGAAGAATGTAACTTAAGACAACTTATGTGCCTTGAAAGTATTCACGATTTGGCAGCTTAACCCTTTGCCCACCAAGCCTACCTGATTTAGGACTCGCATTGATGCGATATAAAATTACTTACGGATAGATATCGAACTAGTAATAGCAATATGACAGTCAACTAAAGTTATCTGTCTTATATTACTAAAAAAAAAATTTATTTTATTTTTGTTAAAATGTTAAACACCCTATTTATTTAGTGATTAAACATTGATATTTTTGTCTCTTGTAAAATATTTCTTGTTCTCGCGGCATTTTTTTAACCCAACCCTCAAATTTAAAACGTGACTCGAAAAGAAATCTGTATTTCATAAGCGTTGTGTGGAATGCAGAGATATTGCGCGCAGTCAGCCAATGAAAAATATCAATCTTTTAGTACTTTTTTAATCCTATAGTGCAGGGGATACCAACCCCGTGTCCGTGGGCGCCTTGGCACCTGCCAACTATTTTGAGATTTTAAAATTCGTCGGTGAGCTAAAAAAAAAAAAACTGGTTTCGAAGATATTTTGGGGAAAAAGTATAGGGAATTGAGGATTTCAAATTCATCAGTAGCTAAAAAAAAAACTAGTTTCAAAGATGTTTGGGGAAATCAGTAAATTCCTCGGTTTTGAAAAAGTGTGATGCTCGCCGCCCTGCCAATATTTCAGATTGCGCTCTAAGGTCCAAAAAGGTTGGTAGCCCCTGCTATATGTGCATATTGTTTTTAATTGGTAACAATTTATTTTTTTGACTTAGTTAACCTTTGCTTACCGCTGATATGTATTTACTACAATTCGACTCAAATAACGTGATTTTCGATATGAAATATAATAGATACGAGGTTCAGAATTTATGTATTCCTCCGTTATATAATTACGAATTACTTAAAAAAAATATTTTGTATAATTATTCATCTGGAGAGGAAGAAAAAAATATTTTGTCCACAAATCGGGGATAAACTCACCAATACATAAATGTTTTCCAGCACACCTCGTCTGTGTGCACGTGTATGCGCATATTGACGCATACATATTTTTGACTTCGTATGGTGCGAAAGGGACTATTTTCTATGTCGTATTGTTTACTTCGACCGTCTGGACTGACCCGTATACAGTGGCTCTCAAGCGATTGGTGATTATTTTTTTATATCGTTACTCTAAAGTAACAATGGAATAAGTTTACGAAAATATTAGTTTGGAAATAATTAAGGTTTGTGTCGTAATTTTTAAATAGCGAGTTATAGTTTTATTTAGTTTGTCTTACGATTTATGATAAAAGATAATAGTATTTTAATTGTATTCAATCTGTGTCTAGTTATTTTACTAATCTCGCTGATATAATCACATAATACTTATTAAGTATGCTATTCTTACATATTATGGACTTTGAAGCATCCTGAGTGGAAAAAAAATAATAGAAATCGCCGATTTTTTTTTATAAGAGAGCTCAGCTTAGAATTGGCTAACCCCAATATTACAAAAAGGAAAAATAGCGCGTTTAAATTTCACAAATTTAAACGCGCTATATTTCGCGCAATTTTGCTTTTATCCAACTAAAAAAAAGAGCACGTTGGTTTGCAATATTTGCAAAAAACCTGTATGTACGACACACAGAAAAAAAAATGATTACGTGTTCAGATTGTAAGAAAGTGAACGCACACTAGACATTTAAATTTATTCTATTACTTTTAAGGTGTTCACTGTAAATACTTGGTGGAATGGCATTATAATGAAAATATTAAAAGATTTTTAGTACTTTTTCCACTTAAATTTATTTGATCAGGACCGGTTTCGCTCCTCACGAGCATTATCAACTGATAAGGAAAATAAATTAAACAGTGCTATTTATACAAGTTAAATTGAAATAAAATAAAAAGGTGTAAGCAATTACTAACAATTAAAAGGATTCACAAATGACATTATAATTACACAAAATTAAAATGCCTAACACCTATAACATACAATTAAGAAATCATCAATAATAAACACCTTTTTATTTTATTTCAATTTAACTTGTATAAATAGCACTGTTTAAATTATTTTTCTTATCAGTTGATAATGGTCGTGAGGAGCGAAACCGATCCTGATAAAATAAATTTAAGTGAAAAAAGTACTAAAAATCTTTTATTATTTTTATTTAGTCTATTATTGTATTTTTTTATGTGTAATGCCAGTTGCAATATTTTTTACATTTTTGTCTTTGTATCTTCATTAGTTTTCTTCATGTTCAATTTTCAATTTCTTTTTATATTTTACATGCATTTTTGTAATGAAAATATATATTTGTGGTATTTACACGCATTGTCTTTTTATTCAACGAAAAATATTTGAAACCACTGGTCAACATTTGGCATGCGTGTACTTTTTGTAACCACGGCCGACCGATAATTCAGTAGCATATAAGACGTTCGATGCAGTGGTTCTGCCGGCTATTTGCGATGCTTTTTTTCTTGATTTCAGGCACTTTTCAGCGATAATATTACAAAAAAATGATAAATTTATACTTGAAATATCATCAATAAAATCAATATTCATTAATGCTCGAATTTTTCCGATTTTTAAATCACTTTTCAAATGTTGTACAAAATACATATCATAGGAGCTCAAGGGATTTTTTAGCATAGTGGGGAAAAGGTTAAAAAAAGGAATATATATATATACGATCTTCGTTGCCTTTGAAAAAAAACCTTTTCTTTATTTTCTTTTTTTTAATGAAAATATAAGTTTAAACCATACATATTGTATAAGGTTAACATAAAAACTACTTTTATGTATGGTTTAAAATCCTGAGTACTACGTTCACGTTTTGACTTGTTTTTTTGATTTTGCCGTGAAACTGATGAAAAAACTAATGAATTAATGCGAACTGAACTTTGTTTGTACAATACTATTCTTACAAGACATTAAAAGAGTTATTGGTGGGCCATTCACATGTCACTTGCAGTTGCGCAGGGAGCTACGACCAGCTGTCATAGCATACATTGCTCATACCTGCTAATTCTGTGCTGCTCTGCACTGAATCCCCTGTATCAGCATATGCCTAGCCTGAACATAGCTGCATTATTTCATTTAAGCAGGGCTGTGGAATCCCGTGAAAAAAAGACGACTCTGACTGCAGCTTTAAAATAATTAATGACTCCGACTCTGAGGAAATTTTTCAATAATTTAATTTTAACTTATATATATGTACACCATCAGATCATTTTTAGTCAGCCAAGCATGAAATGTTAACACTTTTGACTATTTTGTTTAAATACACATCATTAAATATATTTTTCAAAAAAAAATCGAGTCGCTCATTTTTCACGACTCCGACTCCGGCCAAAATACCGCGACTCCGACTCTGACTCCACAGCCCTGCATTTAAGTCATACCAACCATAAAACCAAATTCAAAAATCATGTTAATATTAACGACTCCCCGAGTGTCTAGATCAGAGGTGGGGAACCCGCGGCCTTTTGGTCACTCTGGTGCGGCCTTCTGGGCAATTCTGGAAAAACGAGATTTGGAGATATCTAGGGAAAAAGTATAGCAAATTGAGGATTTCAAAAAACGAGGTTTGAAGATATCTGGGGAAAAAGTATAGCGAATTGAGGATTTCAAATTTCTCGGTGTTTACTGCGGCCTTATGTGGAATCAGAAAAATGAATGCGGCATACTATCAATGATGATATCTAGAGATAAATTAACATTTCAGCTCTGTTGACAACCAGGTGTGATTTAATCGTTGATAATTAAAAGTGTATCTGTCAGGTCTGCTCTGACAACATCTTTGAGATCATAATAAGTTGTCGCATGATCAAACAAACGCACAATATTATTGACATGTACATTTCTAAGTAATTGATGAGTAAAAGTAGTTTCTGTTATCTTAGATATATCAATTGTATATCAGATTTCAAATATAAATGATTGTATCGGTTTGTAGCCTAGAGATAGATGGTGAAGATACTTAGGTGTCTTGTGTTACAAATTTTATTCTTCCTTAAGTATATTGAATACATACATAACCCCTAAGATGTATGTTACAAAAACATTTTTGTTTAGTTTTGGGCCAATCTGGGAAGAATCTATATATTAATAGTCGATTAGGTACGTTTGTATGTTTGTTTGTGTGGTCGCGATTTCTCCTTTTCGATGATGTCAAGAAAGATGGATATTGGATATGGCAGCGCAGCAGGACAGCTCAATTATGATTTTGATGAATATATTTATATGTATTTCAGTTCTTTAAGAGAATTGGGTGTATAACTAAAAAAATCCATTTAGAGAATTAATTACGTTTAGATTTTCTGGCTTATTCAATAAATAGGTTTATAATTTATTTTTCACACCAGTAAATTTTCTGACTACTTAAAAATGCAACAAAAATCCCCCACCGTTGAGGGCAACGAGCTTACAGCTAGTATTACTTATTATTTCAAATAGTTATATGTATATATTTTTTTCAATTTAATAATGCTTAGTTTAAAGAGTAAATCTTATTCATAATTATTTATAAATTATTTTCTGGAAGCAATTTGGGTCTAAATATATTTTGCTTTTGGTTGGTATTCTACTGATGTTGATTTCAAGAAAGGAATCAAACCGAAATGGAATTGCCTCTGTGAGTAAGGTTAAATAATGCAGTGTTTCAGATTTTTTGATAATTACAAACAAATTCAGAGATTTTATTTCTATATTTCGAAGTTAGGTATTTATATCAAAATACCAGATTTAACTTTGTATTCTTAATGTCAATGAAGAGTTTGTACAAGTATTGTATGTTCTAATATTATTTTTTTACATTTCTACCGAGTTAACTACTTAACTATTAAAGATTTATATAAGGCAATACAGAACAGTATTAATTACCAATTTCACATTTTTTAAAAGTCAGTTTACGCTGAGTAAAAACATCTGGCTTTGACCATCCAAACTTTTTTCAACTTGAGGACCTCTTTTATAATAGGCAATTAATCTGGGACTCTCCATCAAGTTTAAATAAAAAGACATTTTCAATATTTAAAAAAAGCCTATACAAGAATCGTCTTTTTTTTAATAAGAAGATAATTATTTATCTTATTTAACTGGTCTGAAAATTCAGGTAAAGAATTTATTTCAAACTTTATCATTAACAAAACGCATGAAGGTTATTTATCATTTGAAATTCTTCAATTTTATCGTTCAACTCGGATAATGATGGTGTGCTAAAAAATGAATCTTTAGTATCTTCTGAATTTTTTTAGATTCAATTTAATTTAGGTACAATTTTAACCTAGAAACGAACACCTTATGTAAAATCTTATACACAAGATCATATTTGTTGATAAAGAGTGCAGTGAGTGTGCTTTTGCATGGAGAGCAAGATGTAAATTCAATTTATGTCAACCTGACTGGTATCCATATAAGTCGAGAGCCAGATTTGGAAAGAAGACTGTTATATTGCTTAGAATGTCAATTGATGTTGACAGAAAAACTTACATAATGATTTTCAAATACTTTAAAATCACAACTCATATTTCGACAGGTTGATCATAACACAATTTTGTTGTACTTATTCCAAAATTTTAAATAACGGTTAGGACCAGTTTGTCAGGAAAAAAATCATTTTATTTTTATAAATACAATGCCTATATGCCAAGAATTGATAGTAAACACCCTGAATGAAAGTGATCCAAGACGTTTATTGAAAATGAATTTAGATCAAATATAATATTGTAGTTTACCTCTAAGCAGTTGGCAACCCACAGGTTAGGAGCCTGTGCAGTAGATGAATAAAAAGTAAACAAAATAACACATACCTAATGGTTTGTAGATGAATAAAAATTATAATATTTACTTTGTTACAAAAACTGAATGTTAAAAAAATAAATGAGTAAAATTCACCATTACTATCACTGACTGATGAGACTACAGAAGAGTCAGTAGTGTCCTCAGTAAGCGAGTCAGCAGCAGAAACATGAAAGGGTCATACAAACATGATTGAGCTTGCGGACATGCAGTCTCATTTATTGTGTGAACTGGATAGCTATATTGACTGACGCCTCACTCTCGAGAGGGATTACAAATGTTCGACAAAAAAGATCAATCAAGGTAAAAATTTTATTGGAACAAAAACATTTCAATGAAAGATCGATGTGAGAATAATCAACACAAATGTACTGGAGTGGAATATGGTAAGATATAATTACATGAAAACATCAGACACCAAAAACAATGAAATCCAATCAATGTAAGGAAACCTCCTGAAAAGGTATGAAACCTAGAGTGATAACAATCAGCCATGGCAACCAATTTTCTGATTTCAACAAAACTATCGCTTTTCTACACAATCTTATTGTAGATAATCAATATGTGAAAAATCCGAAAGATACTTATCAAACAGACATACCTCGATGCTATCTTTAAAAATAATGGAAAATTCACTTATCTTGTACTCACTTTGCACCATAATTCTACCAAAATCAAATTAAAATATTTACAAAAAGATAAAACAGTCATCTCCAATGAAAAGAATATGAAAATGTTCCTTATTGTAGTATGTTCAATATTGTTCAGACATGATGAGGACAACTAAGCTGGTCCATCCGGTGAAGGGCTTGCATCCGGAACCTTCGCCGTTCTTATCAGAGTACTGTTCCCAGAGGTAGCCAGTTTTTTGGTACTGCTTCATCACATTACCTGAATAAAATATCTCAAGTTTTTATACATTTTTTTTATACATTTAAAAATAAAAAATATTTGACATTAAAGCTAAAGCCAATGCCCCAAATATTTTGATGTTGATTTATTGTAAGTCACTCGAGATCAACTCGAGGAAAATTGACATCACAAACACTTAGGTCTCAAATTGAAATATCTAAATTTGACATTGACCTAACTGGGAATCTAACCCAGGCCCCCCTGGTCGGTATAGCAAGCCCTAACCAACTAGACCACAGCAGGCGATCAAAACAACACATGTCGTTCACCCGATGCAAAACAACCATAAGTGCTAAAATTATGATTTTCCATCCTGCGTTACTGTGAAACATCACTGTATCCGATTCCATAAATCTCTCAAAGAATGATGGAGGATGAACATCAAAGCTTATTTTTGGTAAGTTATCAAATTGGTTATCTTCCACAAAATAGACAGCGTTCTTGTTTCTGACATTGTGGTTGCACAACACCTCTTGCTGTTCGAAAGTCCACCGTGGCAGTTGGCAGCCGGCCGATGTCAGCGCACAGGATTAAAGAAAATATACCAATTGAAGTCGAATGGACACGGTCAGTACTTCATCTCCGTCTCTACTTCCTTTGATTATCGTACGCCAAATGTCATTTGCATCACCGATACCTTTATTGATGATGGTGTCTTTCATCCTTTTAGGGGAATGGTGGGTTCATAGTATTCACATAATTGTAATGTAAAAACAGAGCAAGTTTAAAAACAAGTTTTCTTTATTTCAACAAAAATATCTTTATAATTGAGATATTTGACCATAAACAAGTATGTTAGGTGATGCATAACTGCAAACACAATATTTCGAAACTACGAATTTGCAATTATGGTTGTCTTGCATTGGGTGGACGATGTGTTTGTTGTCTTGTATCGAAATTGGTCAAATCCATATTTATGTTTTGCCGGCTAAGTATACTGTATGAATCTTTGGTTTGACATCTATAAAACTAATTTATCAAAGTTAGAGAAACCCAATGAATGTTATTCTATACAAAATGCCGTCAAAATAGTTGAGTGGAAATTTGAAAGCTATTTATTGGACACTTTCAACAGTTTGAGGGTTAATTAATGGTGGTGAGGCTTCAATTGTTAGGAATACTGTGAAATTATAGAAAAAGATTACCTATAAGATTCTTTCGAAGTCTCTTGTAGATAGTATTGGCGGCCTCCTGATTAGGCCCAGGTTGGCTGCTATAATGGTGCAGAGAGGCTACAGCCAAGTAATTGATATTCATCCAAATTTGACCTCGCCAATATGGTGGATCGTGCTCAGTGTTGCGCTTCATGTACAACGGGGAAGACTTTGATAATGATCTGTAAGATAAAAAATTCGGTTTATATTGTATTATTTTGTAATCCATGTCCGCTCCAAATGTGGAGCATATGGCCTTCAAATAGAGGTAATTCAACACAACAAGTTTCTTAATAGCAGCTCGAGGTTACTGAATCAACCACTAGTGTCACCTGTAATGCCTACGAATGAGAACTAATACCACCACAAAAACAAAACAAAAACCAAAGACCAAGCACCCGCCTACGCCCAGGTAAACCCAGGACGCTACGCGGGAAAAGCAACATCAAAATACACCAGATGAAAGGAAATTGGAGCTCGGCTCGGCTTAGATATCAATCAAATCTTACGAGAACTGCTTTTTTCTCAGTTGCTCAACCTATCTTTTTTTTAAAGAGAATAGGGATAGAAATAATAGGGCTAGTGGTTAGCTAATTGCACTCGCTGTGGCCCATTATTTTTGGATTAGAAGGGTGGGAGGGAATTTTTAGACATCACAAACACACATGCCAAACGGAAGTCAATAAATCGTTTGAAAATAGTGCTGCTTGTACTGGGACGTAAGCCTGTGAAATCCGACACGCGGACCAATGATATATTTAACACATCTTAAATAAAATTTCATTTATCGTAAAACTTAATGATGAAAATTAAAATTTTATAGTATTTTTGCAGGAGTATAAAGAATGTACTTGGCGGAGCTAGCGGACGCTGGTATGACCTGGGAGGAAGTAAGGAGATTGGCAGGGAAAAGAGAGTATTCGAGGAACCATGAGGTGGCCATATCCTCTAAATAGGGAAGTGGATATGGTAAAAAAATCAATCGATAGATTTTTTGATAATAATTGTATTAATCAAATATTTTAGGTAAAATTCTAAATATCATGAATTCATAAATTTGAAAAGGTAAATCTACAATTTTTATTTATAAGCATCATAAAAAATGTACTGCGTTGATATACATTATCATGATTGTTTAAAATACTCTTTAAGTCTTTGCTTATGTATTTATGTGATGATTTTAAGTATTTTTCATTGAATCAACATGTTAAAATGATATGTTTCTTAATCACCTTAACCCGTATGGAGTCCACAACAGATCAGTTCTCGTCAGCTTCTGCAGCAGTTGCCCCAACCGAGGACAATCTGCAGGAAGCAGTTTTAATAACATCGGGAATAGACTAACATATCCAAAGGCGGAGTCTACTAGCCGCACTTCGGGGGCTCGCAGCGACACTCTGCTGGGTGATTGGGATGTCCCACCTCCTCGTCGTGAGGATCCTGATGGGGGTAATGGTCGGCGAAGCTCAACTGCGTCGGTGTGAAGACCTATCAAAATTAAATAACGAATACTTTACCATCATAGCCATTGAACTCAAGCAAATTTTAGGCCTGTATCACTGAACCCATTCAGTTATTTTGGATTAACAAAGATTTCTTTCTTCAAGTATTTGTTATGCTTTTACGTTATTTGATTTTAGTTTTGTTGTTTATTTGATATTTTACTATTCGCATGTACAATACCGTAACCTTTCTGAATTTGATGTATTCAATCAATCTTTATCCGAAAGTTGAAATTCTTCATTTGTTGTTTACTCATAACTATCAGTCTGTTATTTACCAACTTCTGCCATAACAATGATGATATAGTTGTTCAATGGATACTTATTGTGCTGCTTCTTCAACAAATAAATATCCAATATAAATAAATGTCAATTATCATATATCTCACCAAAGTCACTGAAGGTGCCGGTGTATGCACTCCAGTGCAAGTCTGTCAAGGTTTGCTGATTGGATAAGACGGCAGCCGCTTCAGAGTACTTTCTGACGGCGGGCGTTCTTCCGAGTGCTGCAGCCACAGAAGAAAGTGCCAATGCGCCGGCGTGCATCCAGCACCGTAAATCTATGTGGCGCTCCAGAGAACTTGGGTGAGAAGCCCTGAGAATAGTACAATTCAAGCATTGAAGCAGCTGTTACAAGCCTCAAGCAAGTATAGCGATTAAACCTCGACTCATAGAAGCTTTATGTATAAGATAGAAGAGATTTTCTAGACACGTAAGTGCATGCCACTATGTCTTGGACACGCTCTTGTGACACTTTTGGTTAAGAAAAAATACTGCAGAAAATCTTAATCTTTGAGATCCAAAATGATTAACAGGAAATAAGTAGCAAACTGACAATTTCCAATTAACAAATATGGGGAAAAACATGTCATTACCTAGGGTAATCATCAAGACCAGAAGTGAGCGTCTTGGGGTTTAACTCCCCGCTGGTTTGAGAGTCTCTGCCTCGCCATCTATACGAACCAGGTAGCTCACCAGCTTGTGTTGTGTTGAACCAGCTGTACCACGCCTAAACAACAAATGAAGTGAAATATGGACAGCGGTGGAAAGTTACCTTTGGAAAGAGGTAAGCGATAGAACATGACATTGATTACAGGAAGATAATCAAATAGATATTATTACTCTTTTCACCTTTTTTCATACTATCATCACATTTAGATATTTTTTAATTCTTTTGAAACAAATAATAAAAGTAATGTGATATCGTTGATAGATATCTATGCTCGAAGAAATAAAGATAATTGAACAAAAAATATGAGGCCACCAAAAGATAACAGACAACACTTGGCCGTAGAAGTACTCAATGGGTTTAATATACAAATATATTTTGGCTCTCATAACTTGGTTGATCATGAAAAATTGTATTAACAATCAATAACTACAAAACCAAAAAATTCTTACTCTTCAGTAGAAATTTTCTTTGAAACAAAATCTATTGGATTATAATAATACTATCAAAACAATTAGTTCTTTTATAATACCTGCAACCTAGGGAACATTCGATTAAGAATCTGATACTCTTGAGACAGGGTATCTAATTCGCGAGGCTGGTCGCCCAGGAGCTGTAGAAGTGTTAAAAAGAATGTGGGCGGGTTGGCGTTTGTGTTTCGCTGCGTCACAAACTCTTCGGGAACGCGAGCGAGCGCCTCAGATCCTTAAAAAAAGAATTATGTCCAGTATTTAACTAATGCATTACGTACAATAATAACAATCCGGACAACTTTTGACATGACTATGATAATACTAAGTCTATGTCAATATATAATTATAATAGCATCGTTTGGCATAATAGATTTACTAAAATTATTTTTGATGACATTCAATATTAAATCTATTTTATTGCGAATCTGGTTTGAGCTGAAGAAGGAATGAACGTTTTCTTAGGCAACATCATATTTTAACTCTTGTAGCATTAATTTAATAGTAGGTACATTAGGCAATGGTAATATTTAGTCACTCATTTTGGCAGACTATTTCTTGTATTACAGTAGTCACTAGTCACTTATCACGTGAAAGATAAAAGTTTCAAGGGGTGACTCACATCACCAACATGTATTAAAGCAGTAAGAAGTATTATAGTGCAACTATATTTATAACTGCCACATATATTTTTTAATTGTGTATCTCTGAGGTTATGACCATTTTTAGATTTTTTAAAATTCAAATTCTGTGTCTCATTATTTTGAATCATGACTAACTAGACTGAAACATTAAAACTTAAAACTTTTACTGAAACATTAAAACTTTTCCGTCCAGTATTGCAATCCCTATTTATAATTGAATAAATGCAATAAATCATATAAAATTTGCCACACACCAGAGTAAATGAAAGAGTCAAGACCTTGGTTTTGCTAATTAATTCACTGGTAAACATGACAATTGTAACCTGAAGAAAGTCATTAGAGTGTTATGATGATGTTATCTCAACTGTGATAACAACATCTAAAAAGAAACATAGAATTTCTAAGACTACCTACTTTTGTAAAGCTTTTTCGTATTCAGTCAATCAGTTGACCAAATAAAAGTAACACGGTTCGTTATTTAGGTGTGGGTTTCCTTACCTAGAATTTGTTCTCTGGGTATCCACCCCTCGGCGTTCATCAGGTCGAACCAATGCGCCATGATATCCAAAGCAATTGTTCGATCCCACCGGGCTACTAGCAAACCGTGAAAACCTTCGTCCCAAAGGAAGCCTCGAGGAAAATGAGATCTGAAAATTACAAAATTGAACATAAATGGTAAACATAATAAAATATGCACTGTGATGGCACTGTGAAAATTGCTTATTGTGATGGTGTTCTATCCAGGGACTTCCCGTGTGCATAGGCGAGTAGGCAGTTGCCTAGGGGCGACAAGTCCTAGAGAGCGGCAAATGATCAGAGATTTTTAAAATGACTTTGTCGATAATGTCTCAATGTCTTTGATAAAAAACAAAAATGCCGACAAAAAAAATTTTTTGAACGTTGGGAAAACAGTTAATAAATTTATCGCAAAAATCTTCTTTAAATATGACATTTACCGATCTCAGCACTATAGGCGGCAGCTAAGATAATTTCAAAAAAAATATTTAGAAAAATAGTAAAAGGGCTATTTTAAGCTTTGCCTAGGAACGTCACTGGTTCTATCATGTAAATTACCAACCTGGAGGGGACTGCAGTGTACAAAGGCGCTTTCCAATAAGGCACTGGCTCCGTGGTACGGCTGGACATTACCCGACTTGATCCGTAGAAATATCCTATTCCCCCGACTAAGTTGCTGAAAGCTGACTGGGCAAATCGAATCTCTGACGCATTGTAACTAAAAAGAAACAAATTAAGAATGAAGTGTAATGTTCAGTAGTTATGCAACTACCTTATCTAAGGGAAATTAATAAGAAGAAACATAATTTTAAGCGAAGCTTCTTAACCCTCAGGCATGGGTGCCTAACATAGATTTTGAATAACGGCAGATTCATATTCAATATTATTATATTAAAATGTTAAAAACTCCGACCATAGTACTGAATATTCTTTTTTCACCTTTTAAACCTTTTGGCTGCCGTAGAAAAAAAGTACCTACGTCTCTACCTAGCATGCCGGCTATAATTTGCAATTATTAATTTAATTAGTTATTGACGAGATAACTCGTCTCTGGCGTGTTAAGCACAAAAAATGTGATGAGATATCTCGTCTGTGGCAGCCATCCAGTTAAATATCACTTCGGTATAAAAGCATAAACACAAGCTTCATAAAAATAGTTCCTTTTTTATAATACGTGTCATGTTCCAAATTTTACTATCTTTCATGCTAAAAATATCTAAAAAATACAGTTTTTTTGGATTAAAAAGAATACAAAAAAAAGTATAAATATAAAGTTATAACTTCAATGTAATCTTTATAAGAAATCAAAATGGCGCATATTTTCATTCGGGCTTGAAGATTGCAGGGAAATAAATATTCACATATTTTTTGCAGTTATTTGTAACTTCGATTACCTCCTTGTACAATTTACAATTTAATAATTAAATTTTGATAAAAAATTTCGATGGCACCAATACGAGAAGGAGATATTTACTAAATAACTCACCCCTTATCAGATAAGGAAAATGTATCTTCAAATCGGGAATCAAACTGTTTTTCCTTGTATAACAATTCACGAGAGTAGGCATCACCACTGAGTTCTCCGTCTCGGTTTAAAACGCTGTTGGATTCATAGACTATGTCCAAAATGAAAGGTACTGTCACTGTCAACTGGGTAGCGATCAGGTTTGGTTCAGGCTATAAGTAAAAATGACAAAAAGCTGTTATTAGTAAACAAAGCACTGAACGTATTACTGTTTTTTGCAACAGTATATATCTATAAGCCAGTGCTTTCAGCTATAATAATAATGAAAAAAAAACAAAACGTCAAAAGCTTGGAGACTTGTCGACCAAGATTTGATGAACTCTCAAAACTTATTCAAAGCCAACGTTCACAGAAATGAGATCAAATATTGTTGATAGTGTATTTTCACCGTAAGTGTTATTTAATTTATATTATCTTGGGTCAGGAAACTAAAACTATTAACTTGGTTCACAGTTGAAAAATGCCGAACCACTTAGATGATATTACTGTCTATAATTGATATTTGTCTCTCTAGTTAATCTATAGCAGTGTTCCATAACCTTAAAGAAGCCATGTTTTGCTATAACTATGAAAAAACACGGATACATCAAGGTGAAGAAATGAACAAACCCTTATTACAAGAAGAGATTGATTGCACGATTACAATATGAAATGAAGCAATTCCCCACTCAGATCAGCAGAACACCCAAATGTTAAAAACATAAAAACGTCCCATTAGGAGAAGAAGCACTGATCTATAGTATTATGTATTTTTACTTACTCTTCCTTTGTCGGTGGGACCTTGTCCGAGAAGCTCACCGGCTAAAGCAATCCATTGCTTTCCAGACTTTGAGTCCCTTGATAACCTCAATGATGATACAACTGTTTCTCTTAAGAGATTGACACCCAGAGATACAGTACTAAGGTATGATTCGTGAAGTACTTTTCCTAAATATGCAAAAATAATCTATGTAATCTTTTTAAAATCTAAATGATGTTGAAAAGTAATAATAATTAATACTGAGTTAGAAATTATGTTCAGTTTACGAACCAGAGTACGGGATAAGCTTCATTGCAAAGTCTCCAAGTGATGGAGTGTATCCTCGCAGACCGGTCACCTCGCCAGGACTGGCTTGCGACGGTCTTAGCTCACTACCGGGTGCCCCTTCAGAGCTGGTGTACCATATTAATGAGACTGTTTCATTAGCGGATGTCTGCGGGTTGTAATCCGGAGATAACTGGAAAGAAAATTGCGTAATATAATAGTGTCAGAACATAAAAATTACAATGTTAGTGAGCTACATTTCTACGGCTTAGACTAAAACAAGGTTGAATATCGCTGTTCTAGATGTGCGTGTTACATTAAAAAATATCTAATAGAATACTGCAGACCAATGAGTGTAGTAGTCCCGTCTTACCTTATCAGGCTCAACAGTAACCCTGGCAGTCCATTCTCCACCATTCCTTCCACCGGGCTTTTTCACAAAGCTGGTGGTCAACTTGAGAGGACCATCATACAATTCCTGGGTGCCAAAGTTTACGCCATCATGCCTGGTCCAGCTGTATCGGCTTAATCCATCAGACTGTGAACACCAATGCCTAGGAAAACATGTTGGATAAGAACAATGAATTTTCTTTGCACTGCGGCCACAACAGTGGCAGTTTGTCAAGACATTCATTGAGCATAAAAAATATAACAATATGATAGTACTATTTTTTTGACTTAAAATTAATGGTAATTGAGGTTTTGTAACGAATATTACTAAAATTTGAATCATTGAAATTTTGTACATTTCCACATGTTTTGTGTTTTCGCCTTTCAGTATCTTCAGGCATTCAAGAATACAAATGAACTTGATAATTTCCAATACTTCCACTGCCAGTCTATATGTTCCACATTCGAAGTGTATGATATTTAAATAAGTATGTTTAGAATGCAAGTTTTTTATATTGAAATTTTACCATTACGGTAGAATGACAAATAATGAATCAATATTTACCTAATACCATCTCCTCCTGGCCTAAGTCGTGCAGGAGCATACCACATGAGACCCAAAAGTGGTGAATGCGGATCTCTACATCTAAGGCCAAAGTAATTTCCCGGCCTGTACGAGCCCCAAAAGCGGTCTGGATCATCCAAGCCTGATCGTTGAACAACCTAAGGATACATTAACAGTTAGTATACGCCTAGTATCATTGTGAGTGATATTCTATGGTTAATCTGAGATAAAAATTCATTTGACTAAGAAAGTAATAGAGATAAATAAATATTGTCAATATTTGCAGAACTAATTACATGACTGTTTTTAACCAATCATAATATTTAGCAATATAATCACTTTAAAATAAGGAATTTTTGTCATTGTTTTCAGCAGTGCTTTTTTTAAAAAATAAAAGGTCCCGGAACTCTAATCTTATCAAGCTTTCTT
Source organism: Himalopsyche anomala (assembly GCA_031772345.1). NCBI lineage: Eukaryota > Metazoa > Arthropoda > Insecta > Trichoptera > Rhyacophilidae > Himalopsyche > Himalopsyche anomala. Next base: position 11,653,372 of record CM062823.1, read on the forward strand.
TTCTAATTCATATCCGTTCTCAATGTAAAGGATATGGCTTTCTAATAAAGGTATTTCTACAGAGTTTTTTTTACGAGAACTGCTTGTTAGTCAGTTGCTCAACCTGTCTTTTTTAACGAGAGTAAGGATAGAAAGATAGGGCTGGTCCAGGTCTAGTGGTCTCTTAGTGATCGCTCTCGCTTTGCCATGTTAATTTTAGGATTTAAGAATGAGAAGGATAGATATCACAAATACCAACACATTTGAACAGAAATCGATCTTGTAGATCTAATCTTAGTTGTGATAATTATTTTTTTAACTTTTTTTAAGTTTTCAAAGGAAAACAAAAAAAGCGAATATTGATTTGAAACATTAAATATGTTGAGAAAAAAGGTACCGGAACGCCATTCCACCGCGTTACATGGGAAGAAAGCACTGGTTTTAAGAATATGACCTTTTTTTTTATTTTGCTAGCAAGGACTATTCAAGAGGTGGGAAATCTGCAGTCTTCTAAATCCTTAACCCTTTGTACGCCATCGTCTCACCCGTGAGTCGCATTCGTATTGAATACCTCGACGTTGGCGGCTAACTGCTTAATAGTGGGTTTTCCATCTCAATCCAAATTATTATAATTATTGTTTTCAATCGTTTACAAAATAGTGTACATGGACGTACAGTGGAACTCCACATTTTTATTCTTCACTCTTCTGTATATATCCATACTTTTTTTAGTCCCGACCAAACACCAGGTATAGTATTAAATATTTTTTCCAATTTTTTCCATATCTATTGTTTTTTAGATACTATGGTCCCTCAAAAGAAAGAAATCGATTAATCGATTGAAAAAATGCTGTTAGTACTGGGATTTGAACCCGTGAGGTCTAATATGGAAGCAAACGACGTTGACCACTGTACCAAGGACCTGGCAATAAGAGATAATTGCCTGCCTTTAAATTTGCATTAATAATAATTCCTGATGAATAGAATGTTTATTTTTTTCCAAATTAGTATGAACAAAATGCTCCAAATAAGTTAGAACAGAAAAACAATTTATATCCAAGAATCTCTTTGTGTACTTCCCTCATCTGTCAATTTTGTTACTTACTGCTTCTGACAATATAGTTTTTGAGACTTTCCTGCAATCATCATTTTTGGTTTAGAGACCTTAAAAATTACCTAAGTAATTGAAGTTTCTTGGATGTGATCTTGTAAATAGATTACGGATAAATGAACGAGACCTTTCAACATGAAAAGGTTCCTCACTGTGATTTTAAAATGGGAAAATATATACACTTTTATAACTACCTTATGCTCATCAAACGGAGTATTAACTCTGGTTTCCAGGTATCCCAGAAACCCAATATAAGCAGCTACACTGAAGCAAGCAAAACCAAGAGCTGGTTTCCAGTGGTTTAAAATACCAGACTTCTTCACAGTCTCTGCTTTATCACTTTCTGCCGAGCTACTGCTTGTGCCGTTATTGTTCTTACAAGAAGTATCGTTGTGACCGCCAGCGTTTTTTCTGATTCGCGCCATTGCAATTTGTTTTCGTTCATCAATGTTTATTTTATAAATACAACCATTTTTCAAAGAAATGTGGTGTTTTTTTTGTTGTTATATTACATTTATTCAAGTGCCATCTAAGATAATTAAACAACTAAGACACCGATGTTAATTTTAAAATAAGTTTACGTTATTCTTGAAATTTTGACAGTTCACCAAGTCGGCTTTTTTGGAAAGTGTATAGTTTTATTATCTTATAGTTCGGTTGAATAATTATTTCAGCTGATTTTCAATAAGTTGATGATTGTTTATGTGATTATTTATTAAAGTCAATAAGCTCCACCGTATAAAAAGTACACGTCTATAAGTTATACGTCACTAATAGATGACGTTTCATGTGTTCTTCGGATTTTAGTATTCGATATTTATATCTAAACAAGTTAAAGCTTGAATGAACGTAAATAAATTGATAGACATAGTGAGAGTGTCCCACAATCGATACAAAATAGGTTCACTTCCATTCATAAAATAATGAAAATATCAAATTATATTGTCATAGTGACGTTTGTGGTCCAGAGAAAATTACACCTGTTCCGTTATAAAATGTATCTATAACAGCTGTACTAAAATTGTATAATGGTACTTTATTGGAAAAAATATTTTTATTCACGATATTTGTCTAATAATAATAAAAAATGATTCTTCATTAAAATCCGTATATTCAAGTTTTTTCGAAGACATTTTATATACGTAGAGGTTAAATTACATTTTCTTGTGATTTATTGCAGGCAGTGCTTAAAAAGAGAACGACTTGAAATGACATTTCGTTACCAACTTAATTGTCTGTTCGTAAAACTAACTTCAGCATTACATTATCGAACATATTATTTAGTTCCATATTTTTAAAATTCAATTCATGAGTATTATTTACAAAAAGTACTTGCACTCAGCGGAATAGCTTTTTGTTTATCTCCTCTCTTTATGCACTCAAGAACAGACCTCAACCCATCATTGATAGCGAGCATGTTACACTACTATTCAATTAATTGAGGTATTTCGTATTTCGCAATTGTGGGGTTATAATGTAAAACATACTACTTCAAAAACTCGAACTTTTCAGTAGAATCATATACTAAAACGAATCACACAAACAAAATAGCATTTGCATAAAAATATGATTTCCAATTAGAAAACAACAGTGTCTTAGACATTTTATATTAAAACTAATAGGACGAGTCGATTCCTTAGGCTTGAATTACCCTATCTGCGTGCTTAACTCGATATTGCTCATTTTGGAAATAGTACGTTTTGCATTATAGCCTCACAATTGGGAAACATGTATTATCTTTTTAATTATTAATGTCTAAGCTGCCTTCTGTATTTAAGAAAAGTTGATGAAGTGTTAGTCAATTTTATTTTTAGTCCTAAGCGTTTAACATTCTTTAAGATTTCTTAATACATAGCTAAGAGAAAGTGTAATAAAACAAGAGTGTAGAAAAAATGTTGTGTTTAATTTTTCTTTCAAGAATACATCAGTGTCAATTACTAAATACACTCTTGGCTTTTTTCTCACGGCGTTTCTTGTCGATCTTCTTCTTGACCTTCTCTGTGCTTCTGAGTAATTGTTTGATACTCTCATCTAAAGAAGCTGGTTCACCATTTTCAGTGGTGACTGATTTTTTCTTCTTCTTGGAGACTGGGGTCTCAGGAACTTCATCGATAAGTTCTTCAGTTTTTGGTTTATTCTTCCGTTTTTTAGCTACCAACTGAGCAGGTTCATTCGCAGTTTTATCATTATCATCTTCAATCACCTTATGTTTTTTCTTTTTCTTCTTTTTATCCACATCGTCTCTGTAGGAAAAAAAAATGATTTTAATTTCAAACAAATTTTAGGAACTATATTTATCTTATTTGAACCTTAAACCTTTTTTCATATTCAAATAAAGCAAAATAAATATTAATTTAAAGGCACAAAGATGATAAGCAAACAGTACTGTTTACAATTTTTTGAAGTCTACTTGGAACAATACACTATTTTTTGTGACAAATATTAAAGATATTGCTTTTGAAATTTGAAAGGAAACATCAATCAAAAGTGACATCCAAGAAATAAAGAAGTTAAGTTACAAATAAATTAGTGTTTAATTATGCAGAAAATCAATAGCAACAATAGCCATAGGTAACTATGTTTTTAACCTTATAACTTCCATATTCTGGAACATATCTTCATATTCAGAGTCAGATCCCTCTTCTTTCAAGTCATCAATTGCTCCTTCTACAAGTTCTTCTTTCACTTCTACCTTTTCATCACATTCCACATCATTGGGTAACCTGTCAGAGGCTGTTCGTACCAAGAAACAAGTCACCTTCGAGGTCAGGTATTGCTGTAAAAAAAGATGTTAATAGTCAGTAACAAATTATGGGTAAGATAATTCTAATGTAATGTTATACTTTCAAAGCATTTATTTAATGGGAATATTTTACCTTATGGACCAGGTCTTTTGTTTCAGCATTATGTATTCTAAGATGTCTGTCCAGTGATGTCGATACAACCAGCCCATGGTCTTTCATACACAAGGCATCCGTTACAGACCCTGTATGCCCTTTGTATGACTTGTCTAGTTTACCTTTGCTTCTTAAATCTACAAGGTGTAGTATCCCACGGCCGGTTCCAACAAGCAAGTGCCTAAAAGTAATAAAAAAAACATTATCACAATTATTCTCTGTTATGAGATGGAAAACTATAGAAGACTATGTTCACTTCGCTGTCACAACCAAGCATTATAATGCTTGGTTACATTGCAATGTCTGTGTCCTGTGTTTCATGTAACTTATATTAGCACTTTCTGTAAATCATTATTGGTTTTGAAACATTGAATACTGTAATTTTTACCTATCTTTGTGTCCAAGAGATATGCAGCTGTTGGCCTGACCAGGAGATTCCACTGAGCAAACTGGTCTTCTCTGAGCTCTGGCATCATAAAGTCTAAAATCATAGAGCAAAATAAATAGAAGACGCAATTTTTTTTCAAGACATGTAATTGAAAGATTTTCAATTCTGTAGGAGTGGAAAAGTTTCTAAAACTTCTATCCTACATAGATGTTCAAGGGATAGAATCCACATTGTAAAACGACAATGGATAGAACGGATGTTTTCTAAAATTCTTTATTCAAAATACCCCCTGCCGGATTCTAAAAACGGGGCATTGTACCAAAAATACTTAGAATAAGACCATGATTCTACTTTGAATTTAAATAGTAAATAAAAGATGATATAGTTGGGTTTTACCTTCAATATTTTTTATAATAATAATTTTACATGCAAAAATTATGCTCTACATTGGAAACAAAAATGGTGACAAAAAAAATATTTTTCAAATGTAATCAATTTATTTTCAAACTATGATAAAAGAAAATTCATTACCTGACTACGCCGTAACGTGAGCACATAGCTATCACTTTTCCATCTCCGTCAGGCAGGAAGCATAGATCTGATATCCAAATTGGAACTCGAAGTTGTAACCAATCATGAGGAACATTCTTAGCCTCGAACACCGTCACACTCTTCTCCATATCCCATAGTTTCAAATCATGTTCTTTACCTCCAGTGGCAAGGAGTCCTGGATTGTAAATGCAATGTCTCATACGATCTAACGGCCCTCCAGTGTTTATCATGGATTCAGTGTTGTCAGATGATTTCCAGATCTTAACAATGCCTGTAAAAATGAGAAAAAGTCTTGTTTTAATATGTAGCTCGTTGCTCATATCTAATATCACCCCCCATATTTTTTATGGTTAACTGTTGGCTGCCCTAGAAAAAAGTATGTCTGAACCTAACAAGCCAGCTATAAGGTATTAATAAGATAACCCTTCTCTGGCGTGTTAAACACGCAAAATTTTACAAGATATCTCATAAAATTTTCAAATTTGAAAATTATAGCCGGCATACTAGGTACAGATGTACTTTTTATTATATGGCAGCCAAAAAGTTAAATGTTGTATTTCTGAACCAGGCAATCCATGGCAAACAAGAATGATTAAATCAAATATAAATTAGCAAAAAAATTAATTTAATTATGTTACTGAAGGTTAAGAATGTAATTTGAGTAAATAAGTAAACATTATTGTTTTCAGTTTAACCCAGTGACTGTGAATGTCACAGCATCCGTGAAGCGAAGTTCAACTGATGATAATGCAGGAAATCTTTTGCATACAGGACTTGATTTATTGAAATATAGCCTGATTTGTCCTGTTACTGCTACCTCTCTACCGATGTCAAAAAAATTAGGTCAAATGATTTTTCAAACCTTTTCAACCTATCGTGTTCACCGCTTTATTAACCAGTTTGAAAGATGGCGGGCACATCTTGCGACTGCACAGTTCCCACCTAATACCTAATCGCTATTCAAGAATGACTGTGCGCAGTATCATGTTTACGCTTCATCGCATAAATATTGAATAATTTCGCGATCTTTATTTTTACGTTTTCATGCGCCGTGCCGTGTATTTGCCATAATATAGTTGAGTTAGCGGCAATGCAATTTGAAGTAACAATATTACGCTGGGATAGTTACCAAGTGGAGTTTCAATTTGCCTGACAAAAACGGCCAATGTTTTAAAGTGACATCATGACATATGTGTACGCAATGTATTACTTAAAGTGATTTTATTGAAAATATGGTCTTTTTTTGTTTTTTTTGTTGTGTTGGCATGTTTATTATGCATTTAAGTTCAATATAAACCAAACCAATTATTTTTAAGTGTTCTATTTATTACAGTACAATGGAAGTAAAAAATTTGAAAGATGTTGTCGCGTTCTATGGGTTAAATCTAATGGAAACTATCAGAGAGCACACACAGCGGGATAAATGACATTAATAATAACTATAAGTATATCTTTCTTCGGGTTAATATTTTATAAAGATATCTATGTTTGATTTGATTGAAACACTATAAGTTAGATGATGTTTCCTCAAACAAGGCGAAAACGTAGAATCTAAGACACAATAAATCAACGATATATTGCATACTCAGTAAAATACAAGCATATCTAGATTTTCACAGTTATGAGATATCGCACTTTTACTGAATGTTCATTATTGAGGGACAAGGATTGTTGAAAATAAAGTAAAAATTTTGCAAAGTTTTTTAAGAATCTAGGATGAAATTGTCGATGAATATATATATATCATTGATATTAAAAAAAAAAATTCCATATACCGGATTCAACTGCTCCTATAGTTAAATCTTCATGCACGGCTATACTATGCAAAAGTCCTTCTCCAAAATCAATCTCCTTCTTGTCAATATACTCTTCAGTGAGTAGACTGTAATGTTGTAAAGTTCTATTTTGCCGCCCAATAACAATTTCGGTCTGTTCACGATTGCTCCACGATGTGCAAATTATTCCTTCTCCCTTTTGAATTGAATTCACATTGTGAAGTTGACGGCTAGTATGTTTCTGTTTTTTTTTTGATGAAGGATTGTATTTTACATCTGAAATAGAGAGAAAAATAAAATTTCTATGAATGAAGCGAGAATAATTAATTATAACAAGTTTTACAGAAAGGATTGTGGAGATTGGCATCAAATTTTCATTTTAAAAATATCTATATTTAGCTTAGTTTGTGAAGTTTTTCGCCGAAATAATCCATGACTAGCTTTAACACACTTTTACCATATTTGCATTCTACTGGGTGGGTGATAGAACCGATTATCATAAAATACTTCAATAGAGATAAATTGCTTGAATAACTGTTGTAGTTTATTGTAGGTTGCATTCTATTAGTATTTTACGGTATAATCGTTATTGATGAATATAAAATTGTAAAATGTTCTTACGTTTAAATGTTCCTAATCTGGATCCGACAAATATATCTAGATTTATTGATTCGCAAACCATTTTGACAACACTGAAAGACTGCTGTCAATCTCAACGTGAGGATAACATAACCTAAAAATTACTGTCACACATCGTTTTCAATGATTGCTATGAAGTTCGTCATTCTGTATTTTTGACATATGAGATATGGCGATCGATAAGAATTTTTACTACCAGTAATTTTTTCACAAGAAACATTCAGTTCAAATACAACAGTACTATTTTTATTACCAGATATTTATTTGATTTGCTTGTTTAATGTTTGAAAATTAAGCTTGATTTTAAAGCGATGCGAAATTTTGACTGAGTAAAAAATCATCTCCTTATGTGAACATATACAACATTTTATGAAATACAATTATTGTTTAAAATATCAAATAATTTTAAATATATAAAAACATGTATTTGCCATCAACCAAAAGCCTAATGAAATTTCATCTTAAATTACGTTGCATAATTGAACGGACATCAATCAAAATCGAAACACATCAATCAGGAGTTCAATGGACCTATCGCCATATTAGTGATGGCGGACTATATTTATAGACCGACAGGGAGTTGTTTTCAACGCTGATTTGACGCGAGAACTCTTCAAAACAAACATTAAAATGGACGAAACCAAAGTGATATATTATATAGATGACGAGGAGACGCCATATCTAGTGAAAATACCAATACCGCCGGAGAAAGTGACATTGATCGATTTCAAAAATATACTCAACCGCCCCAACCACAAGTTCTTTTTTAAGTCTATGGATGACGACTTTGGAGTTGTAAAAGAGGAAATTATAGACGAGCATGCTCATCTGCCCTGCTTCAATGGTCGTGTTGTTTCGTGGCTGGTCTCGGCCGATGGCTCCAACCCCTCGGACGGCGCCTCGCAATGTACGGACTCCGTTCCAGGAGGAAAAAACAAAGCTGGCTCTCATTCCACTGGTGGGCACCAAGGAGTACCGAGGGATGCTTTTACTGATACTGATAGCACAATGAGCTCCCGGCCTGGCCACAGGTAACGTAAAAAATACTTATCAAACGTTTGCAAGTTCAAATGTCACTTACGTAGTTAGGCAAAAAAGAAGGAAAAAAACAACCATCATCATAATGTTTTATTATCTGTGTCTTGGATCGTCTCAGTATTTTAGTTGTACAACGTGCCTGTGATTTGTTCGAATTGAACTAAAAAAATAAATATATATTCTTATCTTTGAAAATTACACAAAAAGGGAGGGCAAGTAATTTTTATTTATCATAATATATAAAATTTATTGACAGCAACTATGATTCATATTCTGGACCCACCAATTACTAATATGTCTAAAATGTATATCTACATAGGTATTTAATTGAGATTTGCTTGTTTATTATATCTTAAGTATATGTTTTTCCAATTATGTGTCTCCGAAAATTGATTCTCTTATATTTGAGGTGTCTAGAATCAAAACTATTTTTTTTACCTTCTTATGTTAAGTATGACAAGTGATTCTAAATACATCAATATAGCAAGTCCTCGTCTTACGTGATTAATTTGTTCCGAACGTTTGGAAATCAACACTTTTTTTAAGTAATATGTTTTAGTTTCAAAAGGTAGATAAAATATAAATGGACATACATACAAACAAAACAAAGTTATTATTTATTCATATAAATACCTACATACATATTGTACAAATGCATACAAACATTTATACAAATGTCATACTCTCTCTAGTTTGCGTTAACGGTTCGCCGTTTTGTACATCAATACGTTTTAAATGTATATATTAAAGTTATTACACCTGATCTATTGGTTGAATGATGGACAAATATCTTACACATCAACATAATATTTATTATTATTTTAACCCATTCGCAGCGGAACAAAACGCAGCTAAATAATAAAAATAAAAAAAAAATCGTGTAAGTAAAAAATTCATGTAATTCGAAATCGCTTAAATACTTTAAACAAAGATAAAATCACAATATTTTTGAATGAATAATAAGAGGTGGCACGAATTAACTAATCAGAGATTGATATTTTTCGTGGTGTAATAGCATATTTCGCATCTTATGAAAGTGATTATATATGACAAGCAAAAACAAACATGTATAATGATTTATAATAATGGAAAATAGTGCTTCTGAGATTTTTCAGGTTTTTTTTTTATCAAAACTCGATTTTTAAAGTATGTGAGTTAATATTCTAGGCTACTTATTTATCGCTGCACATGATTGTACATAGCTCATTTTTGAAACTGTGCTCTTTCCTTATTTGAAATCATCATTCCCTTCTACAGTTATACTGTCCAATTCTCTTTATATAGACAAAGTAAATAAACGTTCCTATAATTCAAACATGCTTTTGCCTTTTGTATTTTCTTATTATGTCATGATTATACGCATTGGAAATTTAATTATTTGTACACATCCAAATCAGTTGACATGTTTGCATATGTTTTTGATCTGGAATAATTATATAGTTTGACCATGAATATAATTGAATCAAAAGATTCATTAAGAATAAAACAACATCATTTGAAATACTCTTCAAGACATAATTGTATGTTTATTTATCAGATGCAAAGACGAAATTTTAAACTGGTTTTTTTTGTGTAGTTGAAATTTATAATTTCTGTATTTTTCCTTGGTAAAAAAAAATACAGTATAACGTTTCTCAAAAATAATCAACAAATATTTGGCATTACACTTAGTGCTAATGCGCCAAATGTTTTGAAATTGAAAGATTATACAAGATAAACTTAATGATTATATGTTATCTTCTTTGACCATATTTAATGCCTATGTGGAGTATATGGCCACTACCTGGCACCTCCATGTTTCTCTGTCTCCTGCCAATTACTGGTGATGCCAGTATCCTTCAGATACACCAAATAAATCCTATGGATAGTACCCAACCTTCGTCCGGAAAGCCGGAATCCCGCCAGTTGGATGAATAGGCAGGTAGGATTAAGGCTTTCCGGAGACATACGCAGTATGTATAATTAGTAGGTCACTCAAAATCAACCCCAGGAGAATTAAAATCACAAGTAACCACTTCTTGGATCTCAAATTAAAGTTGAAAACAATCTAAATTTGGCATTGACCTTACCGGGAATTGAACACAGACCCGCTTGATCGGTAGAGCCAAGCACTTACCAACTAGACCTTGGCTGGCGACGTTTAGTTAATTGGTTTGATTTTACATTTTATTTTTAAATATATTTCTTTGGGTAACATTAAGTTGTTGAATGTTCCATTGCCAACTTTGTGGTTGCTTGTTTGCTGACTTGATATGTGTCGATCAAATATATTTTATCCAATTGTATGTAATTATTTCTAAATTCCTTTAAGACTCCATAACGTTGTACTTACCACTGTTATATCATGTTATGTGCTTCAAATTTCACTTTCAAAACACTTTTTTAACATAAATCAGGACCGGTTTTGCTCATCCATCCATTAATATCCACAAAATATTTATTTATACCATATTTTTTCTATTCTCCACAGATCATCATGTGACAAATATAAATACCGTGGCTTACGGATAAATGGCCACTCAAAGTACAGCGGCGGCGGTAACAACAGAGCAATGGAATACGAGACTGCGTCCGTGCTCAGCTCTGATTTGGACTCCACCAGTCTCTTTGACAGTCAGTCAGAGATCACAACATCCACAGGAAGACATACCAATGCCTCAGTTGACAGAGCGTTGACTGAATGCAGTAGTGTTTCACATCTCCAAGTCTCCAATAGGTTAGCGAATCAATAACTACATTTTTGTGACACACATCTATTTGCGAACTTGTCGAGATTGAAGATCACTATCTTTCAATAATGCATTTACCAGTATTCACGTAAATTCAAAATCTATTTGAAACATCATACGAGACATCTAAATGTAATAATTGTGGGGCTATAATGCAAAAGGTACCATTTCCAAAATGGGCGATATTGAGTTAGGTATGCTGATAGGGTAATTCAAGTCTAAAGAATCGACTGGTCCTATTAGTTGTAATATAAAATGTCTAAAACACTGTCGTTTTCAAATTTTAAATCATATTTTTGTGCAAATGCTATTTTTTTTTTGTTATTCGTTATAGTAAGGGTCGGCAAACTTTTGTTGTAAAAGTGCCAAATATTTTTCGTGATGTTAGTGTGGGCCGCATTTGGGTCATATGTCATTACACTGTAATGACATGTATAGACAAATATTTTAATCTAGAAAACCTTGCGCTCCGCACCACGACGCCTTGCGGGCCGCAGGTTGCCAACCCCTGCGTTACAGTATTTGACTACTGAAAAAAATCGATATTTGGAAATAGCATGTTTTGCATTAAAAACCCACAATTGATGTCAGAAATTCTACTTTTTGTTAAAATCAAATAAAAAATACATATATATATATATCGACTGTGGAAAGGAAAAAGGACGTAACCCACCCCAAAAAACGTGTTTTGATGATTTTGGCCATATGCAAATTGAAGTGCACGGAAACTTCTAAACTGGTGTTTAATTGACATAGTCTTATATTAACAGCTTAACGACTGCGGACACGTATTTGAGTCTTTGAAAAACAAAGGTTGCTGGCCGGTGACTCATATATGCATATAGGCGAAGTATCTGGAAGCTAAAAAAATTAAATTTCGTAAATATATCTCAATTTGCTTAGAAATTATAGTGAATTTAGTAAAATTACAATTTTTGCGAATTTTTCGCAAAATTTTATTTCACCAGGTGAAATTTTTAAAAAAAAGTGCAGTCGTTAAGCTTTTAATTAAAGAAATTGTCTAGAAAAACCTTTATTTCAGTCTTTTTTCTCAGCTTAAATTTTTTACAAGGTCATCTTTTTCAAACTTAAAAGCTAAATTTAGTCCGTTTTCCTTTACACAGTCGATATACCATTAACATCAGTAGCAACAGTAGGACAATTGACAAAAAATGGTATAAGCTATGAATGCCATTATAGGTAATATAAATACAGTGGCGTAGCTAGAAATTTGAGGCCTTTATGCAACTGCCATGCAAGGCCCCTCCGTGCATTTTTTTTCAGATGGTAGATAAGTTCCACAAAAAACCACATAATTTAAGATTTGTTCATTGTGTTTTAAAAACCATGTTATTTGAAAAAATAACAATATTGGGGTAAAGAAAATAGTATTACACAAAATATTATAATAGTTAGGTATAAATAATACTATTCATCCCATATATGGGACTGGATATAAATCAGTTTCATCGCTAGTGTCTTGACACATAATGTGTTGAAATCTAATGAAACCTTTTGTTTGTTATAGCTGTCTTGTGTTGTTGAATTTCTTGTTTTTAGGAAATTGATATACTAATACTAAATACTGATTACAGAAAACGACCACAGCGGCGCCGAAAGCTCCGGCCCCAAGTGATGTCCAGAACCAGTTCCTACAGCAGTATTTCAGACTCGACGATGTCGCTCAACATCATTACTGTATCGCTAAACATGGACACAGTTAACTTTTTAGGCATTTCAATTGTGGGGCAGTCCAATAAAGGCGGGGATGGCGGCATTTATGTTGGCAGTATCATGAAAGGCGGTGCTGTAGCGCTTGACGGAAGAATAGAACCCGGCGATATGATTTTGCAGGTAAAAGATTTGATATTAATAATGGCATTGTTAGATATACTAATTTGACGACCATTGACTAGCAATGTCTCGTTTGTTGCGGGAACTTTGTATTATTGTTACTCTCTGGAGAAAATTAGTTCAATACTAGTTATTTCAGACAATTTTCAGAATCACTGCCATCTGTTGGATCGTTTCGTCTTGGTTGTGATAACGTGACACTCATTTGACAAAGTGTATACGTATTAACACACTATGTACTCTTAATGCAAGACATTACTCATTTATCGAGTTTGAATTTACTTGTTTTCGCAAATCATCCACAGACAAAGTTTCTTGTAATCATGGTCAGACTGTATAATTTTGAAGATATTCTATTTGAAATTCATATGTTCCACTAAGATAGTTATCAATTATATCTCTGTTGAGCATAATTGGTGCTACTTTAAATAACTTGAGTGATTTAAATTTTTTCAGGTTAATGATGTAAATTTTGAAAACATGAGCAACGACGAGGCGGTTCGAGTCTTGAGAGAAGTAGTCCAGAAACCGGGGCCTATTAAACTCGTTGTGGCGAAGTGTTGGGACCCTAATCCTAAAGGCTATTTCACAATACCCCGCACTGAACCAGTCAGACCAATCGATCCCGGTGAGTTACCAAATATTATTTGTATTACTGTGTCAATTTGCAACCTGTCAAAAGTCTTCTGTTTGCCTCTAACAGTTTTGTCAGATATGACAGTATCATTGGGATATTTAATGGTCACATCCTCAGACCGGAAGCAACACCTCGGTTTGGCTAAATCGGCCTCCGAAGTATATATGTCAGGTTGTAAAAGTATTTGGTTCACATTGTTTTAGAAATAAATGTGATGAGTAACCTGACAAGGACAGACCATTGATAAAGTGGACAAAATTTACTGCTTTTTATTGCATAATGACATTGAGCTAAAATATTGTATCTCAATAAATAAACCATAATACAAAGAAAACTGAATTTAAAAGTTTGTTAATTAGATTTTCTAATATAAAAATGAGTGCTTATTTTTATTAATTATTATTAAATATTTGATTTATTTAACTTTGATAGTCAATAAAAAAATGGTTTTAAATAATTGGAAGTTTGTGAACTGGACTGAAAATTTTCATTTAGTATAAAGATAAATATATTGTTCAAGAAATAAAATATCTGTATTCATAAAAATATTGCATGGAGGATTTACAATACTATATTTTAACATTTACTGTCTGCTCAAGAATGTTTCACACACCTAGCTAGCCATGAACGGCTACTTATGTAATTTGTTTGTTTTTTTAGGTGCTTGGGTAGCACACACAGCTGCACTCCGAGACTCCGTTTTCCCTCCTCCTCCACCCTCAGTGCTTGCCCCCTCTTCCGTCTCCATGATGGCTCCCTCTGGCACAATGATTGATCAACCTCCGCAGCTCAATATCAACATGGATATAGCACTCATCGTTAGAGCCATGTTACGGCAAGACTCTGGTAAGCATAATTAGTGCATTTTTCCGTTTCAGGAATTTAAGCGGCTTGATTTTAGAAATGTAGTACGACAAATCCATTTTCAATCATTTTTATAAAATTTATCTTCATACCTATCGACAAGTAACATTTAGTTTATTAAATGGTATTTACTGGAGCTAAAATTGTTAAGTTTGACATGAATCGAAACGTTCGGGCACTTGGTGACCAAATATTTTTAGGACATGAGAATAGACATTCACGAGGGTCAATTTGAAAACAATATTGTATTTTGGTCCTGAGATTTTACTTAACATTGAAGACAAAAGAAGGTTAACAAGTATGGCAAATCATTTTGTGTAAATCTTTTATATTACAGTACATCTTTTTCAATACAGTAATTCCTAATAAAAAATAAAGAACTGAACTGGCTTCGCTCACCGTCGGAACTATTAACCCTCCAAGGACGAGCGTGACCATATGGTCACAGTAAACACCGTTGTCTATTGATCCCACTATTCATCCTTTTTCTACCTGAATATCGTTGCTTTCACTCATATTTGGTTAAGAAGGGTACAGACTTGAGTTAGTCATCAGCCGCGGGGACAGAAACGGCCACCAAAAGCACATGCCATTTTTTTTTAATAGACTTTTTGAAGCGGTTAGTTATTTTTTTATCAAAATATCAAATTATTTACAGTTCTTTTGCTAATATATTTGTATTGAAATTATGTTGATCTAAAGAGGTCAAATTGTAAATATTTTTAAAAAATTCACGTTTAGCTATATTTCAACCCGAATTTTTGCGTGCCCATACGGTCAGGCTCGTCCTTACTACTGTCTGTACACAATATTACACGGTAATAAAAGGATGAGCATGACCATATACTGTGTGACCGCTATACCAGTGCGTGCGGGACCGTGGCGCTGCATGCATTTCCGGTATAACAGTCGCAAAAAAAAGATTGCCAGAATTTGAAAATCTTTATTCCCTAATAATACTCAAAAAAATATATACGTTTTTAATATAAATAGTAAATGAGTTTCAATATGTACTATGGTTTGCCTTGATAATTTATATCGGTTTTTAAAACCATTAAAAGACTTGGACAAAGCGTCGGTATTTCTTTTCTTAGTTTGTAAAAAGATTGAACTCTGCCTGATGGCAAAATCAAAATCGTCTATTATGCTAGTTTTTTTTCATAGCCTATGTTTTGTGAGTGATTTTATAAGCTTGTCTCCTGTATTGACCATCTTTTTTATATTTTAAATTGTTCTTACACTCACATCTATAATTAACAAAAATGGAATAGCAAAAGAGAGCTGTTTTGGAAAAGGCCATTAGGATTCGTTCATATTTTAAAATAAGCCATTTATATATTGCTAAAAATATTTAATATACAAAGTGTGTATAAAAAAAACTTATTTTATTATTTATTGTTTAAAAAAAACAAATAATACTTTGACTCGCAATTAAATCAAAGTTTATAAATTTCCCAATTGGGGATTTTTTTTAGAAGTTGGTAATACAGTGATTTCATAGCTGTCATTTTTGCAATTCGTTCATTTGCATTTTCCAGTGGAATTAATGGTGATCCGTTTAACTTTTATTCTTTAAAAAACTTAGTTACATTGGCAATGATATTTTTAGCTTGAGAGCGCCAAGGTTTAGGCATGATTGAAGCGATAATCAGTATGATGACGGCACGACTTTTCAATACAGACTAAACTCGTGGACTAAGTGAGGTAAGTAGAATGCGCTTTGCGGAGGGGGGTTGCATATTTAGTTTCAACGGTCATCGCATTTCCGTGCGCAAACTTATAGAAGTCAGAGTCTAGTCATGCAGGGTTTTTATACAATGACTCGTTGTTTTTTTTTTTCTAATTTTTGTTAGGAATAAAAGTTATCCGTGAGTTCAATATGGCTTAAAAAAAATTAGAAGAAAAAGTGTTTTTTTTTTTTTTAAATATAATGCCGGTTCACCAAGAACAAACTAGACAGTGAACACCAGTAATTCTTTTTATAACCTCAAAACATTCTTTTCTGTTGCGTGCATTTCTCATTTAATTACACTATAATGCGCATGAAATAAACCTTAGAAATTTAATATGTAATTGAGACATTGTTTTTATAGGTCTTGAAATCCGTGACCGTATGTGGCTCAAAATCACCATCCCGAACGCTTTCATCGGAGCTGATGTTGTGGAGTGGGTACTCGCCAGAGTGGCGGGGCTCGCCGACAGAAGGGACGCTAGAAAATATGCATCGCACATGCTTAAGGTTAGTTTGGAAAGGGTCAACTATCAACACCTATAATATATTTTGTAAATTTATTTACAATTGTTATTGTACCCATTCATTTTTTTTTTCAAAATTTGATTCATAGCAAGAATATCTAAATGAATTTTATTATTGGTTATTATTGTCGACCTCTGTCGTCTAGAATTGTACCCTAGCGATCAGATTAGACTGGCTTCAAGTTCTAGCATGGTCTATATCAAAATTAAGATTTTTTCCATCTAATATTTGAGATGTAAGGTATGGTATCGGACGCTTTGGCTTCTATTAGCTGTAATGTGAAATATCTCTTTATTCTATTTCACATTTTTAAAATTTTACCAATTTTTATTGTAACAGCAATGAGTAAATGAATTGCTATATCATTGAAAGTTTCTTTAGGTTGAATAATTAACCAAATGAGTTTTACTAAATTTGATGTATTCTCTGTTGAACTGGTCTTTAGCTGAGTGGTCATCGTTGTTGGTTTCAGTTGCCGTGCTTACATGTTCGAATCTCAGTAGAGGCAGTTACATAAATTGATTTTTCAATCGATAACAGATTTGTTTTTGATGGCATGAATGTATGCAATGTCAAACATGCTAAAATTAAATAATGTATATCCGTGATGAATCTCTTATAATGTTTCAAATTGTCAATTTCGGTGTATTTTTCAGGCTGGTTTCATCAGACACACAGTGAACAAAATAACATTCTCAGAGCAGTGTTATTATGTGGCGGGTGACGGTCTCTGTTCAGGTCTTGCCGGCCTCCGCCTCGGAGCCAGGAGTCCTTCTGCCGACAGTGATACAGTAGCTCCCCTTCCTAACCCTAGGTAATTTTGTTTGTAATAATGTAAAAACGCACAGTTTCACGCCCAAAAATTTTAGGAATCAATAAGGCAAGGCAAGTGATAACAGCATAATATAATACAATATTGTTAACCTCTACGGTGATATCATATGACAAAAATGAACCAAAGAAACGTTTGAAAGACCAACCAAAACAACCAAGTATAATTACTCTATGAAAACAAAAATCAATATAGCCGCAGTTAATACATTTTTGTCATGCCAACCTTCAGAGGCTAATACAGCAATATTTCAGACCGTTCAAAATAAGTGTCTGGATCATTATGCAAATGAAAATTGCCATACTGGTATATATTTCAAATTAAACGCATAAAACATTATAGTAATTAAATATTTTAAAATACGTCATAATATGATATGCGCATTGATTTTTAGCTTAATGGGTCCACCGAGTTATATGCCATACAGCGGTTCGTACAACCCTCACGGATACCAGCCGATGCCCTTCAAATATACCGCATGTCCTGCCAGTGAACACACAACTATTTACGGGTAAGTACAACTCATTTCCATCATTTTCTTTCAGTTTTGAGATATCTTTTGTACAGATATATAAAAAATAAAATTCAACGGAATAAATTTAGAAACATATCTATTCACAGCTATAAATGTGAAATCTTTAAATGGTACACAAATGAACACTCATTCAATAAATTATATTTACTTAAAGAGAACATTAAAAATGATTTTATACTATTAATTGGTTAAATATTTTGTATGCTTGTTGTGCAGATATAACCGGGAAGAAAGTGTCCTGTCGGGAAGCGGAGGATCGAGTGGATCAGATCACCTTACTGCCAAAGAGCATATTGGTAAGATAATTCAATCGTAATATTATGTATGTCATCTGATATTTTTTCCTGAATGATTATGTTTGAAGATTATGTTTGAAGACAGTCTTCCGAAAGCAGTGTTCAACTCACGACCCAAAATGGATAGTAAAGCGGTTAAAAAAGTCCTCAATATTTTCTTATATTTTCATCATCGTTTCATTTGATCTCACTAAACACTTCTTTCTTGTTTATAAGTAAACAAATGTTTTCAACCTATTTTCTGAGTCAAAAATGATGGATTTATGACTGACTTGTTAGTCAAGTTTGCTATTTTATATTTAATAAGGATTGTAATATTTTTTCAAGTAACCAAATATATTGATTGACACCAATAATATGTTTCAAGTAATAAAATACATTAAAATTCCTGCAGTTCCATTTATATTTTCAAACAAGCGCTCTTAAAACGACTGCAATGAGAGGTTCGAATCTCCACGCTGTGCTTATGAGTTTTACAGCCGTCATCCACGCGGAAAAATTAGCGCATACCCCTTGACAACTTTCCTTAATTCATGGTAATCATAAATAATTTTTCTCTCTAGGTAACCAAGACGTGAAGTCAAATTCCAGCGGCTCCCAAGGCGAAGCCGGTCAACCGCCGCTTCCGCCAATGATGGCTGCTGCGACCGCGGGTAACAACGGTAACAATAACGGCACTGGCTCCAGCTCCGGCGGGAGGAGAAGTCGAAGCTCCGGCTCTGACAGAGCCACCGCTCCTGATCATTCTAGGCCCGTCATATTCCTTTGAATGCATCACTGTCAATTTAAGACTTTTTTCATAATCGCATATTTGTTCCGTGTAATGGAATATGTAATTCCTTTAGGGTTGATAGCTTTTAGTGTTGCCCGATGGCTGATGACGATCTGATCTGACGAAGACTGTTTTGTTGACTGCAATGTTTTGCATTTTGTTTTCTGTTTTATATTCAAAATCAGTTATGGTCACACGGAATATAGAAGCAAGATAGAATTACTTAGTACACAATTATATTGCCAACGTTTGTCATTTGCAACAATCATATCACGCATTAATTCATTGCAGTTTGGTTCTGTTGTCAGGTTCAATGCGTTCTTCAAATTCAAAATTTATTTTAGTATATTACCATATTTCATTCTGAAGATGGCAATTCTTCTTTTTTTAAAGCAACATTTTCCATGCATCCCGTTAAATTGGCAAATATTTTTGTCAATCATGAGAGTCCCTAGGTGAATGGAATAATAAGTAAAAATATTATTCTATGAAACTCCTTTCTCAAACCAAAGTTTTTGAAAAATTTTTACATTCTTAAAAATTGTATATTACTTTGAAATGGTTGAAAGCATCCGAACTTTACTGGTCTTCCGAGATACTGCACGGACGCAATGTGCTGAACCAAAAAACTGACATGCTTACCAATGCTAATACATTTTTTGTAGTACAATATATAATAGTTTGGTGGTGTTGTGTGCATGGGGAAAATGTTTGTATGAACATGCGATGCATGTTATCAGCACGAAATGGGTACAACATCAAATTTTTACAACGAAAGTCCTGCATAACACTAAGTGCTTTTTTTATTTTTTTTTACTGTTGAGTTATATATTCTTTGTCATAATTTTATTACAGATGTATTTGATTTTCCTCGAGAATGTTTCAATATGATTGATTTCTTTGAAAACGAGGATATTCGTTTTATTTTAGCAACAGAAAATGCTCTAACAAGAGAATTCATTGTTTACTAGTATCTGTTACCCGGCTTTGGGCGAGATTGATGCTAGCAAATGTTGAAAATATCACCGTACTATAGTGCATCAATTGATAATGTTAAAGTTAGCACGGTTGGCCTAGAAATGGCAATCAGAATGATATGTGAAAATTTCAAGTCGCTCCGCTCCTCTTTACCGTTTGGAATAATTTCTTGTAACATACAGAAATTGTATTTTCTGCTTAGTAAGTGAATGACTTTGATAAAAAAAAAAACTGTCATTATACATTGGAAAAATGCAGATTTATTTGATTTATATTGTTCAATTACAGAAAAACACTTTGCAACTACCAACTGAACTTGTCGCAAACAAATAGCTAATTATGGATCCGCTTGTTTTTCTTGTGTCAATATGCAGCTTTTTAAATGCGATCACTGTTAAGTAATTGACATACATTATAATTGGCAAGTTGAAAACAAAATATTAAAATAACGCATTGGCCGAGTCAAAATGTCAGGTCGTTTGTAAACGTATACGTGAGATTATTTAATAATTGATATTTTGAAGAGTTATACTATTAAAAAGAAGGCAGCCCAAATGGGTCTTATCGAGTTTTTCTCTCTTCGATGATAATGCTTTAAAACAATTTTACAGTATTTTTTCGAGTTTTGGTTCACTCGGTAAAATCCTGTTATGACAGCGAGACGATGATTGAATTTTTGTCTTATCTTATCTTCTCATCTTAATATTCAGTACTACGAACAAGTTGTATCTCAATAAAGAGATTGATTATGTTTCGTTATCTTTATCTGAATAACAGATGCAAAAATACGGCAAATGATTCGTAACTTACGTGTCAGAAAAGTGATGAAATCTTAAAATTAAATATACTATCTTGATTTCATACAAAACTTAACGCTCAAACTGCTTTTCTTAAAAAAGGAATTCTTGCAGTAGTTGCTTGAAGTCCATCAATCTTGTTGCGTATTTTATTCCTGCAGCCTGCTGTCACTTTACCAGAAATATTTAGTTAAGCATTATTTTTGAGACGTAAACTACTTAAATTTTGCAAAAATCTTGAATAGTAAAAATAGTCGAAATTGTCTGAAAGCATTGTCATTAAAATAATCGTCGAAAGTTCTAATAATTATCTCTCTTCTTTGTACTATAAGCTAAATATACGAATTAATGTTTAAGTTATATGAAATTTATATAAATGAATTATTAAATTATATTTAAATTTGTATATATACATCTATGTTACTGATGCTTTTTTATTAGAGCTTCTATGTGCTGAGTGTCATGTTTTTAATATTATTGGCAACGCTGCATTATTAATAAAAAATCAATCGATTACGTTTTTATTGTTGTTGAATAATTTGCATTTCCTTTGATATAAATTCAAGGTTTTCCTAATAGACTAATAAACCAACAGACAAGGATTATATGGCACCCCCGGTTTTAATCTATGGTATGTATGTAAAACAATGGAATTATGAGATTTAAAATCTCAACTCTTTGATTAGTTTCTGTGTTACCTTAGTACCTTTGGTATGACTAAATATTTTTTCTTATTTGCCCAACACTCATTTGATAGTCTTTCATTATCTGATCAAAAACAAACATTCTTATTTAGACATTCCCTTTTCAAGTAATAGAAAAGACACATACCAATTTCACTGGAACCTCTTTCAGCGGCAATTAATTCTTTTAGACTTGCTAAAGTTATATTTTGAATCTTTCTGCATTGACAACATGGAAATATTTTGTATGCAATAGTTTAAAACTGATGGTGTGATATCTTTATCTGAGTGCGAAACTAATTAAAGTCTGCTAATTTGAATCTCAATTTGTTTGAATTGTCTTAAAGATTTTTTTATGTCATGGTTTTCATTTTATACATTTTTTTTACACAATTTACAGCAGTGAATATTTTCATACAATTTTTCAACTCATGCAAGTATAACGATATTCGATTTGTTGCAAAACTGCACTCTTTCAACATGTTACAATTCAAAAAGAAACTATCCACAAATAATGGAAGAATATAAGATAACACCATTGACTCTACAGTAAAATTTTCTCAAACGCAGGTAAGGTAATTCTGCATTCCAGTGATAAATATGCACACTGTTATTTTATTGACATGCTTTTCAATAAATAATTTACGTAAACATTTCGATATCATCATGATCCTCGATGACGATTAGCGCAATTGGAACACTATGAAAAACAATTGTATTTGAATATAAAATGCAGTATGTGATATAATGCACAGAATAACATAACTATGTTGATTTGATTTAGTTTTAATGGCAATCTCTGTCTTTTCTGCTGGGAAAAGATTAACTACAATTCAGATGTCATAAAGTTATAATAAAGAAAATTAAACAAATTCTTTTGTTGTATCAGGTATGTGTACCTAGGGATTGCAATACCAGTATTTTATATTAACCGTTTGGGTCCGAAGCGATGTAACCGCTGTATGTAATATAAATTTAAAAAGCTAATACTTGGTATTTCGATGGAATATAAGCAATATTTTAATGAATATGTGTAGTGCCATCTATCTATACTGAGTCAATATAGGTTTTTAAAATATCGAATTTGAGTGTATATTGGGCAAAATTATTTTTCTCAAAAACACGCGGTATCTAAGACTACTGATTTACGGGCTCTACAAAAAAATTGTAAAATAAAGCAAAACAAATATCATTAGCAACCGCAATACCGGGCGAGTAAATCAAAATTGTTATTCTGACATTTTTAAATTTTATATTAAATATCGCACTGAAAAATGTATCATAATCATAAACGGGTATTTTTCATGAAGAACTTACGTTTCGATTGAAGGCTCATCAATGGAACCTGTCAATATTGATAAAATCGTGAAGGATTTAAAATATTACAATTTTTTGTAAATAATTTGATTAAAATATGAAGGTTTCTATCCATTCAAAATACCAGTATTTTTACATTTTCGAAATCACAAATGCCAGTATTACAATCCCTAGGTATACATTTGTGAATTTAATAAAATAGGCATGTACTTTTTAAAACCTAACTTTTATAAAAAAAAAACATTTATGGTGTATTTTGTATTATCTTATCAACTTAACGCTCAACTGACGTCTCAGGTGGTGAGATGACAATTATAGTCAAAATAATTTTATTGCTTTCCACAGAAAAAATAATTATATTGATCCTCTGTTTATAAATATTTAGGAAATGACAAATCAAGATGTTTTTTTTCCTAAAACAATTGCGAATCGCTTGGTTAAATTTTTAAATGCTTCCACTATTTTCTTCAATTTGTTTAATTAGGTTTATAATATTGCACGAAAAGCTGTTTTAATATTTATGAAGTAGTGTGCTGAAAAAATACGTAATTTAAAATTGTACTCTGACATATTTTTATTTAAAGTTTTGAAAAATAATAAAATAAACTTTTGCAAATGTTTCCTAATAAGTAATCAGTAAAATAACCTCATTAATGCATGACTGTAAGCAAACTTAAACTCCATCCCTTGATGAAATACACCGCTGCATGTGAGCATATTTTCAACGTTGTTTTATTGAATCATGTTCATGGAGTTACTATCATAAGAGAGAACTCATAGCTTATTTTTGCATTGTGAACTTCTGCATGATTGACTTTCCATGTATGAATTGAAATCTATCGGGGGTTATTATGTATAAATTTTCTGAAAATATATGAATCCTGTTCAACTCTTTGAGATGGTAACTTGATGATTGTTATTCTGTTTCACTTACGAGTTCACTTTTAGTCGTTTGTTCTGCAATCATACCGGCTGAAACTCGAGTGAACAATTACACTGCTAGAATAAATGAAAGAGATATATTGATAAGTTCGGTGCCGACTTGTCTTGTAAATTATCAGATATCAATGATCATCGACCGTGTATATTCCAAGATGTGTCTGACATAGTCTTCAAGCGGATTACTTTATTAATCTCTTTTGAAAGATTGAGTGTGTTAACATGCGGATCATGGTGAAAAGATTAACAGGTCCATCAGTTTATGGATTGTAAATACAGAAAACAAAAATATATGAAAGCAGGCCAACAAACATGATTACAACCAATTAGGGTCGGAATACTGGTTGAACAAATAGATATCAATATTTCCTATATATTATCTCAAATTCCGGCATTGTTTTGTCCTATCAAAATGTTACTTTTATAAGGCTAGTACATCAACGTGCAAATTAGTAAAATGTTGCAATGTTAGGCGAACAGTCATTTGAATAATAATTGCCGCATGATATATTGCTATACTGATGTTTTGAATTTTTTTAAACCAGTGTTTTGGTCTCAAAAAAACAGCTGAAATACCCAGAATCACAATTCTTACATCAGTTATCTAAAAGTTTCCTATCTTGATTATATATTCACAGTAAATTGGTACTAAACATGCTATTAAAATATTTTTTTATTTGCTCTAGCAGCATAATGTTCACTTCGTGTTGCAACAACCTAGAAAATTTTCATCTTCGTTATCATAGTGAGCTAATCCTATTACAAAATGTTATTGAATAATTAATATCTGCTATGCTTAAATGTCAACGGAATCTGGTGATTGATTTTGTGTAAAACTAAATACTATTTATCTTAAACAATACTATGTGTACAGGGAATAGAATAAGAATTTGAATATATAGATTTAAATGTTCTGCAATAGCTTTACTGGTTTATAATAATATTTATATTTTTATCCGAAAAGATCAAATTTCATTAATTCTGTTAAGTTCTTCCATATATGACATCGCACTCTACAGGAAGAGTCTAATGTTATTTGATCTGTAGAAAATGCTTTGCCTCAAAATATAAACATATTTTTCTGGGAATAATATTTTGTGAACTTTTTATAATGAATTTGGGGGTTGAAAGATTCTGTGATGAAAATTGTCAAATTCGTCTGATGTCATTTATGGAAATTAACTTCTGAGTATAAAATGAAAGAATAACATCTTTTTAAATGCTTATTGTTTATATTACAGAAAAAGTCATAAGCTCTTCGCTTTCCTTTGCGGGATGCTGATCTATACATAAATGATGCTTACTATCGATTGTCTGGGTGTAATCCGTTTGTTTGTGGAATAACTGCCTATTTAAAAATCGTCAAACTCATTCTTACAAAATAGCACAATAGTCGCCGGCAACAGTGACAATTCAATTAAATTCTGTAAAGGAATTTATGATATAAATTGCTTTGATTTAACAGAACGCAAATAAAATTATTTATATAAGTTCAGAAGATGGAGGGCAAGGTTTTACTAAAATGAAAATATCTATGAGAAAAATTTCTACTGATATTTGAAAATGCTTATAACATAACCATTTATAATTTTTTTGCTTGTTTTTCAATAAATAATTATTTCAACATGTTATTGAAAACACAACTACATGTTATTCCTTGCCATGTGATGTAAAGCTTAAAAAATATATTAAATTAGTCAGGAAGTCGTCATCTGAGAGTAGTTTTTTCTGAACTTGCTTATTTCTTTGTGGAAAATGGTGATACCCGAAACAATGTTAAAAATATTTTTTAGTGAAATCAGTATTGGTAGGTTGATTCTACACTCGTGGAGAAGAAACAATCCGTTTTGATGGTTCCTTTCGTAAGGTAACGGCGCAATTTTTATTTTTCATGAGCTGAAAGCAATATGTGAACCTTAAATTTATAATTCATAAAAAATAAACTAGTCACACTTAGAAATATATTTTCAACAAAGAAATAATGGATAATTCACATCATGTCTTGGATAATTGTCTCCATCCGATAATTTGATTAGCCTGGATAATCGGGAGTATTCATTCGTTAGTTTGTAAATTCAATGAAACGTGCATTATTATTGAGTAACAAAAGTAGGTCATATTTAAAAATCAATAAATTCATTGTCTTTTCTAATTGTGTTTATTTTTTGAAAATTATCTACGCATGGTCAGACACTTATTCGGCTGTGCTGTCAACTGATTCGAAAGTAATAATTTAATGTCATTTAACTTTTGCAGTTGGCAACGCTGCGTGTAATAAGCATACGCCATAAAATTAGTCTTATATTGTAATATCGTCTATATAATATTATACGTAACTGTAGAAATATCTATTATCGCTTTGTATATTCATTCATTCGTATTAGAAAATATAGGAAAAACTCAATTTATATAAAATTAATAAAAATGATTGGTATGCGAGTTTGACGCAATTCAAACCACAGTCTTTTGAAATTGTTATGTATTATTTATACCACCAAAGTATTGACATGGATGGAAAACGATTTTTTTAATATTGTTGATTTCAATGGTTTGTTTTGAAAATTGTCATTTATCATCACTTTTAACAATTCTGAGAAAATAGTTATACTTTTTATATCTTTTCAAAATTTACTTGTTAATTGAATAATACGGCATACTTGTAGATATCATTCATTTTTTTATTTTCTTTTCAAACATGTCAGTGATCAAATAGTAATAGTGAAATTGTCTGATATGACGAAATCTTTCACGTAATTTTATATGTTTTCTTGATTGGTATTTTTGACAAATTTTTATGATGTACATCAGATTCGTAATCATTTCATATTGCATATTTAGTCTGGCAGTATTTATTGTTTTGTAGGAATTCACCTAAAATACTCTATAATTCTACTTATTTGTTTGATATTAAAGTAAAAATTGTTAGTATCAGTCTGTGGGTGGGGTCAAAGAATAATTTAAATTCATCACACTTTCACATATCTTCAACCTGGATTTTATGTGACCAAATGCACAATTATTTTTAACACGGCCATCATATATTTATATAATAAATCAGTTTTAAAAAAAGAAATTATTTACTCATAATAATCTACAAAATTGTGAAATACTGCATGCTGGTGTCACAATATCACAGCCCCAGTATAATACAGTTGTGCGTGTGAATTTATCATTTTGGTGGAGATACGTTTGCTTTAGAAAAATAATTCTGAATACATTAGCAATCATTTGTTTTTGGGAGAAAACATGATCTTTTCACAACTATAGTTATAGTTTTCTTTAACCCTCTTACTCTCAAGGTCTTTCTAAGAGTATGTGTTAAAAAAATTGTTACATTGTAAATACATGATTGATTAATGGTTCAAATATTTTCAAATAAAAATAAAATGACAGTATGCATAGTAGATCGGTATTCTGCCAGAAAACGTTAAGTCAAAAAACCTTGCATAGCATACCTCATAGAGGTCTGCACGGGTCCGGGCCTGGCCCACGGGCTCTTACCCGACCCGGCCCGTGGGCCGGGCTCGGGCGGGTAAGCGCAATCGAGAGTCGGGCTCGGGCCGGGCCGGGCTTTGGAATTTGGGATATAATCTGGGGAAAAAGTATACCAAATCGAGGATTTCAAATTTCTCAGTGCTTCGGGTAGGGTTCGGGTAACAAGTGCGGCATTAGACTCGGGCCCGGGCCGGGTCGGGCGTGAGTTTTTCAGGCTCGGACCGGGTAGTTTTGTAAAATTTTGGCCCGTGCAGACCTCTAATACCTCATCTTAACTGAAAAGGCCCATTGTTGATTTTTTTATTACTTAATAGTGAAACATGTTTGCAGGTGTTCTGTAGGTGTGAATGAATAGGGCTTTGTGTATATGTCATCTAAAAATAATAAAGATTAGTTCACGGATCATAAAAATACAAGAATTTCTATACACCACTGATTGTATGATATTTTGAATATTGATTTCTCCATTTTTGAAATTTGTTTAAAGAATTACTTATTTGTTTTTTGACACTATTTAAATTCAGAGTATGAAAATATTTTTTTAAAATAGAGCAAACAATAACGAATCCAACCATATCCATAACTTATAATTGACTATTTTACTGACGAGGTTAATTATATATCACTCATGATAAAACATATTCCACATTAAACGAATCTCGCAGGAGGCGAAAAAATCTCTATTTGACAATATTATTGCATAGATTCCATATTTTTTCAAATTCAATGATTGAAAAAATTCCACATCATTAACCCAACACAATTTTAATACAATAATCGAATTTGCTCTGTTGATGTGGGATTAGAAATATTGCTTCTATAGAAGTTACAATAAAAGCAATCATTCATATTGATTCATGTTGGTTTACAAGCGGTTTAAAATATTCTTGTTATGCAAGATTTTGCTAGATCGTGTGTTTTTTTATTCTGAATTTTTTTCCGATGTCTGATGCGGAGTATTGTTTTATCATTAGCGATATTATTCTGCTATGTTAATCACAAAATAATGGTATCTGACTCGCTTTATGAAGTATTTAGAACTTTTGTATCTATCTAATGATGTTACAAAATGCCCAACAAATTAAAAATGCTATGCAGTCTGAATCAAAATAAATATTCAAGGTATCACATTTTCTGGCAGTGTCTTCCCCAACTATCCTTAATTAAAAAGTCGATTCTTTTGTGGTAAGCATAGCAGTGTATGATTGTTCATATTTTACAAATAAAAATAAAAGTAATATTATTTCCTATTTTGGATTTGTCACTGATAGATGTTTAAGAATTGACTGTTATGTTCCTTAAGTCTCGTTGATACCAGTGTTTTTTTTTTGTTTTTAAATTTATGCCAAGTCTTGTTTATTACTTACGATAAGTATTCCTGTGTCTAAAAATCATGTTTGTATCATCCCCCTAACTGATCGGTTGTGTTTTGACGGTGTTCCCATATTTATATTTTTGTAAATAATTTTATAATATAGAAGAAAAAAAATGTCCCGCCTACCTATCTGAATAATAACTATGTATGTTATATTATATTTAAGCATGTATTTTTTATTATTTTTACGCTGTCTACACCGATTCAAAATAATGTATGTTAGCAGACTAGATTTTGTTTATTTATTTAATAAATATACAAGGATGAATCAATCCGAAACGTAAGTTGGTTTTCTTTTATTACATGACTGGGTAAATCATACATTTGCAACTGATGATCAGTTGAAAATGCTCTTTATGGAATCCGGTCCTGATCATATTAAATAAATGCACTCCATGAAGAAAACTAGAACTCCAGCTGATAAACTGAAAATAATTTAAGACATTTGAAAAAACCTGGAGAAAAGGTTGACAACAGTTTACTTATTTTCATTAGTTTTATTTCATATGCGAGATTGAGGGGTCTTTTTTAAAGTAACTGCAAATATGTAACTTATTGAGAATTTAAAAAAAATACAAAGTCTGCATCAGGGTTTCTCAACGGTGGGCCATGTGGCCCCCAGGGGTCCACAGAGATTTATTTTTGTTTTGGGGAGCCACAACACAGTTCAGGGGGGCCACGGGTAATTTAGAGCAAATTGAGGATTTCAAATTCCTCGGTGAGTTAAAAAAAAAAAGGTCTTTCGGAGATATTCTGGGAAAACTATACCAAATCGGGGATTTCAAATTCCTCGGTGAGCTAAAAAAAAAAGGTATGCGGGCCACAAAAAAATAAAGACACTTAAAAGGGGCCACGCTCCCAAAAAGGTTGAGAAACACTAGTCTACATAAATAAATTTGGATTTAGTATAAAAGATATATTTTTTTAATACATATATATTATGTAATGAATCTACTTTCACAAAGTATTGACAGTGCACACCTTAAAAGTGAAAATTAATTCATATGTAACATGACATTCGTCATATTAAATTTGTTTCAAATATCCTTTGGACTTCCATTTGGATTTCTGTTTGATCATTCCCGCCCCCTACCTGAAGCACGCGGACACCACACGGTGAGTTCAAAATTTTCTGCCCCACACCAGCCTCTGCTTCCTCCTTATTCATCCCAGTGTCTTGCAACTCCACTGAGTACATCATATGTACTTACTGCCCAAGTTTTTTCATTAAAATGGGACATTCCTAGATGTATGGAGTGTGATAGCAATCGGTTTTTCTTGATGTAATGAATTTAGATCTGCCATACATAGGGCTGCCAGATTACTTAACATCAAAACTGGGACATTTTTTTATGGCTCTAAAGACCGGGCATTTGCCTTAAGTTTGATGATTGGATGAGAACATACTATGGCCGTTATTTATACCATCCTAAATCATATTTGATGATTTGTTCGCTGGAATATTTTGTATTTGTTTATATATTTTACAAATTGCAAAAAGATTAGCAATAAAAACTAATAGTTAGCAGGTTTTTAAGTGACCGTTGAAGGCTACACTGTTGCACGTGTTTTTTTTTTAAACATTGCTTGCATTTGACTGCATTTCTGAACAATTAGAGTGTGTTCTTCTAAAACTGGGATTTTTGGCTGTCCCGAAATGTCCACTGGGACGCCGGGACAAGAGGCTTGAAATCCTTACGCCTGGCAACCCTAACCATACAGGAGGAGTATTTTAAAATGAAACCTTCAATTACTGCCTTACCCAGTGGCGGATTACTCTATAACACGGGTTCCTAACCTGGGGGTCGCGAAGGGTATCCTGGGGGGTCGCAAACTTTTTCGATTTTGGAAATTTGAACAATATACCAAATCCAGGATTTCAAATTCCTTAGTGAGCTAAAAAAAAAAAAAGGAGTTTCGGAGACAATCTGGAGAAAAAGTATACCAAATCGAGGATTTCAAATTCCTCGGGGGGGGGGTCGCTAGTCACATGGCTTTTATAAAAAGGGGTCGCCATCCGGAAAAGGTTGGGAACCTATGCTCTATAAGTAAATGAGGCGCGCGCTTGGGGCCTCCGAATCTTAGGGACTTCAAAAAGAGCTTATACAATACAGCCCATGTAATTTTAGTTTAGTTTTTTTTTATATATATCTTTACTATTTTACTTAGAATTTTCTGACGTGTTTATGTTATCCAAAAAACAGGGCCTTCAAGTTTTATTGCGCCTGGGGCCTCCCATGTGCTTAATCCGCCACTGGTTTTACCTTTGCACACCGAGCCAATAGTGATGTCGACATTATTTCGATATTATTTTCTTTATTAAATGTACAGTTTACTGATTATTAAAAATGCTATTTTATAGAAGAGTATTATAATATTTTCACACTAGGAGCACATATGACGTCAAACTAGTTGGAAGTGAGCGGGTTACAATCAGGGGTAGTAAATATGGCATAATATAATAAAACAAATAAATCTTTTCCCGAATGAAATCGATCACTTTCATTATGCCTGGAAACAAATAACGGAGTATGTAGTGACTGAAGTCGACTTTGCGCTGGAAAGTATAGTCCAATAATCCAATATTATCACACCTACACCTTTCGTAGAAATAACTATTATTATATTTACCTGGCGCAGAATAAACAAAAATCTTATATGTATTTATCTAACGTCGGACATAAATTTATAGTCACTGTACTGTAGAGGTCTGCACGGGCCCGGGCTTGGCCTTTACCCGGCCCGGCCCGCGGGCCGGGTTCGGGCGGTTAAGCGCAATTGAGACTCGGGCTCGGGCCGGGCCCGGGTAAGGAATTTATTCATCAGAAAAATATTTCAGACTATGTTCGTGTCAATGGTCAGGCATGATGATTTTAATTATTACCAGTTCTATAGAGAATCGTAAATTGTTGTAAATTTGTAAAAAACGATTTTTTTTCGGGCTGTGGAGTATAAATCTGGGCTTCGGGTCGGGTTCGGGTAACAAGTGTGGTATTAGATTTGGGCCCGGGCTGGGTCGGGCTTGAGTCTTTCGGGCTCGGACCGGGTAATTTTGTAAAATTTCGGCCCGTGCAGACCTCTACTGTAATGTGTAAATTCCGATTGCAATACAATATTTATTTTTATACATTTGCTTAAGTACTTACGTGTTGGAAAAAAAATCGTAAAATACACGTACAGTAACTTCATCTCGACAAAATACTAGAAATATTCATAGCATCATCATCTTTCTCTAAGATTGAAATATTAGTGTTTTGGTATTTCGTTAAAAAATCGGAAAAACTCAAAAATGGCTTATTGGGGTTTTTGCATTATAGGACAATCAAGGAATTATCAAATTAAAAACGTTTAATTTGTTTGTAATAAAAGTATTGTAGACATTTCTCATGGACTCATAGTTATAAAGTAAAAAATAGAATTACTTTCAGTTCTAATAATATATCCAAATAATGTAACTATTTTTTCTGCACCATGCTATCGTCAAAATTACGATAGCACAATTTTTTCGCAAAATGTATTTTAACATAGACTACAGCTCACTTAAATTTTAATAAAATTTATGTTAATTATTATGAGATATTCTAGGAATCAAGTGAATAAACCTTTAACACTGATTTATTTAAGTTTAGAGTTTACCTGTCCTAAGAAGACTGTCCATTAAATTAAGTAACAACTGTAGGGTTGCCAGATTTCTTGCAAGTCAAACCGGAACATTTGTCCGATTTGCCAAATTTGTCCGAGACTTTCGAATCCAAAAACCCAAGAATTTACCGATTTTCCCAAAATACCAGCGTGACTCGTTTTTTTTTTTAGCTCTTCCAAGACTTTCGATTAGAAATTTCTCATAGTAATCAGCGTGAGTCGTAAACCGGGACATTTGGGCGTTCCGAGAGGTTTGTTCGGGACACCGGGACACGAGACTCAAAACTGGTGGCAGTCCCGGTTGATCGGGACGCCTGGCAACCCTAAATTAGGATATACGTTTTACCTTTTTTTAGCGATCCCGGAAAATAATCGTTTATAAATTTACGTATTCTTACTTTATTCTACTGATTTCGCTTTCTATCGCTATAAAACATCACTGAAATGGTTTCGTCGTCAATATCTGCGATTAAGTTAATAAAGCAAAGACGTTTTAGCAACTTACGTAAAGTTAAGGAAGCAAAAAAGTTTACACCCATGTCACATTACTAGGGTATCCGATCCCGAAGCCATTTTCCAATCCCGGGATTGGGATTAGCTCACCGAGGAATTTAAAAACATCAATTCCCTATACTTTTTCCTCAGACTATCTCCAAAGCTCGTTTTTAGCTCGCTTTTTTTTAGCTCACCGAAGAATTTGAAATCCACAATTTCGTGTCAATTTTCTGGATTTCCTCAAAATTTCTCAATTGGATTGATATGGTCGCGATCCCGTGATTTCGGGATCAGAAAATTGAACGGGATCCCGGGATTGGATGCCCTACACATGACCATATTATTTACCAAATTACATTTTTGCAATCTTTTTTGTATTAGATTAAATAAAGTATACTTTGGGATACGAGTTAGTGGAATAGGTGTGTATTGAAATTCTGAATTCATTTCATTTAAAAAAAACTCAAAACTGACAATTATTGAGATACGTGTAGGTAGAAAATTGACGACAAAGTAATATTCTTGGAGACAATATAATATTGTATGTAAAACAAACTGAATTCTGCCTATCTCTTTTACCAACCGAATGGATCTAGGCTAGATCATCTGGCCGTCGTGGAAGGCCACTGAAAACCGGACGTACTCGGCGGAGCTACGGAACGCTGGGATGACATAGGAGGAAGCAAGAAGAATGTCGAGAAAAGTGTCTTATGTGGAACCAGGTGGTGACCATATGCTTCGGATAGGGGCGGATATGGTTAAAAAAATGTCGATCTGACTATTCAATACATAGTATCTAATCAAACCTTTCCTTCCTTATTTATGCGTATATATTGTGTCACTTTTAAGGTGTTCAGTGTCAATGATCGATGGAAAGGCATTATATTAAAAATAAAACTCTTTTGCAGTGCTTTTCTTTCCATGTAACGGCGTTCCGGCACCTTTTTTTCGCAATTTTTAATGTTTCAAATTAATATTCTTAGAATTTTATTTTTATTTTGCTTGAAAAACAGTTTTTTTTTCATTGCAACCATTATGTTTGTTCCTATCTTGGATCCTTTGTAAATGTATTTTTCAAAAAAAATACCAGGTCCATAGACTTACTCTGTGATCAGAAACAGGGGTCTAATGCTTTTATTTTAGCAAATTCTCTTATTTATAACACATTTTTCCAACAGTCGGGTCTATAGCGCAGTGGTCAACGTGGATGGCTTTCGTAACGGATTTCACGGGCTCGAATCACAGTACGAAGCAAAGCGACATCGGTTAGTTACCCAGTACTGCTGTCTTAACCCTATCCTTCTATCCTTACTATCTTCGGGAAATAAGAGAAGTTTAGAAACTGAATAACAAGCAGTCCTCGTAAAAAAAGCTTTTGCTTAAATACCTCCAATAGGAAGTCATGTGGTTGACACTGGGAACGGACACGGATTAGTAAAAATCTTGATAAGAAATGAGTTCCGGTATCTTTTTTTATTTTTAAAGCACTGCTGTTTTGTAGTAATATGACTCATCCTGATCATATTAAAAAAATGGAATTAATGCAAAAGAGTGATTTAGTTTTTGAATATATATTGCGTAATTAATACTCAGTACTTATTTGGAAACGGCTGTCTATAAGAAAATGGTTTTTGGACTTGAACCGTTGCAGCTACAACGACCTCTAAAAATGTCAACATGAATTTATTATACCAATTGACTAGCAGTTCTTGTCTACCAAATGTAAAGATAAGTGTGCTTACAAATGGATTTTAGAATTTTAGAATTCTGACACCTGATGTATTACAACATTATTCAATAATAATACGTAAAATATAAGTACAGAAAAAAAATACAAAAACTATAAATGATGCATGCAAAACATCGTTGAGAAAAGTAGTTAATAGTATTTACTTAACCGAGAAGGAACGCCGTGCATGTTGTTTTAACATGTTTGCATAACATTTAGAAGTGTTATTTCTTGACTTGGTAAGTTAGTACCGTCACAAATTGTATTTTACTTTTTGTATTATTTTATTTGTTTTTTCACGAATCAATTAATCTCAGTTTTTGTAAAAGAATGACAAATGGATTTAAATTTTACAGGTACAACATGTTGTTAACCAGAGACCAGAATAAAATATAATTAACAAGTGTAGGTAAAAAAGTAAGCGTTCGCAATTTTTCAATCGAAATGATATTTTTTAGAAAAAAAATCTGTTTATTAGTAAATAGTAGGGCTGTGGAGTCGGACTGTTTTAGCTGAAGTCAGACTCGAAAAAAACTAATACATCACTTTAAAAAAAAAATGTAATCAAATCGCTAAGGTCAAAGATGAAGAACACGTTATTCACTTGGTTCCTTAAGGGCCAGAAACATATTGGAAGAGTTTTTTAGTACTGTAGGGGAAGTGTTAATGCCAGTCATTATTAAAGCACTGGCCTCAAGTTTTACGAAGATTTATTCGTAAAAATATGAAATGTACCCAAAAAATAGTGTAATTGATCAAATCCAACTGCAAAAATGTCAAAAGCTTCTCAGTTTATCTATGTGTTGGAACTGTAAAATTTCCTCTTATTTAGCATTGCTTAAATAAGTATTTTTCTTAGCGGGCCATTTTAATTTGAACTCGCGGTCATTCAGAAAAAAAAATATATTGTAGATGACACATGACTTAATGTGACATTATCTTAACATTATCATTATTTTATTTTTCAGACCAATTTGGCACTGATCAAGAAGATTCGGGAAACTAGTTGTGTTATGTTTGTTTTCTTAATTGCTGGTTTCGCTATAATGAGTGCGGCTGCAATTTTTCTCCCTTGCAGAGTCATCATGGACATAATCAGATATGATCTCGGAGCATTAGCAATGAATATAGTATTTTCAGTTATCGACGCAAGATACAGGAGCAAAAACAAGCTGCTAAATCCTCAAAACAGAAAAGACCACGTCGCTCTTGTGACCGGAGGAGGACGAGGAGTTGGTCCAGAGATTGTTAAATTGCTGATGAAAAATAAAATGAACGTAGTGATAGCGGTCAGAAAACCCGCAGAATGTGAAGAAATTATGAAAGCAATGAGAAGTGAATGCCCGGAAGGCAACGTGTGCGCAATGGCTCTCGATGTATCGTCAATGGAGTCAATAAAAGATTTTTGCAGAAGCTTTCTAAGTAAATACTCTAAGTTGCATATATTGGTCAACAATGCCGGGATATACTTTGGTGGGTTCAAACTGACGTCAGACGGGTTTGAAGAAAAGTTTGCTACAAATTATTTGGGACACTTTCTGTTGACACATCTCTTAATGGACACACTAGAAAAGAGTGCCGAGGGATGTGATTTATATTCAAGAGTTGTGCATGTTTCGTCGTGCTATCATTTTAATGGAACTATCTTTTTCGATGATATAAATCTGAAAAATAGCTATGCTGAAGGAAAATCTTACTGCCAATCAAAACTTGCCCAGGTAAGTTAGACTATTTAAACGATTTGCTTTCAACCATGTGAAGATATTGCATATACCAATATAATATAATATAATAAAATAATATTTGATTTTGGTGATAAACTCGAGTAGAATATTGCGTTCTTGTCAAGTAGAAGTCATTTATCAATGAAAAAATCTGAGTTTTGCACACGGTGTAGCTCTAAGCTCTAGCTGGCTTTGTGTAACTTTTTTGATATTATCACAAAATAAAATATAATATATTGTTTGCATTGCCATCACCCACTCGAAGTGAAAGATAAAAAGTCTCGTCATCCGTTTTTCATGGATATTGTCATTTTTAAATGAAAAATAAACATATTTATTTTCATAATTCCCAATTTCCTATAAAATAAAATTGTGGACTAAGTTCAAACAAAATTTATTGAAGCCACGATACGATGACTTGTGTTATAGTTTGTTGATATTCAGAATGGAAAAATTACCTTTGGTGATTTATCTCCACCCCTTCAAATTATTATTTTTTTTATTTCACAGCTTATGTTCAGTAACTCCTTGGACCGAATGCTGGTCAATGATAACTTCAAAGTTCGCAGTTTTGCTGTGCACCCTGGAATGGTCGGCAGCGACATGTATAAGACTGGCATGGCGATTTTAGGGCCCTACTTTGAAAGGTTGACGAAATACGTTAAGTCGCCTGCGGAAGGAGGTACAAGCGTGGCATTTGCTTGCCTAAGCCCAAGCCTTGAAAGAACCGGAGGAAAATATCTCAGTAATTGCATGGAAGCGAACTCTTCACAATACTCTCAATCGAAGATTCACCAAGAAAGATTGTTCAAGCTGTCAATGGATATGCTGAATATTGAAAAGTTTGGTCTAGCTGATTCCACAAAAAAAACTACATCCTCGATTGCCGATTCGAATTGATACCTGTGGGGTTATTAAAAACGAAGTAATAAAATAAAAACATTGTTTGAAAAAATGTTTTTTTGTTGGTGTCAGAATGTTATGGCTGACGTAATTTTGTTAATCAAAATACAAAACAACATATCCAGTGTCATAAAAAGTGACTCGTGATAGACAAAATCTTACCTGGAAATTGTGCACTAAAATTTTAGTAACAATAAACTCTGTATTTTTTTCATGTTTTTACAATTATTTTAATTTTTAATTTAACGAAGACTGTATATCTTCTGTGTTATACAAAAATTGGTCAACTAATTTATTATTTATTGCAAAGTGTCCTTCTTTGGGGTTTATATCGGTACGAATATTGATCTAATTACATAATGGGCTATTTCAAGAGAGTAACAAACAGTTCTGGTAGAAGACTTCTGTTAAGATACCTCCATTAGAAGGCCTTATGCTCCACATTGGGAGTGGACATGAAAAAAAGTGGAAAAATATCCTTTTCCAGTTTTCTTAAACGTTAAGTACCATAAAAACATTTTTGATTGTGAGTTTTATTTAAGCATATGTCTATTTAAATTAAATATTTTTTCGCATTTCTGATACTATTATATATATCAGCTGTCGGCAACCCAAATGCAATGGCGCGCCACAAAACAGGTAATTCAAAGCACTGGACCCTTAGCGTGCCACTGAAATAAAACTAGTAAATCTATCATATATTATATTAACACAATTGTATTGATTACATCAATACACGCTACATAAGAGTATCATAAAAAATACAATATTTAAACATTAGTGACTCTCTTGAGGTTCAACTTTGGAAACTAACACCTCATTATTTGGTTCATTTTCGAAATTTTAATAAATCGTCAGTTTCGAGGTGTGCCACCCAAAATCCTTTGGCTTTGGTTGCCTACCGATAGGTGTTCAAAAACGCTTTTGTACCTATTTGAGGAAATCTTTATTTTCTTATAACTCTGATGTATATTTTTGTCAGTTTTCGCATTACAGGGAAAATATAATCTTTTCCGCAATGCAATGCGAGTCTTATAGTTAGGGTATTTGATACAAAAAATTTAAGACTAGTTTTTTTATAATTCTTTTATTGTTGGTTTTCTTAATTATATTAAAACAGTGGGTGATTGGTCATTATTAAAACGTGTAGCGACCCGAAATATGTTGGGAACACGTAGACATAATCAAGACATGAACAGTGTAAGAATTATTATCATAAAGATATATGATACCCTTAACCATCGATCATTACTAGGCAGTGGCGGATTATCCCATAAGCGCAAGAGGCGCCCGCTTGGGGCCTCCAAATTTTAGGGGCCTCAAAAAATAGCATAAATGATATAAACCTCTATATTTTAATTTGTTTTCAATATTTATTATTATTCTACGAATAGTTTTGCAACACTTTTATGTTATTCGAAAAACTTATTGCGTCTAGGGCCTCCGAAGTGCTTAATCCGCCACTGTTACTAGGACAGGACAATCACATAATTCGTACTTTTTAACTAAAAAGTTTTACTAATCTTAAAAACTGCAGTTTATTGAAGTTTGTACTAGTTACAAATAATAACGGTGAACCACATGTAAAAGAACACTATTTGAAATCAAAATATTTCTTTGAGTCAAATATTTTATGAAAAAGGCTAGTTCACCAATGCTGGAATCAGCCAATCATTATCGAATATCTGTGCACATAAGTTTGGCTCTAGATCAGTGTCTGCCAATCATTTTTACTTTGCGGCACACTGGTGAATAGGATTTGTTACTCGGCATACCAAATAAAAATACCTTAAAAAGGAAATGTGCCTTATTACAACTTCCTCCACGGTGCTAAAAAAGTGTTATGGTTTCTTTTCATTATCGTTAATTGTTAATACCGAAATATTGGTATGTTTGCATTATTATTTATATTTCAGTATTGAAAAAACACCACAAATTCTGGGATCCCCGTGTCGAAGAAAGGAAAATTTCAGAATTGAAGACCTCTTATTATTTTGCTTATGCTATTTATGAAAATCACCCGTTCATGATTATGTATACTTTTTAATGGTGAAATTTTATATGATATTTAGAAATACTGATCCCAATTGGTCATATTTTTTTGCTTTGTTTAAACATTTTTTTATATTGCAATCCCTACTATCAAGTATTCCTACCAAGTAAGTTTTGTGAACATATATATATCACAAGTAGGTATTCTGTGTCGAAACGTCCCGAGACTTGTCGGCTTTTTTGTGTTAGTACGGACTTTGGAAATGTCGGATTTGAATGTTATAATGTGCAATAACATATGTTTAATTAATAACATAAAACTATTCAAAAAGCGCCAAAGGATGTGTATGTAATAGGACATAAAAACGACACGACATGGGACGATACTATCGCAGTTTAACAAATTAATTGGAATAAAAGATTGATAGAAATGTTTGATATGAAGGGGAAATAAAAGTCTCGAGTCCCGGGATGTCCAGGGGCTTTGACTCTATCACGCCTCGAGTACCGGGAGTTTGAAAACCTCGAGACTTCAGAATCCCTAATCACATGTTTCTAGTGTGGTACTTACTCACAATATACCTTTTAAAAAACTGATTAAGTTCCTCCGTCCGCCAATAAGACGAGATTTCAGTCGCATGATCCCAAGCAATTGCTTAGGCTTGACCGAAAAAGCGTCTACTTAATTAGTAATTTATAAAAAATTAAATCTCGCGAATGCGTTCTCTTCCTGCCCATCCACCAAACGCGAATAATTACCCCACGTCCAAAATTACAAAAATCAACTATGCCATTGGGGACCGATAACATAAAAATTGAAAACAATATTCTTCAAGTATTTATTTGTAATTTATATTATGTCGAATATCGGGTAACGCGTATGTTTACGGTGAACTTACGACCTGGGTAGAACCAGAACCGAGTACCGACTAATTTTTAGCGGGTTCCCGGTCGTTTTTTTTTTAAATATACATCTTTTCAAGATGCAACATTCTCCCGATATATTTCTATTTGGCGAAACCCATTTAGAGGTTTAGTGAATTTGTAGTATACTCATAAACGAAATCCATTGCTAGAAAAACTTTTTAATTGTTAGCTAAAATCAATAAACTTTTATGGTTGTATTTTTATAAATAAATATATGTAGTAAAATATAAATGAATATTGTTCATGGTTTTCTATATCCATTAGTATCATTATTTGTTGATAATTTGAACGATGTGTACGTAAATATTTTGATTAAAACAATTATTAACAATTTATACATGCAGGTATTTTTTATTGAAATATGTTTATATTTATTAGTAATTAAATTACCATTGTAATTAAATAATATTAATTTAAAATACTGTCATATTTTTTTGGTATTTACCTATTATATCATACATATGTATACCGAACCGAACCGAACCGGGTACCCGGTTAGTTTATGAAAAAAACCGGGTAATGCATTTGAACGGGTATTTGAATGCCCTGTAGTATACAGGATGAGGATGGATGTTATAAAGTCCGCTAGTGGTTGATGAAATAAATGTATTATTTTGTTAATCCAAAATTGTCAATTTTCAACATATCCAAACTCATATCGAAAAGCCTTTTTTGAAGTTTTTTGTTCTGGGAGTATCCACTAGAAAACCCTTCTTGGCAATTCGAATATATCTTATTTATAGATTTTCCTTCCAGTTCAGGACTCAGGCATGCAAATAAAACAACGACGGCACCTTCATACGTGTTTTTTACAATGTATTTCAGCGGGAATACGTTGCCTTCGAACATTCCCGATGCAACGATTCCTGGGTGAACGCAGTAGCTTCTGATAGGAAGATCGTCGTTGATCAACATCGAATTCAAGTGATGACTGCTCATCAGCTGTAAAAACATCAAAGAAAGGCATAATTATTATAATAACCAGTAGCTAGAAATTTGGGGCAATCATACAAACGTCATTAAAGGCCCCCCCCCCAGACAATTTGTCATACTGAATATGTAGAAATTTGGGGCCCATATCTCGATGGGCTCTCATGCATTGCATGACTCTGCTATGAGGTAGCTAAGCCGCTGAATAAGAAGGTGAGAAGCAATTAGTGGTCGTACGTATATACCGGTTTAAACAGTGTGACAAATTTATAACGAAGGATGGTAGAATATTTGACATCATAAAACTAACATAATACAAAAACATTTTTTGATGAATTTTATTTTCGTATCGTAATAAGACAATTTTTTTAAAATGGGGTGGGGGGGGTTCAAAAGAGTGACGTCAGTTAGACAAAAGGTCAAAGATTTTAAGACAACATGTGGACATTTTAACGGAATAATCATTAAAGTAACCATTTTGGGATTTTGCTATTTTCCTTTGAAATGAATGTCAAGATTAATATGAAGTCTACGATTCGCGAAAACAAATGTCAACATTTATATCGCGATTGCCTTTTTTAACATTAAAAAATATCTTGTTCTTACTATAAATGCATTTTACATAATATTCAACTTTGGCGAAACACTGGTTATTGCATAACAATATCTGTGTGACGATGAGACAAAAATGTCATAAGTGAAGTCATTTATAGACAGACACCGATATTAGGGTATCCAATCCCGGAGCCTTTTTCCAATCCCGGGATTTCGGGATTGATAAATTTTCAATCCCGGGATCCCGGGATTGAGATAAATTTACCGAGGAATTTGAAATCTCCGATTTGGTATACTTTTTCCCCGTATTCTCACGAAACCTCGTTTTTTTTTTTTTTAGCTCACCGAGGAATTTGAAATCCTCAATTTGGTATACTTTTTCCCCGAATTCCCACAAAACCTCGTTTTTTTTTTTTTAGCTCACCGAGGAATTTCAATCGACAATTATTTGCCAATTTCAACTCACTTTTCGAGATTTACTCCAAATTTCTCAATCCCGAAATCCCGGGATCGCGACCATGTCAATCCCGGGATTTCGGGATCAGAAAATTGAACGGGATCCCGGGATTACGGGATCCCGGATCCCGGGATTGGATGCCCTAACCGATATCTCTCGAGGTGTATGCAGCGGTGGGATGCCAATATTTTAACAAGGGGCTCGGTAAATGTTATCCATTTTTTTATCCATGTCCGCTCCCTATGTCGAGTATATGGCCTCCTAATGAAGGTATCTCAACGAAAGGTTTTTTTCTACGAAAACTGCTTGTTACTTAGTCGCTCTATCTCTCTTTTCCAAAGAGAGTAGTAGGGATAAAATGATAAGCATAAGACAGGAATAGGGATTAACTAATAGTAGCGCCCAGTTAAATTAAAGAATCGGAAGAGTGGGAGGCAATCTTAAGACACCACAAACAAGACCCATTCCTTCGAACAGAAAATAGATAAATCAAATAAAAAAAATAAAAAAAAATTAAATTAATAGTTGAAAATTATAGCCGGCGTGCTAGGTAATTACTATTAATGATCTGATGATGAATGCTAACTAAGTCCTGTGATTACAAAAAGGGTTCGGGATTGGATGCCCTACTTGGTACCCAATGTTTTCGTAATTAATTTTATATTCATCGTACGACGCTGGCTCTTCATATTGCTTCAGAATTGTTAAGAGAAATAGTAACGATCAATTTCTAATGTGAAATAAATATACATAAATTATGCAACCGAAAATGCTTGAAGCGAAGTTGCCACAGGTCAAAACTTGTTAAAAATAAACGAGTCTTATTTATTTTTTTCTTTCCATGTATTGATTTGTTTACGCGATACCCTAGAGCAGGGATGGCGAACCTTTTTGGTTCCGCGTGCCAAAAAACCTCAAATATTATTTCTCGATTGTGTGGCATGCCCAAGCAGTATTTTTTTTTTAACAAAATAGAAAAAATAAAACTTGATTTTTTAAACGATTTTCGTTTATTTTGGGAAACATTTGAAAACTAATAAAACGGAATAAATTAATAATTCACGGATTATTTATCAACATTTTATTTTTTTAAGCTTAACAATTTTTTTAAAAACTTGGAAATCGTTCGCGTGCCATCTAAATTCTCAAACGTGCCACCTCGGGCACGCGTGCTGTAGGTTCGCCATCCTTGCCCTAGGGCAGTGATGGTTAACCGTTTTAGTTCGGCATGTCAAAACACTAAAAAAACTGGATTGAACAGTTTACCGTCAGCCGTGTTATATCTAGGAATACATATTAATAATTTTTGTAGCCCTATTATATGTTCTTCGCTGTTGGGCGAAGATCATCTATTAACAATACGAGTCACCCAAAATGTATTGGCATGTCACCCCTGACGCGCGTGTCATAGGTTACCCGTCGCTGGTCTTGGGTCTAGATCAGGCATGTCCAACTTGTAGCCCGAAATTTAAAAAATAAAAATGTTAAGACTTCCTTTTGCGTAATTTAAGATTTCGACTGAAGGTGCTTGGTGGAATTTCAATATTAATTTTGAATCGTTCAAACAATGTACATTCTCACAGATTCTGTCACTAACGACTCGGGTTTCGCCTTTCGGCATCTTCAGGCGTTCACAAGTGCACGGATGAACTTGAACTGGCGATAATAATAAAGCCCCGTGAGCTTATTCCTTTTCGCCAGCAATGGCTTTAAACTCAATGATACATTTATTTATTATATAAACACGAAACATTCATTTACTAAG
Source organism: Himalopsyche anomala (assembly GCA_031772345.1). NCBI lineage: Eukaryota > Metazoa > Arthropoda > Insecta > Trichoptera > Rhyacophilidae > Himalopsyche > Himalopsyche anomala. The sequence goes on from CM062823.1 coordinate 11,697,230, forward strand.
CGTCAATTTCTACTTTTTACTACTGTAATTTCGAATGTCATTCCGAATGAAGGTCCGCTTCAGAATTAAAATTATGACCTCAGTATTGAAAGATATGTATGTAAGATACCTTTGAGCCAGTGGCGGATTAAGCACATGGGAGGCTCCAGGCGCAATAAAACTTGGAGGCCCTGTTTTTCGGATACCATAAAAAAATCAGAAAATCGCAAGTAAAAATATAAAAATCTGAACAAAAAGTACATGGGTATATAAGTTATATTATATAAGCTATTTTTGAGGCCCCGAGCGGAGCGCCTCATTTGCTAGTAGAGTAATCCGCCACTGTTAAGCCTTACAAATAATAATAATCTAAAGATTTGTATGTGTTAAATATCTTACGACGGTAAGTGCTTGAAACTGTAATAGAAAACTTTGAATGGTCATAAAGTGTAAAACTACAATAAATCAAAATGATTTGAAATGAATGACAGGTGACTTATCTGACAGGATTAACAAACATATAATCTTGTAAGGTAATTTGCGGTTGAATTTAAAGATCACTCTGTATTATAAAATATAGTATAACCCAGGGGAGGGGTTCTTAACCTATTGCGGTGACGGGCGCACTTGAGATTTAGTAGATAAGTGGCGGGCACAGGCCGGATTTAATAAAAACAGATTCACACACATAGTATTAAAAAGTAGTATATATTTATGTATTAATTTTATTATTGTTCCCTTAGCTCAGTGATGCACAAACGCGGCCCTTTTTGAATTTTGTGGCGGCCCTTAAATCTCTTTCTCAAAAATACTTTTTTCACGTAAAACATGTATTAAACAAATTTAAGCAAGCTTTTTCTTCAATGAAGGAGAATAAATCGGTTCATAGAAACAGGCTTACAAATATTATGTCAAATTAAAAAAATAGTTAAAAATTAACAAAGACCATGAACGCATTAACTTATGAATTACATATAAATGAAACATAAATATTTCACTATGAAATGATTTTTAATTAGCAAGTACTCATGATCTTTTTTTTGCATGGCTTATTTATTTTCTAAATAACACGGTCAAAATAATAAAATGGAACCTATTACTCATTTATCTAAATTCACTTAATCTTTTTTATACGTTTTTAAGGCTATTTTACATGGAACATACATATTTTCTGTATAAAAAAAGGATTGAGCGTACTTTAAATCATTTTTTTCTTTGCGGCCCGAACCAACGATAAATTTGTTTTATGCGGCCCGCTAGAAGGTAGAGGTTGTGCATCACTGCCTTAGCTGCTTTAAAATAACATGGATATCGTTATATTTTTTCGAATTCAATAAATCTATTAAAAATAATTTTATTAAAAAATATTACGGCTTTTTATAATTTTATTTGATACTTTGCCGGGCGCAAAAAGGCTCCGCTGGCGCATGTGCGCCCGCGGGCACGGGGTTAAAAACCACTGGTATAACGTAATGCTTCACATCATGCGTGGGTTGAAGGGGTCTCAAAAGGCTAAAGAGATCTCGTTGTTAGATTTGATTTGTAACGGCGAGCCCTATGTTAAACTAAGAAAAGTCAAAAATATTATATATATATTTCAGCATACTGCAAGGTGATAAGACGAAAAAGCTTGTTTTGAGATAATTGTCATTTTCGATAATTGTGAATTTTTAACATTATGCACATTAACTATTAATTATCGTTGTAAAAACTTCATGAAATTCGATACAGATTAACAAATTCGATTAAGAAACAATTTAAACAATGATTTTTTTATAAAATTTTGTTTTGTTATATTTTGATTATTTGTACTATTGCGACAGATAAAAATAATAATAATAAACAAGAAATTGTGATAAGGATCATTCTAGAAAGACTATTAACTATTATTTTAAGATGTAAATATTTTTTTTAATTACAAAACGCATAGTTAAAATTGTAATGTAAACTACTTTATAAATAGTTCTCAGGAAGCTGTCAAATTTGGGCCTAGATCTTTTTTTACTCTCATCTGTGTGCATGTTGGTTGATGTACATCACCCCTTAACCAGGCTAGAGTAAGAAGAATATATTCTCACTCGAACTTGGGTTTATTTCATCAGATCAGTGGTTTTAAAACTAAAAATATTTCCAATTGATTTTTTAAGATTAAAATTGTGCGATTTTGACTCGATGTTTTGTGTCTAATCATTTGTAAAATACAAATCTTTAATTGGAATAACTTTATTATTTTTGGATAAGTGCAGCTAGGGCTTCCAATTAACCGGACTTAATCACTAACCGGTTTTCGGTTTTTTTCTGACAAATAAACCGGTTAACCGGTTTAAACCGAAATATCATGTATTTTAATTAATTAGGTATGCAAAAAAAAATCGTAAAAATATTTCAATATTTAGCATAACAGCTAATACTCCAATTTCAAACAAAAAAACACGATCTTAATGGGACTCTAGTTACCAACCTGTTTTCTATGGCAAAGTAACAGTAACTATTATAACATGTGAAAAAATATTTTATGATAAAAAATACGTAAAATAAAAAAATAGAGCTTGGACTCACCAAAAGAATGATGTTAAAATGCATTTAATTTAAAAAAAAATACCAACTGGGTAAGACAAGAAATCCAATGTTTAGACAAAAATAGAGTAAAATATCAAAATATTCACTTGTCAAAAAATGTCAAATTATTTGAAAGTCATTTCTGTTCACAACATGGACAACTTTGAGACAGAAGTAGATTATTCTACAATATATATATATATATGTACATGTTTGTTGTATTTTGTGAATTGTTTCCTATATAACGCAGTAAATTCATTATAAAACATTTTTCTTTTTGTAAAAAAAATGAAAAATAAGAAAAGAGTATTTTTGATAGAACCCGGTTAACCGAGTGAAATAAACCGGTTTTCGGTTTTTTTTCAAAACACGCGATAAACCGGTTAACCGGTTTCGGTTTAAACCGGTTTGGAAGCCCTAAGTGCAGCCTTGTTAAAGGTTAAAATGAGCTGGAATGAAGAAAGTCAGGGATTAGAAAATATGTAATTGGAGCTATGGTCTGCACATTCTTTATATAACACCGCAAATCAATTGCAAAATTGTATAATTTGCAATCAAATCGGTTGGCAGAGCTGATGTAAGCAATAGGAGAAATTAAATTAGCATTATGTTAACAAAATACTTTGAAATTCTTTAGCCAAAACGGATGTCTTTGAAATATTAAACGAACACTTAAAAGTTTATGAGAAGAATCTTTTTGATGATATTTTTATATTATTTCATTTCACGTGACATACTTTCCAATTTATTGTCAACGGAGTCGACTACATATTATTGAGAAGTGTACGAAAATCACGCAATTGGTTAAATGTGACGTATAATAGAGCGATTTAAAAATAAATTAAACCTATTCATATTGTATACCATATTTTCATATTTTTTTAATTAATGAAAATTTTAGTATTTAATGGTATTGATTTTACGGCATTTTAAGTAATAATATAGTAATGGCAAATGATAGAGTTTATTATTTTGTTTTGATCATATTCGCTCAATAAGCTCACTTTCATGTTTCCCGGTCTCCCGTAAATTACTTTGCTTCCTCCCATAACATGTCAGCACAGTGACGTTCCAAATCTATGTGCCGCCCCTAGGCAGAGTTTAAAATAGCGCCCTAACTAGTTTTACATGTGAATCGAATAAAGTCATACAAGTATAAGTGACATTTTGTCATGATTTCCCATTATTCTAGGAATATATAAACAAAATTCGAATACTCTATTTATATACTTATACGAATACATTTCCGCTCGCCTATTAATATTGACGCAAAAACTGCCGGCATCGATAAATGTCATTACCAGATAAAATGTATTTTTACTTATTTTTCTGTCAAATACAATGAGGCATCGTATTAATTCCAAACTTAATTCGTGTGTCAAAAAAAATATTCATTAAAAAAAAATCTGTGATAATTTGCCGCTCCCTAGGACCTGCCGCCCCTAGGCAACTGCCTACTCGTCTATGCCCACGGGACGTCCCTGTGTTAGCATCCCTCAGTTCCGCCGAGTACATCCTATGGATAGTTCCCGCTGGACGTTGGAATTACACCGGTCGGGAAAAGACGCAGGCAGGATTACGTGGAAATATACCAGCAGGATTTTGCAGCCGCATCTCGACGAACCCCGAGTTTTAAACAAAGATCATATGGGGTTCACACAAAGCAGTATTCTACTGCCGACCTGACATCTGCAGTCAACGTACTGCCGGGTTCCACCGAGGTTCAGCAGCCGATTTGCTACCTTGCCCTTCCGCTAGTCCCGCGCACCTCATTCCATTTCAGTCTGATTATTTGCCGAAGATGGAAGCCCCGTTTCACACTGATAAGTTTGCAGGTATTCACAGCAGCATGAGCTGCCACCCCCGGCTGCTCGCTTGCTGCCGGCAGCAGAATGCCAGAAGACTCTCCGGAGGCATTCATACCACGGGATCCAGCCAGTTACAACGTCTCTCCATGGCCACTGGCGTGTCTTGCACTTTCTCTACGATCCGAGTTCGTCACAAAGCCTAAATACTTCATCCCATTACCCGACTCAAGCATCTATTCATGAAGCTCAGTTTAAGGCCATCGTCTTCGTCAGGTGCCATGAAAGTTTATTGCATAATACTTTTTAATATTCCAGATTTTATTACCATACAATACTTTGCTAATGAGTCGATTAACCGGTATCAAAAGGACATTTTTAAAAATAAAATAAATAATATTGTTCAAAGTATGTAGGTGCATATATATTTTTCAATAGGTAGAAAAACTGTCCGAAAAATCATGTGATTTATGAACGGCCACTTATCAGTTTTAACGTAAGGCATAGGGGCCTCCAATCCCGGGACTCCGTCCAATTTTGTGATCTCGAAATTCCGGGAATGCGAGAGTACTAATCCCGGGATTGAGAAAATCAGAAAAATTTGTGCTAGGGCTAAAAAATAGAAAGGCCCAAATTTTGGTGTATTTTGGCAAATCCGTAAATTTGTTTAAAAAATCCCAGGATTTAAAAATCGTCAAGCAAAAATTTCCCAACACCGTATCCCGAATTTATACGCGATATTGTAACTACAATCTCGGGATCCCGGTGTTGGAAAAATTGTCAATGCCCAAATCCCGGGATCACAAAAAGGGTCAGGGATTGGATGCCCTAGTCCTAGAAAAGGCATAATGATCTGGTGCACCTTTGTTGGCAATTAATAACTCAGTGGAATATTTCTAAAATCTGACAAGCACACATACATTTATATTGTTATCACATGAAAGTTTTGCTGTACGTGTATCAATATTTCATGTCATCATCGGCCTCTAGAATTTATGAAATATACTTAATTACCATATTTCTTTACGACAGTGTTTCTTAAGCTTTTGAGCCTTTGCGCATAGTCAACTTATCATTTTTGGTTTCCAAGAGAATACAACAATTTAATTTAAGATTTCGACTGAAGGTGCTTGGTGGAATTTCAATATTAAATTTGAATCGTTCAAGTTCATCCGTGCACTTGAACGCCTGAAGATGCCGAGAGGCGAAACCCGGGTCGTTAGTGACAAAATCTGTGTGAATGTACATAATTTGAACGATTCAGAATACAACAAATCACACATAAAGACCCCTATTGTTTGAAAAAAGAATAATACTGTCGTATTTCAAATGTAAAAAAAGTAATAATAAAGACTGCATAAGTAAATAACACAAAAATATTCATAATATGTATTTTAATTAAGAAAAAATAATATTATTCATCGCGACTTAATTAATTACTTCGGAGATTTTTATGAGTGACTGGACATAGATCGCTTTGATTGATGGGAATGTCTTGACACGTCTTATGTGTTATCTTTTAATGACTCTTTTTGTTTGTTATTATTGTCTTGCGTTGTTAAATTTCTTGTCATTAGGAAATCCATTACACGCTTCTGTGAATCGTGTTAGATCAAATAACTCGTGTAAAAATATTGTATTTTTTATTTTTAGTTGAACGTGTTATTTGAAAAACGTAAAAAAAGAATTGTGTATATATGTATAAAGCTTAAATTTACTTTTGATATCAAGCATAATTTTTTATCCATCCAATGGATGTGTCTGAACAGAAAGTTTTCTCCGACAACTGTTTGTTACTCAATCGCTAAACCTTTCTTTTTCAAAGAGAGTAGTAGGGATAAAATGACATGGCTAGGACGGGACTAGTGGTTAACTAATCACTCTCGCTACGCTCAATTGTTAAATTATCGGAAATCGGTTAAACATAATGATGTCTAATGTCTGATCTAATGAGATCATATTAAAGTAGACAATGGTTTTAGATAAGTGAATAGCTAGAACTAAAAAGCCTGACTCGCACAACATGCCAATATGTAGGTACACATGTTCATTGCGTCGTTTACCTAATTGGCAGTTTTTTTTTTTTACTTTAATCAAAATGCACTCATACTCAATATTTTTGTTGAAACTGTTTCAAAGTACCCCATTACTATCCAAGGGTGTTAAATATTTACAGAATCTTCGACACCCACTGAATATGGCAATATGACTAATTTTAAATGGCGACCTGTAATTTAAGAGCAGCAATGGACCACCAATACGTTAGCAAAATCTCGCTTACTTTCAGAGCAATTTGCGGTGTTCTGAGGAAAGTAACCGAATTTTTTATCACTCTTATAGAATAATACCCATCCCCCGATTTGCGCGGATTCACTTCAACGCGGTCAGTAAAAATGGGATTTTGAAACACGTGTTGTCAAATTATCGAGAGAACTGAGAAATCTCTGTGCACAAAGTATGAAGAAATATTCAAAGAATTTCCGAAAATTAAAAATCACAGATTCTTTTAATTAAAAAAAACACGGATATTTACGCTAATTGTGGAATTGAACTGGCCAGTATTTTTAATCCTAGTAAAGCCATTTCGAACTTAAAAGATAGCAGCGAGTTATGTTATTTAAAGTTGTTGTCAGGGCCGGTGCCACCATAAGGCAAAATAGGCAACCGCCTAGGGCGCAAACCAGTAGGGGCGCGTAAATGAAGTATTTAAATTATTTTTATATACTCCAATATTAATAAACAATAATCAATTTTATTTTATTTTTATGTTTGTATTTTTTCGTTATAATTATGTATATTTTTCTATATGATTTAAAAAAGAGAGGTTGAGCGACTGAGTAACAAACAGTTTACGTAGAAAAACTTCTGTCACATACCTCCATTAGGAGGCCATTTGCTTCATGTTGGGAGCAGACATGGATATAAATATATATAATATTTCTAATGATTCCAAATTGTTTTTTTTCATTATTTCGAAAAAAAATATAACGGTTTGTTAAAAAGGGGGCGCGCCAACAACCGCTGCCTGTGGCGCCAAATAACCTCGCACCGGCACTGGTTGTTGTTATTTGTTTTTTTTTTTAAACTACATTGCGTATTATTACACACTATTATTAGTTTATGCAGTAACATTCGATAGCTTCACCTCACAAGCAAGTCCCTTGCTAATATTGGCAGTCCACCGCTGGGGTGTGCTGACCCAAGTCAACCCTCTGACCCTCCTCATGCTCACCGCTTGTTCAATATCAATGTCAAGAGTCAATGCTTTGAGATAATAAATTTGATTAGTATTTACCTGTGCTAATTTCGACTGGGTATATGCGGCAACTGGGTAGTAATATTTCTTCATGTTTATATCATCGAAGAAAATCTTTGCCCCGTAATGACTGGCAGACGACACGTTGACAATCCTCGAATAGCTGTTCTCACCAGAACCACCTCTCTTCAAATTCTCTAGCAAAAGATGCGTCAGCAGGAAATGTCCCAGATAATTCGAAGCTAGCTTATCTTCGAATCCATCTTCTGTAATGTTGTAATCACCGAAAAGTATTCCGGCATTATTGATTAATAAATGTATTTTGTTATGTTTACTTGACACTTTTTCGGCGAACTGTCTGACAGATTTCAAAGATGCCAGATCAAGCTTTAACGCAGTGATATTTCCGTTCGGGAATTTTCTTTTTAATTCTTCAATTATTTTTTCACATTTCTCAACATTTCTCACTCCGATTGTTACATCTACGCCATATTTTAACAAGCCCTTCGTTACATACAATCCAACCCCTCGAGCTCCACCAGTGACTATTGCTATTTTTCCACGTCTATCTTGTAGTGTTGTCAATTTATTTCTCCATTTCATCAAGTCTTCAACAATCGACACAATACTAGTCAACGTGAATATAGTTTCGTAATACATAGATTTCTTTTTGTTTGAGCTATCTTTGACTCGAACAGAAAAAAGAATAAAGAAACTCAAAATAACTAATAGGATTATGATAAATAATATGAGCCACATTGTGTATGTCTTATCGGTGCTGCACAACTCCTGAAACAAAGTATGCCATTAAATTAGAACAATAAATGATTTAATCTAGATCAGTGGTTCCCAAAGTGGTTCCTGTGGACCCCCAGGGAACCGTGAGACCGCTGAGGGGGGCGTGACAAATTAAAAATCATTTGGGGTGCGTGGACAACGTCAGGGGGTCCGCGGATTCCTATCCTATCTCTACTACTCTTTGGAAAAGTGAATTTGAGCGACTGACGACATACAGTTCTCGTAGAAAAACATCTGTCCTCATTGGAAGCAGGCATGGAAAAAAATACCTTTCAGGTCATTAACTTTATTATTTCACTTGGGGGTCCACGGCCAGGTTTTTGCTATGAAAGGGGTCCACGAGCATAATAAGTTTGGGAATCACTGATCTAGATCGACCATGGAAAAGAAAAAAGACGTCTCACACATAACAAATTTTACAGGAGACACAAAATACGTTTTTTAATGATTTTTGGGCCGAAGGCAAATTATAAAATATACTCAACCTTGAAGTGCATGGAGATTGATAACCTGATTTTTAATTGCCTTTATTTGATATTAATTTAATATTTTTTATCCATATCCGCTCCCAATGGGAAGCATGTGACCTCCTAATGCAGATATCTCAACAGTTTTTTTTCTATGAGAACTGTTTGTTACTCAGTCGCTTAACCTCTCTTATTCAAAGAGAGTAGAGATAGAAGGATAAGGCTAGGACAGGACTAGTGGTTAGCTAATCGCTCTCGCTACGACCAATTATTAAAGGATCGGAAAGGGTGGGAGGGAATTTTTATACATCTCAAACACCCATGCCTTCGAACAGAAATAGATAAATCTATCGAAAAAATGCTATTCGTATTGGGACTCGAGCCCATGAAGTCCGGCATGGAAGCCCATAACGCAAACCGCTGCGTCATAGGACCCGACATAAATATATTTAAAAAAAAACTTTTTCTTTAAGTTTTTTTTCCAGATCGCATTTTCCATAGACCCTTCTTTTTTTTGATCAAAAGTTAAATTTTGATACTAATTCGTCATTTTCGGCTTACATCCTTTTGATAGAAAGTGTATTAGGTTGTATACAGTGTGATTATCAAAAAAAGCCCCAAGCGAGCGCCTCATTCGCATATAAGGTAATCCACCACTGCTGCTATTTTTTTAAAACCAATTGACGTATATTTTATTAATACAATATTCCGTCATCTACATAGTTAATAAAACCGTTTTATTTGTATCTGAATCGTGTCCAGGCGTAATTTTAAAACAAAGTTCAAGTAATCAGTACAATCATAGTTTGTAGCTCACCCCCTCCATGCGTCCAGTAGAAAAGGATAAACCCCTACTTTTATTTTATCATTTATCGTTTATACGTAAACCTTGCGATGGTCTGATGATGCTTGTCAGAGAGTCGAAACACATGTTACCAGTGGTAGGCTGCCAATACGTTAACAAGGGGCTCGCTTAATTTCGTAGCAATTTTTAGTATTCTGAAGAAGGAGTGATTTTTTTTATAGCTCCTATGCAATTGTATGCAATACTTAAATAAGCAATCGATTGTTACTTAATACACGTAAAATGTGTAACAATATGCAATTTACAGTAAACTTATCAATGTAAATAGCTAAAAATATACTAATGTGTATACTACCGTTGTCGTAGATAATATTTATATAAATTAGAAAATGCAGTTATATACTAATTTGATCTGAGAATATTACTTTCTCATAAGTTAACAAAGGGCTCGCCGGCCTCAGAAAAATCTAACAAGGGGCTCGCGCGAGCCCCTCCGAGCCCCCTCCAGCCCACCCCTGCATGTTACAATTTTTAGCACAAGTGGAATAATAAAGGTATATAAAATTTTATTATATTTCATTTGTTGTGTTTTCATTAACTACCTCACGTAAAATAATATAAATGATAATTATAAATAAAATACCCACCTTAAAACGAAATATTCTATCAGATTTTAACGCTCAGTCCACTTAAGAATATGTCACAATGTCTCTACAAATATTGTGTTAACGGTAAGGTAAAAAATATGAGTTGCTTCACTTGTAAAATAATGCTTGTATATTGAATGCACTTTATTTGGACATCTCACAGCGGTCAGAAATCTCGATGGACTGATGGAGAATTTTGTTTGTATGTCTCATTATAAAACGTTAACATGTTCATATCGTGGAGAGGATCGTCCTGTGCCATCGTTTTCAAGTCGTAAATTATGTCACTCTTTCGTACAGGTCCGCATCGAGAGAATAGGCCGTCCGCGTGATGAATCTGAAATAGCGTTAACCATATTATGATCACGGAATGATATCGACTGTGGATAAAAAGTACGTAACCCACACAACAAATTTTACAGGAGACACAAAAAAACGTTTTTTAATGTTTTTGGGCCAAAGGCAAATTATAAATATCCATAACCTTGAAGTTCACGGTGACTGATAAACTGGTTTTTTATTGACTTACTGGCCTAATATTTATTTAATAAATTGTTCAAGAAAACCTTCTTAAGTCATTTTTCACATTTTTCAAATTTAAATACTTAATTGGGATTTTCAGCTAACATACTTTTGATATAACGTATATCATGTTGTATACATTGTGATTATCGAGAAAACTGTGGGCTACGTTTTTTTTCTTATATGTTGACTTATAACTTGATGGGATAAATATACTTAATAATATAGATTTTTTAAATTATCCCTCCAAGGCCGAGCTTGATCAAATCGACCCGTAATTGGCAAAACAACGTAAACGACAATTCATTAATTTTACAGGAATGGACTGGTTAAAACATAAAAAAATGTTTTATTAACTTCCTCTCGTAATAAGTTCGCAAAAATAATTCCTAAAACGCTGTTGGTAATAAATACAAGGTCAATTTAAGTTTCTTTTTATGAAATTATTACGAGACGAAGTTAAAAAAAATTATTCTTTTGTAAAATGTGTGATTTTTTGCACACGATTTTCTGCCGACTACGGGTCGGTATGGTAATAGTTAACACTGTTGTCTCATGTTGATCCCACTATTTATGAATTTTCCACCTGAATGTCGTTGCCTTCACTCATTTTTTTTTTAAAAGGAAAATGACTTCAGCTATTCAACAGCCGCGAAGACGGACACAACTACCAAAAGCACATCTTTATTTCGCTTGTTATTGTTTTATCAAATCCTCATTATTTTCACTCCATTTATCAACATATTTTTGTTCAAATTATGTTGATCGAATGAGGTCAAATTGTAAAAAAAACGCGTTTAGCTATATTTTAGCACAGAATGTTTATGTGACAATATGGTCACGCTCGTCTTTACCATTTTCCATACACAATAATACATGGAGCCTGTCAGAACAAGGGTGACCGTATGGTCACACGTTTTTTCTAAACAACGGATTTTTTAAATTATATTTGCTAAAAAAATAAAAATATTATATGTATTGATTATAAAAAACTGAACCATATTTTGTTTTAACATATATGTATTATATAAATGACTACTTTATTACCTATACACCTGAAATAAATGTTTTTAAGAGAAATTTTCAAAGAAAACTAAGTCGCTTATTTTATTTTATATTTAAATCATATACAGAACTGCAATTGATGTGAGAGTATTGGTTTTTTTAATAAATTTGACAAGGGGCTCGCCAGCCTTAAGTAAATTCTACAAGGGGATCACGTGACCCCTCCAAGCCCCCTCCAGCCCCCTCCCCCCCCTGGGCAGACCTGAATTATATTGTCAAATGGAAACAATGGACTTTTTTTCGATTGTACATCGGCCGAATTACTATTTGTTTTTAATAAGTCACCTTAAGATTATTTATTTTTCACATTTTACCTGAAAATTTCAGGGCGGACTGATCCCACGTAGCCCAGTACGTAGAACCGCCACTGGTTAGCCCATTGGGTCTCTCTTCCGTATTGCAGACAGCGTGCTTTTTACCGATTGTATTGTGTCTACCTAATACTTGCCTTTCAACTCCTCTTTTAGTATAAATTTTAACTCGTAATCAGTGAAGTTCCTAGGCTATGTGCCGCCCCTAGGCATAGTTTAAAATAGCACTTTTACTATTTTTCTAAATATATTTTTTTTTGAAATAACATTATTTGCCGCCCTTAGTGCTGAGATCGGTAAATATCATATTTAAAGAAGATTTTTGGGATCAATTCAACTACTGTTAAACCATCGGTCATAATATTAATACTATTGAAAATGTTTTTTGTCGGCACTTTTTTACCAAAGACATTGAGGCATCATATTTATTCTAAATCAAAACCGTGTGCCAAAAATATTCATTCATTTAAAAAAAACTTTGATCATGTGCAGCTCCCTAAGTCTTGCCGCCCCTAGACAACTGCCTACTTGTCTATGCCCTCGGGACGTCCCTGCTTGTAATATGTATTTTTTTCACCTGATTACAAAAATGCTTGTACATATTCTACTTTATTATTAATATACATGTAAGGTCACGATTCAATCTCTCGAGATGAACTTCCGAAACTCTCTTCAACATCATATTAACTAAATTTCAAAATATTTTGCGACCTAGCAATTATTTAACTATAATTTCAAAAATATTCTTTTATATTTTTAAAACCATTTATCTATAAAATTGTTAATTAATAAACAAATAAAGCAATACAATCATCTCTCACAGCAATAATAAGCATGGTCAGTGGAAAAAGTATTATAAGGAATACCAAAAAGAGATTTTCAAAGCTTGAGTTTTATTTTATCAATAATACGACCAGGGCCGGCTCGTGGCGTGCGCAAAGAGTGCAGTGCATATAGGCGCACTTGCGGCGTACACAGGCACCGGACTTATATTTTAACACTATCCACTCATTTAGATATAGTTTTTCGAGTCGCAGAAATCCTCGAGCCGGCACTTTAGATGACTATATATTTGCAAAAAAAAGCTCGCCCATAGATGTCACTGTCTCAAAAGCAATATTTTTTTACTATGAAACTAATTCTACATTAAAAAATATTTTAACGGTTTCTCACTTCTTTCAGTCAAAACAAAGTAATTTAATCCTTTTCGCCAAACTCATTAATGTTCAACATTTGCAAAGTCATATCAAAGAGTCTTTTTTGTAATTGTTTGTTTTTGGAGTATTCACTGGAAAATCCTTCTCGGCAGTTCGAATAAAGTTTTTGATCAGATTTCCCTTCAAGTTCGGGACTCAGGCAGGCGTAGAGGATGACAACAGCGCCTTGGGTCGGGTTCTTCACGATGAGCTGAAGGGGACTCAGCCTATCTATTGATATTTCTTCGAACATTCCTGAAGATACTATTCCTGGGTGGATGGCGTAACTCCTTACCGGTATGTCATCGTTTTTCATTATCGAAGAAATATAGTGGCTAGACATCAGCTGAAAATTTAAAAAAAAATAGTTATTTTTAATTCCTTCTTTTGTGTTATTAAATATCATTTCACTTTATGTCGATAATGAAACCGCGGAGAGCGAATCCGGTCAGCATTATAAAAATGGAAGTACATAGTACAAAAAGTGTTTTTTATTCCAAAAAAACTATCTCACCACATACAATTTTGAGTTAGCTCCATAAAAATGATTAGTTTCAGGTAATAAATTAAAGATTATGGGTCAGGGATGTAGCAAATGAGAGGGGGGGGGGTCTTGAGAGAATTAATATACGTAAAACCATAAGATTGATTGTACGCACCGGACCGCGCCTGGGTGTTTGGCTGCCCGCGTGCATAATGGTAAAAGTAAAAGTATAAAAATCAAAATTATACCCATCATTCTATTTCCAGTGTAAATATGCTACGTCAGATTAACACAAAAATCCAACCCGTAAAACTAGATAAAAAAGCTTATCGTAAAAAACGCAAATAAAAGGATTCTCAAAAACATGTTTTGTTATTTGTTTATTTAAATATATTTTTTAATAATGGTTATTTATAAAACATAACAGCACAAAATTGTTATTTTTAAAGCTTTAATAAGAATAACATATTTATAATGTGTGAGAAATTTTACTGTACAAATATCAAAATGCACAATCAAAAGTGATATCCAATGAATCCATAGCAAAAATAATAACAGCCAATCCATTATTAGATAACTATGAACTCCGCTGTCTAATTTGGGCATGCAGAGGTAGCAGACCAAATGGTAGGCTATTTCAGTGGTGGGCTGCCAATATCTTAACAAGGGGCTCGGTAAATCTCATCCACAATGCCTTCAAGCCATGGAATATAGATGATGCATAAACTGTGGCCCGCGAGCCACAAGCGGTCAGCTAGGGTCTTTTTTATTATGCAGCCGAAGTCAGTGTATTTTTTAAAACCAAGTCTTGTTTCATAATAAACTTTAATCATCTACAGAAATTGCAGTTAGGTACTGATTTTATCTGAGACGAATGACTTTCTTATCTTAACAAGGGGCTCGCCGGCCGCACCGAAATCTAACAAGGGGCTCGCGCGATCCCCCCGAGCCCCCTCCAGCCCACCCCTGGGCTATTTAATGAGTTTATAACTAGTAATAATCAATGATCCTCAAATAATCTGGAACATCCTTCCTTCACTAACCAATGTATTTGAAATTTTAAAAAGTAGCGGTGGCTAGTCTATAGTTGTAGTTATATTGAAAGAAGACTGAAATCGTTACAATATACGTTGCACATCGTTCAATTTATATCTGACTCTTTTTGCCGATACAAATTAATTAGATAAGCAACGTAAATTGTATAAAATTCAAAAAAACACCGAGTAATTGCATTATATTAAAAAAAAAACTTTTCTACTTTGCTTTGGCTGCCCCTAAAATCGGCAGCCCAAGTTCGCCGCCCAACTGCCAGGCGCGGGCCTGTCTACGCCACATTAACATATAGATGAATTAGAAAAAAGAGGATTTTGTCTTGTATTCGTTGTGGTTCTTATTTTAAATTAAAATTGCTTAATACTGCTTTGTGATTCTCAAACGTTGTATTTCGATGTCCGTAGAATAAAAACACTTTTCATTGTAATTGATACAAATCGAAAATAGTCTATTTCAATATGTACCACAAATTGTGCTGTTATATATAGCTTTGTTTCAAATGTTATAGAAAACAATTTTTAAGGTTTTAAACAAAAAATACGTTAATATTATATCATATTATGTCAATTCAGATAGTGTGTTATGATAATATAACTATTACTAGTAAATCCCGACGAAAACATTCGAAACAAATAGATTTTGTGAACGAATCTTCATTTTTTTAAATTTCAATCTATTTTATCATTTTTTATCGTATCTACCGTGTAAAAAAAGAGTTAAGTGTATCTCTGTAAATAATATGTAATACCTAATAACTTAATTATATCGATAGTCTTACATTCATTGAAAATATAAGACAAAATTACCTGAGCCAACTTTGATTGACAGTATGCCGTAACTGGGTAATAGTGCCCTTGCATGTTGATGTCATCGAAGAAAATCTCTGCGCCGTAATGGCTAGAGGACGATACGTTGACGATCCTCGAAAAGTATCGATCTTCGGAACCAGCCCTCTTCAAATTCCCCAATAGAAGATGCGTTAGCAAAAAGTGACCCAAGTAATTAGTCGCTAGTTCACTTTCAAAGCCGTCTTCTGTTACTTTGTAATCACCGAAAAGTATCCCGGCATTATTGATCAATAAATGTATATGTTCATGTTTATTTGACACTTCTTTCGCAAACTCTCTGACAGATTTTAAAGATGACACATCGAGTTGCAACACAGTAATCGTTCCATCCGGATATTCATTTTTTAATTGTTCTATTACTTTTTGACATTTCTCAATCTGTCTTACTCCTATTATTACATCTAGGCCATATTTTAACAAGCCCCTAGTTAATTCCAACCCGATTCCTCGCCCTCCACCTGTGACTATAGCTGTTTTTCCACGTCTTTCTTGCAATGTTTTTAACTTGTTTCTCCATCGGATTGAGTCCTCAAGCATTGACCAAATGCAGGTGAAGGCAAATATAAACTCGTAATAAAGAGATATATTCTTATTGGAAGATTTTTTAACTCTAATGAATAAATAAATAAAATGAGACGTAAATAATGAAAGTATTATTAAAAGTGCCGCGATAAAAACGTAAAACCACATTGCACTAATTTGAGATAATTTTTAACAAATCTTTTAAACTCTTCTCACTTTTCTTTTATTAGTAGTATTGATGATAATCTGCTGCTGAAAATAATTGAGATACAAAGTAAATTATTAATGTAACGGTTTCATAATTTTAATGAAAATAAGTAATATCGAAAAATGGGACACCCAACAAAAGCTGATCTATCTTGTAGCATATTTAGTACAAGATTCTTGTGATTTTGAATGATTGTTAAATTAATGTCGGAAAAGGCTGTGGGCACCAATCTCTTTTCATTAACAGCCGTGAAAAGAGATTTTTCTTACCAATTAGTGGTAAAGTACAAATGCGTTATGCTGCTGAAATGACTGCAACAGCAGTCGAAAGTGGCTGGGCTAGACACACTTAGAGTGCACTCGCAATTAATTAGTTTTTGAACAATCAATACTACGTATGTGAAATTAATTTTTGTTCGTTTGTTCTCTCGTCTGTACTGTAACTTTTTAAAATGGAAAATGTATACACTATCTAAGTGCATACTTCAACAGAAACATAATATGCATATATTATGGTATAATACAATCATTAATTTCACATTACCACGTCGTCATTTTTTAGTGAGTTAACTTCTTGTTTTAGTTTTTCGTATTATTTTATTGATTACTTGATTCATTTCACGATTTATTATTAAAAATGAATTCAAAATATTATATTCAATCAGTACCGTTTGACCGGGTTGGACCTATTGGCGACTTGTAGTGATAAAGTGTTGTGATTAACTGACTATTTTTGCGAAAAAAGTAATTTCATCATAATGTCCAGCGTTGTCTTTCATTATCTGCATAGAAGCATGTCAGTGGAAAGTTTCAGTCCAATATGCATTCAACCTTTACTATCAGACAAGACAAGATAAACAAAATAGTACAGTATGCAAAAAAGGTATTTTCTGCCAGAGCGATATCTTCATAGAGAATAATGTATATAGACTGTGGAAAGGAAAAAGGACGTAACCCACACATAGCAAATTTTACAGGAGGCATAAAAAATGTGTTTTGGTGATTTTGGGCCATATGCAATTTATGAAATATACACAACCTGGATGTACCACGGAGACTTCTAAACTGGTGTTTAATTAAAGAAATTGAATAGGAAAAACCTTTTTTTCAGTCTTTCTTCTTGGTTTCAAATTTCACAAGCCCATATTTTTTCAAAATTTAAAGTTAAATTTAGATACTAATTCAGCATTTGCAGCTTACATCCTTTTGATAGAACGTGTAACAAGTTGGACAAATTGTGATTATCGAAAAAAGCTGATTTGAAAAAACTGTGGGTTACGTCTTTTTTTCTTTTCCATAGTCGATATCTATCTGAGTATGACGCTTTTATTTGGCTTTCTTTCTTCTTCTTCTTTATCATAAAATACAAACACATGACAACCAATGTTTAAATATTTCGTTTGTAAGCAATCAATCTCATTATATGCATATTTCTTTTCACTCACAAAATTAAGTCTGCATTACTATACTCATATCTGCTTTAACTCAGTGGCCGCAAACCGGTGATCAGTGAGAAAATTATAACAAGTAGCCGACGTCGTTTTCTTCGGTTACGAGCTCTGGTTCGAGTCACAAATTCGAGTATCAGTATATTAAGAATATGTAATTCATATATTTTAAATTTAGTATTAAATATTCATTTTTATAACATTTTGTGACGCATTTATGTTATCCGGAAAACAGGACTACTAAATTTTATTGTGCCGCGGGCCTCACAAATGCTTAATCCGCCACTGTTTAGGTATCTAAATCTCCCTCCTACCCACTTGCCTCGCCTTAACCATAACCCGTATCCTACTATCCTTACTCTCTTCGAAAAAAGAGGTTGACAATTATAACTGTAGTTATAATAGAAAAACCTTTGTTCTGATATCTAAACTTCATTAGAAGTCAATTCGATTCACGTTGGGAGCGGACATGGTTAAAAAATATTTAACCAGGCATTTCAATGTCGGTGTTACCAAAACTGGGATTCCTGTATTTCGTATGATTTTTTAGCACTGAAAAACAGGTTTTGAAAGTGAAAAATACAGGTATGTTTCACTTTTAAGGTGTTCACTGTCAATACTTGGTGGAAAAGTATTAAATACAAATATTATTGGTAACATGTTGCAAATTTAAAGATTATTATATAAGCATAACTCTGAGAATATTGTTTTTCATAATTTAGTAAGGGGTTAACCAGCCTGAGAACTATTTAAAAAGGGGATCGAGCGAGCCCCTGCAAGCCCTTTCCAGCCCACCCCTGGTTTGAAGATGCTCAAGTCTAGGCAATTGTTCTTGAGATAATCGTAACAATCGTCTGAAATCATTGACCGCTGCTATGCTATAGGACAGGGTTTCCCAAACTTTTTCTGAAATGGAACACTTAGCTTATATTTTAGGTTGGGTAATGCATATGCATTCTAATAAAATACTTACTATTTATCACAGTATATGAGTAAATACAGCTCTAAATAACTATGATGTTTTTGGGTACCTGAATCGCAAATCTTCTGATATCAATGACTATATTGGTGATTTTAATTTGTATGTCTGGTCGCCACTTACATGTTCTATTTAAAACCTCCGCATGTACTTAGGCACTTCACGCCATAAACATCAGTAGAGATTTGCTATCACTCGCCATTCATTACAAAGTAGAAGATGTTTAAATGTGTTTCAGGGTATAAAAACACTTATTTAGGTTTCGTGGAACACCAGTGTTCCGCGGAACATAGTTTGAGAAACCCTGAATTATAGGATATGCTCGAAATATTCTTGCTATGCACAATAATAATGTACTTTAATGTACGAATTACCGGTTAAAAAAACTTAGAATTAGAGGTAAATGTTGTTACCAAATTTTAATATTATCAATTTAAAAGAATTTGGTCGTAGAATGTAGCAATTGTTATCTCATAAAGAAGCACGTGGCAACGCCATCTATTTAATAATCAATATAGCTCTTACTGGGCTGATTGTAAGGTTTGAATCATAAATAAAATGATTTTAAGTTTATATCAATAATGAATAGAATGCCCATCTCCAATACAGTTCGATATTAATACAAATAAACAAATTAGTAATGGTTTTGTGCTTATTTTTCAAAATTCATTTTGCTGACATAAGCATGAATCATAATAGCGAATATAACATATCCTATTTTTATCATACGTTTTATTTAGATAATTTCTAGATCGAAAACTGTAATCATACTTTGAATCCACGTGACTTGGTAAATCCACAACTTTCTAAATACAATATATTGTTATTATTATTTCTTCTGACAATAAACAATATTTATGTGGCATTAACAGTTTATTGGTGCCACTGAAGATGACATTATTTAAATCCTGTAAGCAAGTAGGACATGCACTGTTATAACTATAAAGACGGGTAAGCTTCAGTTTGTAAATAATTATTATTTTATTGAAAAGAAAAAGTTGGCATTCAATTGCGTGTGGTATGAATTATTCTTTAAATTTGAATTTTTTGTTTACTTTTGTTACCATAGACATAAAGTAGACTTTAGCATAAGCAAAAAAATGAAATTGCACATAAGCAATAAATTATTGTTATTTATTTTTCAATATTGTTACCGAGGCGAGGTTAATGAGGCGCGCGCTTAGAGGCTCTGAATCTTAGGGCCCTCAGAAATAGCTAATATTATATAACTTGAATACTTTGAGTACAGATTTTAATGTATGTTTTATTATTTTCTGCCTTTTTTAAGCTATCCGGAAAACGGGGCCTCTCATGTGCTTAATTTGTCACTGATTGTTAAATTCATTCCCAATTACAGTTTAAAACTTAACATATTTATATATAAAGGAAAAAATATTTATTTTATGAAGAGCTGTGGCATTTAAAATGGTTAAATGGTATTTTTAGACAGTAAATATTTAATTTTATATACAAAAAATGAAAGTGTACCAATAAATGGGTAATTATAATTTCAAAATAATAATAACAAATAAAAAAGATTTCATATACATATTTATGAATAAAATTTAGACACTTTTTAAATGTGTACATGCATTATCGCCTTCATCCATATAGGGGGCTATGGTACATGTCAAACAAGTCATGTTTCATTAATTACCCATGAATTATGGAAAAATGTATTTTTTATTATTGAATTCAAATAGGAAGATCGAAAAGTTGTTACATTTTTACTTTAAATTTTCATTTATTAGGGATCTGACGTCATCAGGAGGGGCCACTTACGTCAAAAAATTTGCTAAGGCATAGATTAATCGAAATAAAATTTATGAATTAAACACTTTGCGCATGCGTAGAGGGAGACAGAGTATAGATTGTGTGCCTTGTGTTGCACCGACACGACGAAACCAAAATGGCTTCCCACCCAGGGAAATCTGTCGCGAAAACGGATTCTAAATAGAATGCTTAAGTGGACCAATTCGTTCGGTTGTATTATGAAAAATTAAGAAGTTCAATAATTGTGTAGTACTCAAATGTTGTGTTTAGTGCATTAATACACGTAATAAGCGAGTTTTGAGGCCTAAGATATACGTAAGTCAAAAAATTATCGCTCTCCTTTCACCTGTCGTGGGCTCGCTTTGGCGATTTCACGATTAGATTAAATCGTTAATATTTTTGTTATCGGTGTCGGTTTTCGATTGATATGTTGGAATACCGATTGTCACGCGTCAAAAATGTAAATAAACCCGGTTTATTTACGCGGTGATGGCATAATTCGTCATCGTTTGGCAGGTGAATAATTGTACCTAAACTGGTTTTCGAATTTCTTCAAGACATAGTGGCATTTGGGGTCTTCCGCGATGTTAATTTGCTAATTGTCGCGCCCACAGCACCCAATTTATCTTAATACTTTACACTGGAAATTCCATGCAGCGTAATAGTCATTCAATTTAGTCATCTCGCATTCGGAAACGTATGTGTTAATTCAAATCGTAAATATCGATGATGTGATTAGCAGACATTGCGAATAAATTATTCGAGTTGTCATTTTTATTATGGGGTTAGTAGACGTCCTATTTTAGCTGGACGAGTCTCTTGCAGAGAGAAAATAACAGTGGGCAATCCTTTATTTCTTTCGAATCGCTTCTCTAATCTATTATTAGTATCATTGTTTTGAAAAATTAAAAGTCGCAAGATTAAAATTTTTTCAAGGTTTGCATGTTTACGTGTTATAGAATTTTCACTCGAAGGGCCATGAAATCACAAAATATCTTATTGAACACGTCCAACTGTCCACATGTTGTAAAATTATTGGTTTTAAATACTATTTGGACTGTTCTTCGGATTTCTGTGTCAGTACATGTGAATGCGGATGTTGTTGAATGCCTAGATCCTCTTTAAATTGCGAAGCCAAAGCTGATAAGGATTGGATTAATAGATCTATCAAACATTATCAGTGTTTTTTTTCAAATCTAGTCGGATTAGCTATCTGTACCTATTCTGATGATTGACCATAAACTCATTTTGGTAAATTTGTCATACTTCATCACACGGACTATTGCGGCGAAAAACTTCACAAACTAAGCTAAAAACCACTCCACAATTTAAAATTATTATTTGAGAGCTTGGATATCGCGTTAAAACCACACATGATTACGAAGAACACTGATAAATTATGCGAAATACGAAATATTTTAGAGCATTTCCCTTCAGCTTTCAATAGTCCGTGTGATGAAGTATGACAAATTTACCGAAAAAAAATGTAATTAAATATTTTGGACTGTTCGCGCCTCCCTTTGCAATAGTCCAGGCCTCCCAGGCTAGAAATCGCTGATCTAAGCCAAAGAACATCTTTATTCATTTGGCTTGTTTATCTTCGTGTACAATTTCATTATCATTTTTGAAACTAGCTTGTGGTACCTGAAGCCTAACCCAACAGTTAATAATTATGTAGGGTTGTCAACATTGTGCCGATGCTAACCTGGAGATTTTTTTTTTTTGCTGTGGAATAAAGGGGGAATTAGTTATAATACATATTATTTATTAACTATATAGCTGTTTTATAACAAATGGTTAAATTGATGAAAGGTAAAGTTAAATAATTAAAGATATATTTTTATCTCATGTCGAAGTACTGCCCAGCGAACGGCTGATGCTGACTCGAATATTTTTTTTGTTATCCCGGATCTTCAAACCGAGAGTCTCCGGGACAAAATGACTGTTGACAATCCTTTAACTATGTCATCAGCCATCACAGACATTAAAAACTCTTGAACTAGGCTTAACTTATCTACTGTGTCTAAATCATTGTAATACAGCAATAATTGCGTTATCTCGTCTGTAAAATATGGAGCCTAATTGCTTGCGAAAATAATTTTCATAATATCTATGTTTATGTTTTTGGGGCTCTTCAAGATTTTGATAAAATGATAGTTCACTTACATAGTAAATATGCTTTACAACATGCCGTTTGTTTCCTATCTTAAAATTAACTCATAGGCCACTCATAACAATGGAGTTCTGTAGGCAATTTAATTACTAAGTGGAAAATAACATATCATGCATAAAATATCAGGGTAAAAAAGTCACCATAACATGTTAGCTGGAACTTCTTTGAATAAACCATAATTTGAAATATGATGCAGTTAAATTTGATTAAGAATTGTTTGGTTTTATGTGGGGCTTAGTCAATGTTTGGGATTAGCAATATTTTATACACAGACACGATTGTAAACATTTCTTCCTTACCCATATTATTGTAATGGGTAACTTTCTCACAGTTGATCTGACAGCAATGAATGATGCAAATATTTTATATATTTGACTCTTAATATTTGAAGGGTATGGCATAGGGCAGCGGTCGGCAACCTTTTTGGACTCACGGACCACTAGATGGATTAAAATGTCAAAATTTTGATCCGGCGGACCACCAAATAGACTTTTGTGTTAAATATTATATATTTAAATAAAAGTGAATAAAGCGAAGAATATAAAACTAGGTGAGAGTGAGACAGAACATGCATCTGCGGACCACCAAAATTTCCTCGCGGACCACCAGTTGCCGACGGCTGGCATAGGGGGCACTTCAAAGAAGAAGAAAAATGTCCAAGCTATTTTAACTGTATCATGAGTTGAAATAATTAATATTTTTACTAATTCTTATTTTATATTTTGATGATTGTGTCCCGAATATGGTATAATCCATGTTGCATTTGTGAGACTTATTTACTACATTGAAATATATGATAGTATTTTAATTTTTAACACATAAGGTAAATTCATCAATAACTCAAAATACCAAGATTCGGTGTCATACTTTTTGTGCTCATACCGGAAAAAATGCATAATGTAAAGAGATAAAAATATCTCCAACATTAAACTCTTGAACAAATATATAGGTACCGCAGGCAATCTGTAGACAAATTTGTCATCATGATACATTTATAACCCTGCTATGCATCACTAACAGAGATAAGATGTTTTCGATACCTACATCCTGATGTATTGTCAATCAGATATATCCTGAATTGAAAAATGCATTACTCCTCAAATAAAAAATGCGAGTTGGTCGATGATAATCTTTCATATTTTGTCTATAATTCGCCAAATTGGGAAAATTTATTGGGGATTATTACCTCTGACGTAGTCGTAAATTAAGCAGAAGGTCACTGTCGATACCGTACGTTATAATTGTACATTTTGTAAATATGACATCTTCCTTTACTAGGCTTAACTTAAGACTTGTTTCCATGTAGTGTGTATGTCTTATACAACCATCCTCTTTAGCCCTGATTTGCTGTTTCTGACACATATGAGCTGTTTTCTGAGCCAAATATTTTATTGAGAATACACATCAGCCATTTTATTATTGCAGCTGTCGTGAAATTAAGTAGTCGTTGAAACGGTATTTATTGGAAACGTGCCGCTGTTATAGGATTAATGAAGCCATTCAACTTCAAACATTGCGTTTACATACGGTGAACCCTAATTGTGAATGTTAAATGTATGTTAAACAATATTGAGTTATGTGATTTATGTAAAAAGATCAAGAGCAATTAGAAGAATTTCTTCCAGATATTACACTCCTAAGATTAGGCTGGACTACTATTGTGGTTTTTAGCTGAGATGCACTGCCTTCTTTCTGCACAGTGGATCGGCATACATGTTTCCACATCTTCGAAATTGTTTCCTGTCTCTGTTGCCATCTTTATTGAGTCAATTGTGCTCGCTCCCATTTTACAATGCATTTGTCATATTGATGTGATTTATATCATATAAACGAATTAATGCATTTCTTAACAAAATTAATAGATGGCACACCATTGCAAATAGTTCTCATAAAGGTTGTTATTGTCATGTTATTAATGAATAAGTGTGCATTTAACGATGACATATACGCTTGCCTTAGTAGCGGTTATTCTACATATCATTTTTGATTTTTCTTCATCTACCTCTAGTTGTAGCGATGTCAGTTCTAATAAATCAGCTGATGGGATACATTCTTCATGAAATCATGTGATGAAATATCTTTTAAACTTGATAACTCAAATTATCTTTGTCTTTTATTTTGAATGATAATAATTTTATCAAGTATCGTAATTGATGAAATTTTTAAAAATCGCCTGTGTGCTTGTGATGTTCATAGTGTCCTAGATTATTATGATGGAATACGACACGCATACTTACCTTTATTCATGTCAATTGTGTGTTTTAGATGCCGTTTTACATTCTACCCGGTTGATGGTGTCCCAATGAAGCGGCGCAAACCACTCGCTTGGAGGCCTGCCTCAGGCCCTGACTCATAGGACCGCACGGCCGATCAGCTCATCGAAACCAAAGCATTCACCCATATCTGTATTCGAAGCCGGTCTATCGACCGGAGTTTGTGATGGATATTTGACTTAAACAAACATTTTATCTGTGCTAAAATAATATGTGAATATTTTCTTGTGTTTGTACTTTGCGTTATCAAAGTTTTCATTCATTAGTTCATTCTGAAAGGCCTCCGACCGTAAACATACCGACTGATAATTCTTTTAAATACACGCTTCGAGTGATACTTCAAATTAGACATGAGATTTTAGAAATAATACAAATTTTTATCATTGTTTGGCAGTGTTTTTGATGCGGCATAAGATAGTCTTGATAAAACTTGTCGAGTAATTAAATGTGTGAATAACATTTCGCCACAATGTCCTTTTTCAATAATTTGAAGAAGGTGCTGCACATCGGCGGCGGTGGCCACGATGCCAAGAAAAAAAGAGTGTTCAACAACATCAGGATGGATTGCAGTCCTGATGAGTACTGGGAGATGATAGGGGAACTCGGGGATGGAGCATTCGGAAAGGTTTGTTATTAATTCTTCAGTTTTTTTTGTTTAAAAGATTCTGTTCAGAGGGAAAGGATGAAGGTAAACAACGATACCAGTGGCGCAGTTACGATTTATTTACTAAAAAACAAATTTCAATACTCTGTACAAGCTCGTCACGCATTGGACAGCGATAAAACAAACAATTGAATGCATCACTTACAAATTGCAGGAACAGCGAGAATTGAACGCATACAGTAGGACAACATAAAATCAGGATCCACTGTAAATATAAGACGTAATCTACAAAAATATTGAAAGTTGCGATTAAAATAAATGTGTTATAAATTGTTATCTTCTTCAGATAAGTATTTTATCTTTGTTGAATGATTATTGTTTATATTGACCAAGTTGTGAGTCTAGATGTAATTGTGATCTATTATGGTTACAATATTTACTGTATCAATCTATTCTGTAAGCATGTTCAAAAATACATACTCAGTAAGCCCCTTGCTTACCCGGGTTGCAATGGAATGAAATCTGGATTTAAGCATAAGAGCCATTAAGCTAAGTATGAGAATTGTAATGGTTTTGTCTTTGTTTTTGGAAATTTTCGGGAACATGAATGAAGCTAAGAAACCCATAAAATTCTGTGGCCAAATTTAAGCTCTATCTAAATTAGGAATGACAAAATTTTCTATTGGTCTTAAATAGGTAAATTGATCCATTCAAAATGAGTTTTGACAATAGAAAGAAAAGGTAAGAAAGCGGTGTAAGGTAAGTTTGTTTACAACTAACAGTTAATTTTTTTTTTTAAATTGGGCTTTTTTTGGGCCGAGAAATATAAATGAAATTTTGGGCTTTGTGTCGGGTTCGGGTAAAAAGAGTCTGGGTCCAGGCTGGGTCGGGCCTGAATTGGCCTAGCTCGGACCGGGTAGTTTCATAAATTTTCAGCCCATGCAGACCTCTAGTACATACAAACATTCGCCCCATGCGCAAAACATGCATAGTGTTAAAATGCTTCAAAAAATACATTAACTTTGGTTATCGTTAGTTTTTAGCTTTTGCAGATTGCATACAGTCAGTATTCTGTAAAATCAGTTCAGGTTCAGTTTGGTTTCGACCTTTTCCATGGAATATACAGTTTTTAGGGATGAAAAACGTCTATTTTATCGACTGTGGAAAGGGAAAAGGACGTAACCCACACAGCAAGTTTTACAGGAGGTACAAAAAATGTGTTTTGATGATTTTGGGCCATATGCAAATTATGAAATATACACAACCTTGAAGTGCACGGAGACTTGTCTGGAGAGTGTTAAATTGACATAATCTAATATTTATTAAATAAATATTCTAGGAAAAACCCTTTTTTCAATCTTTTTTCTTGGTTTCAATTTTCACAAGCTTATCTTTTTTCAAACTTTAAAGCTAAATTTAAATGCTAATTCGGCATTTGCAGCATACGTCCTTTTGCTAGAACGTGTATTAAGTTTGATACATTGTGATTATCGAAAAAAGCTATTTTGAAAAAACAGGGTTACATCCTTTTTCCTTTCCAGAGTCTATATATAAATTTCTTATTTGCAGCACTACACCATTTTCGGTAAAATATTTTTGCTGTAAATGCGTTGATTTAAATGAAATTCATATGACTTTAAAACTTGGCAGACTCTAGCAGCAAATATGTTGGGTTGCTCTTGTATTATTGATTCTGTTGTGTATCATTCACTATTCTTATGAAAGCTTTCATGTTATCTCTTTGAAATCAAAGCATATATGGTTTTTTCTTGGTATGGTCTTGTAATAATACCCCACTGCAAGAATACAAAACATCAATGGTAAAAAATAACACCATTGTGCTGAAGAATAAAAATAATTGATCAAAATCAGATAATAGAAAAAAATACAGGAATAAAATTACCAAAATAATAAAGATATTATTAAACCTATGTACATTCACATATGTTTTGTCACTAATGACCTGGGTTTCGCCTTTCGGCATCTTCAGGTTATCAAGTTGAAACCACAGATATCTTGCGACGCGCACATAAAACTACGGCTTAATGGGAATCTAAGCAATATTTCGACTTCATATTAATACAGCATGTAGATAATGCTACGCTTAAGACTGCCTCATAATTACTTTAGTTTGGCAAAAAGTCGAGACTTAGAACCTTGTAGTAAGTACTCAGCTCGCGAAATGACACTCCCGATTGACATGAAAATTTGTTTTGATTTAGTAAAAATTCTAAATTCCAAGTAAAAAGAATATCTTGGAATTAATAAATTTTGATTTTGTTTTTTGAGAAATGAGATTAAAAAAGAACTCAAGAAGAAACACTATCTCCAATCCTCCATTTATTGATTTGGCATTTACTTGATAGAACTCAATTTTAATAGGGTAAAAATATCAACGTATTTCAGTTCAGAACTATCATCTGACGATTTCATGGTCAGAACTATCATCTGACGATGACGTTCTGACGGTGGCGAAAGCCGAAATAGCTATCAACGCATAAAATATAAAAAACTAGAACTGAAATACGTTAATATTTTTACCCTATTCCAATCCTCCAGTTCAGAGGTCTCCAAACTTTTTATCCTAAGGACCACACTGACTCGTTCACCAAGTCCCAAGAGATAAGACCTAGGTATCTCATCATACTGACTACTGTTTTAAATACCGGGCATGTCCGGGCACGGGCTGTAGTTTGGACACCCCCCTGCTCTAGTCCAAAACAATATGTCAAAAAATTTGATATATTGAGAACACCCCTTTTCTGTTTCTAGGTGTATAAAGCTCAAGGCAGGGCGAGTGGAAAACTAGCCGCCGCCAAAATGTGTCTCTTGGAAGGTGAAGACGACTTAGCCGACTTCATGATCGAGATTGACATCCTCAGCGAATGTAAACATCCTAATGTGGTTGAGCTGCACGAGGCGTTCTTTATTGACCAGAAATTATGGGTGAGTTTCCTTCCATAGTATTTCTCGTAGGAAGCAAAGCAATCGGTAGATGGCGAGAAATCATAGAGGGACCGCGTGTTGACCATATGCTGAACAGAGGACGAATATGGTCAGAGAAAAAGTGTTCTTTGAAATGCGAACATTCAGTTGACAAAGAAACCGATAAAAGATGTGTGCCTCAGCTCTTATTACTATTGCTCGTTGTGAGACTGAATGTGGCTTGGAGATGACTGCAAATTTTTTTCTCTAATTCTATCCAATTCCAAAAGGGCAAGTGTCAATTGGCACTTTACATGGCAGCGCGGTGCTCCTACTTGTGACTTAGGCCCAGATCAGAGTGACTCGTAATAATTGATCAGCTGTTTTAATTGAAATGCAAACCTTTTTTATTATTATCAAATTGTCCGTGTAATATATTTTGCCATTTGATGAGCCTGCAGCGAGTGATAAACACAATCTTTGGTTGCAGCATTCACATGTTCAAATCCTGATTACGGACAGTTGACATAAATTGGTTTATGAATTTGTGTTTGAACACAGATGTCTTTGATGTTGAGAATTTTAATTGTAGCGAGAGGGATTATCTTACCACTAATCCTGTCCTAATTCATCCTTATATCTGTACTCTCTTCAAAAGGGAGATATTGTGCAACTGAATATGTTAACAAGCAGTTTTCAAAGAAAAACTTTTTTTTATAAACCCTATGTTCATGTTGTTCACATTGGGAGCGAACATGCCTCCAAAAATAAATTATTCTGTCATAAAAGGAAACGACAATCCGGTGAATGTTAAATTTAGAACCGTGAAACTTTAAATTTCATTTTAACCGAGTCTATTTATCTTTTTATGCTTCCCCTTTTTAGTGAATTTTTGTTTAGTGGGTGAACATAAAACTTTATTCACCCCAAAACTCATGGGAATACATCCAGTTTTGTAATTTTTTTTTATCCATGACTTCTCCCAACATGGATGGAGTAAATGGCCTTCTAATAGAGGTATCTGCACAGAATTTTTCTACGAGAACTGCCTGTTACGCAGTTGCTTAACCTCTCTTTTTTGAAGAAAGTGGGATATAAAGGATAGGGTTAGAACAGGACAAATAAGTGGTAAGCTAATCGCTCTCACTACGCTCTGTTCTATGATTGGAAGGGTGGAAGGGATTTTTTTTAGAGATCACAAGCATCTATGTCTTCAAACAGAAATCTATTGAAAAAATGCTGTTCATATAGGGATTCGAACCCGTGAGGTCTGGCATGGAAGCCAATGACGTTGACCGCTGTGTCATGGATGCAATCCGAATTTTCTACTTTGAATATATTGATAGTAACAGCTGAATGTTTAATAAAACGATCCTTGTCCCAGAATACATATTCCACGAGGTCCAATCATATTAGAAATAATTTTTAATAATTTCAAGAGTCCCATCTGTTTCATTGTGAAATATACATTAGAATTCGCACTTATATAAGTACGAGAGCAGGAAGTGGTTTTGTGGGGAATCGAAATATTTTCCTTATCTACGTCGCCTGTCCACCTCCACGTTATTTGATAGCGTTTGTTCTCTCCTACAAGACTCACTATTATAGTGCATGCAAATATTTACGTTTACATTTACAAACCAAACAAAAAGAATGAGTACTGACTCACGATTTCTCTACTGTTTTAGATTATTGTTCTCTTTGATTTCTGTTTATGGGCATAACCTCATTTCGTTTTCAACCCATTACACGACACTCGCAGACTATGCAGATAAATGCTTATAATTGATTATTAAAATATTTAACTATAGATTCGCACTGTTTCGTCAAATATTTCAGTTTTCACTGTTGTTTTGCTGAAATACTTTAAAATCAAATTCCTCCATCACCTCATTCTATCTATTTGCAAGATAACAATAGTAAATGATGCAATCAACAGTTTCTACACGAAATTGACTATCTCTATTGAATATAGTCTATCTCTTATAGATTAGGTGTTAACTCTACCTTTAATATTAGTTTACAACTACTTATTTTATGAAAATGTTGATCCAAACCAAAAACAGTTAATTAACTGCCTCTGATTTATGATGCATAAAA